>JAQMRL010000021.1:4864037-5291537 GCA_035578175.1 Catonia carolina | reverse complement strand
TACTTAATACATAATTTTACATATTTATATAAAATTTATATACAAATTTCAACTTCACATTTAGAGTAGATGCTGAAAGTGGCGTCCTTGAACGCTTACACATTTTTGCGCTCGTTCAATGTTATTAATGCACACACGACGCATTACGGAAACGTCTATAGCTTGAATGGCTGCCACGATGTTATTCTTTAGCTCATGTATACTGCGGGGGTTTGTTTGGTAAACAGTTCCTTTTAAATAACCCCATAGAAAAAAAATTGCACATACTCAAATCGGGTGAACGAGGAGGCCACAAATCTTTACTAACAACTCGCATGGGAAAAGCCTGATTGATATGAGATAGGGACTGGCAAGACGTGTGACATGTTGCACCATCTTGCTGGATAATATTGCACTCTATAATAATATAATAATTAAATAATAATATAAATTGTACTATAAAGGCCAGTCGGGTCTGGGTGAAAACATCACAGGAAATAACAATGAGAAACTTAACTGGACAGAAAGATTCAACAAACCCGCAAAATCCGCAAAACACACACAAAATGTTAACAATAAAAAGTGTCTTTCAATAAATTCAAAACTCCGACATTACAACACCGTAATTCTTCCGGAGATCACATACAGCAGCGAAATAATCTTCAGTCTCAGGAAGATAAACACGGAGCACAGAATCTCAAAATTGGAGCGTCGGATCATCAGGAGATGCCTGAACAAAAGATGTTTCTCTGATGGGAGATGGAAACCCGTCTCGAAAGAAGAAGTATAGAGAAATACAGAACCTCTAGCAGACCAGATGAGGAAAAAGAGAATTTCCTTCTTTGGATATCTCTTGAGGACCGACTCTACCAGAATCTCAAAACAAATCATCAACTTTTTCCTTAACAGAAAAACCTCAGCCCCACTGGATCAGGGAAATTAAGGAGGACATGGACGGGCTCCAAATCTCACTTGAGGACCTCAAAACAAAATCCGGAAATTACCACAGACTGAAAACCACAAGACTTGAACAGCAAAAACCGACGAAACGACAGAAAGTTGTGTATTCTGACAAGGAACGGCAGAGAAGATCGGATGGATTGAGGGAATACTGGAGAAAGTTCAAGGAAGGAAACATCAGAAAAGGACTCCAAAAACTAAAAATTGAACCGCAAAAATTTTAATGAGCTTTTTTTAGTTTGATGAACTTATGTAGTCCTATGTGGCTTTAAAAATAAAAAAAATCTGGTGTGAAACACTCACACAACTTTCTCTTGCCAATATAAATAATTAACAATAAACCTAATATTAGTAATAAAACATTAGAAATAAACAAAAACATAACCTTATTTTAATCATGAGTGAAGACGCAAAATGAAAATCAACCACAGTTTGGCCTAAAAATACGGAAAATCAATCTTTCACGCTCAACTAGGCTCTGTACAAAAAAAATGCTTAAAATAAAAGTTGTAGATCTCTTAATTTGCTATAAATTTTATTTCATACACTTTTATCGTAAAATGCATTCTAAGGCCGAAATCTTAAAAAAATATATTTTTCACACGTTTTCGTGAGAAAAAAACAGAAAATCGCTATTTACCACTAAACTAAGCGTTATACAAAAAAAAATGTTAAAAATATAAGTTGTAGAATTTTATATTCTCTACAACTTTTGTTATATACATTTTTGCGCTAAAATGCATATTAAAGCCGTAATCTTAAAAAAACAACGTTTTTACGTAAAAACAGTCTCACGCAGAATTTCAGCAAACATGGCGCCTACCCTATCTTGTAGAGAATAAAAAATTGAATAAACCAGACGATTTTAAAAAAAATCGTAGGACCAGTTTTTGAGAAAATCGCAAAAAACTGAAAAATTATACGAATAAACTACTACTTCCGGTTGACCGATTTTGATGAAAATGTTCGTGTCGGGTCCGGTAGTGGTATGTAACTTAAGTTTCAAGTTTCAAGTTCGTACGATGTTCCGTTCTTGAGATATTCTGTTCACACACAGACACACACAGACCAATCGCTAAAAACATGTTTTTTGGGTTCAGGGGGTCTGAAAACGTATAGATCCGGTGAAAACTCGATTTCTTAAAATCGACATGAAAACGATACTTTCCTTCCTATATATTCATATAGGCAAGAGAAAGTAAAAAGGCGAGTCGATCACATCGTGATCAGTGCTGCCAATACAGCATATGAAAATTACTCGAGCGGCGGGCTACTTTTAAATGAATCACCCAGTAGTTCACTGTTAACTAACCACTTTATATTGCGGTATAAAAGAAGTTATTTCAAAATTAATACTAATATTTATTTTGCCCTTGGCTAAAATATTTTAGTCATCAATTTTTTATTATTTTCATGTAATATTTCATTTTATTGCACTGTAACTAAGTTAAAGTGTAACAACAAAAACTGAAAATTAGTTTAGTCAATTTTTTTTAATACATAATAACCTATATTGAAGGCTAATTATCTAGTACAATATTTAATCTCTTTTGATATATTTTGGTAAGTAATTTTTACTCTCTCTTGCCTATATGAATATAAAGGAAGGAAGTATTGTTTTCATGTCAATTTTTCGAAATCGAGTTTTCACCGGATATACACGTAAACAGACCCCCTGAATCCAAAAAACATGTTTTTAGCGATTGGTCTGTGTGTGTGTGTCTGTGTGTGTGTGTGTGTGTGTGTGTGTGTGTGTGTGTGTGAACAGAATATCTCAAGAACGGAACATCGTAAAAACTTGAAATTTAGAACTTAAGGTACATACCACTACCGGACGCGACGCAAACATTTTCATCAAAATCGGTCAACCGGAAGTAGTAGTTTATTTGTGTAATTTTTCACTTTTTTGTGATTTTCTCAAAAACTAGTCCTACGATTTTTTTTTTAAATCGCCTTATTTACTTAATTTTTTATACTCTACAAGATAGGGTAGGCGCCATATTTGCTAAAATTCTCGGTGAGGCTGTTTTTCGTAAAGAAATTGTTTTTTTAAGATTTGGGCTTTAATATGCATTTTAGGGCAAAAGTTCATATACCAAAAGTTGTAGAGAATTTACAATTCTACAACTTTTATATCAAACATTTTTTCTTATAACGCTTAGTTTAGCAGTAATTAGCAATTTCCTATTTTTTTCTCACGAAAACGTGTAAAAAATCGATTTTTTTAAGATTTCGGCCTAAGTATGCATTTTACGACAAAAGTGTATAATCGAATTTATAGGAAACTAAAAGATCTACAACTTTTATTTAGAGCATTTTTCTCTACAGAGCCTAGTTTAGTGTGAAAGAGTGATTTTCCGTATTTTTAAGCCACACTAAGGTAGATTTTCATTTTGCGTCTATCACTCAAGATTAAAATAAGGTTATGATTATTGAGGTTAGTTTTTTGTTATTTTTAATGTTTTATTACTAATGTTAGTTTTATTGTTAGTTATTTGCATTGGCAAGAGAAAGTTGTGTGAGTGTTTCACACCAGATTTTTTTTCATATAATATTTTCATTTTATTGCACTGTAACTATGTTAAAGTGTAACAACGAAAACTGAAATTAGTTTAGTCATTTTTTTTAATTCTTAATAACCTATATTGAAGGCTAATTATCTAGTACAATAATTAATCTCTTTTGAAATAATTTGGTAAGTAAAAACTTTTAAAAGTTAAAAACTTTTGGTAAGAGAAAGTAAAACTTTCTCTTGCCTATAAAAATATATAGGAAGGAAAGTATTGTTTTCATGTCCATTTTAATAAATCCACTCTTCACCGGATCTACACGTTTTCAGACCTCCTGAACCCAAAAACATGTTTTTAACAATTGGTCTGTGTGTGTGGGTGTGTGTGTACAAAATATCTCAAGAACGGAACATCGTACGAACTTTAAACTTGAAACTTAAGTTACATACCACTACCGGACCCGACACAAACATTTTCATCAAAATCGGTCATCCAGAAGTTGTAGTTTATTCGTGTAATTTTTCACTTTTTCGATTTATTCAAAAACTGGCCCTACGATTTTTTTTAAAATCGCCTGGTTTACCCAATTTTTTATTCTCTACAAGATAGGGTAGGCGCCATGTTTGCTGAAATTCTTGATGAGGCTGTTTTCACGTAAAGAAATTGTTTTTTTTTTAAGATTACGGCTTAAATATAAATGTAAGCGTAATAATGTATTAAATAAAAGTTGTAGGTTGCCCAAAACGGGCAGGTGGAGTGTTATTTAAATTGCACTCTATCTGTTTGGTCCAGGGCTAAAAAAAAACGTTCTGTTTCTTATCATATAGTCAGCCACTTATATGACTGAACTATTTAAGAACAGAAGAGGTAGAGGTGTAAAATACACTAGTCAGAGTTATCTCCTCTGAGAGTAATGAATTTCACTATGCAGCCAGACCCTGTGGTGAATGAAGTGAAGGTGTCATTTGCAGGGTGGAAAGTGAGTGCTTTTCGGAGGGCCTGGCATGCTGATAAGCAGACTCTTTCAACTCAGTAAGGAAGGCAATGGTAAACCACCTTACTCCTCTTTTTTACTTAGTAAAACCTCTAGAGGTTCAAACCAGCCTTTCGGCTGTTGACCTAAACAACAACAAAAGTTGTAGAGATTTTAAAACCTACAACTTTTATTTCAAACATTTTTTTGTATAACGCTTAGTTTAGCAGTAATTAGCAATTTTATGTTTTTTTCCCTCGAAAACGTGTGGAAAAATCGATTTTTTTAAGATTTCGGCCTTAGATTTTACGACAAAATTTATAATTAATTTTATAGGAAATAAAAAGATCTACAAGTTTTATTTAAAACATTTTTCTCTACAGAGCCTAGTTTAGTGTGAAAGAGTGATTATCCGTCTTTTTAAGCCACACTGAGGTAGATTTTCATTTTGCGTCTTTCACTCATGATTAAAATTAGGTTATGTTTGTTGAGGTTAGTTTTTTTTGTTTATTTCTAATGTTTTATTACTAATGTTTGGTATATTGTTAATTATTTGCATTGGCATGAGAAAGTTGTGTGAGTGTTTATATTGAAGGCTAATTATCTAGAAAAATGATTAATCTCTTTTGAAATAATTTGGTAAGTAATTTTTACCATTAAAATAAAATATTAGTTCAAGTTTATAATACCAGTTTCTTGTAAATAGATCAAAGACGGATTAAAATTTCTCTCTTTATTAGTTTTTCTCTTTTATACTTTCTCTTGCCTTTATAAATATATATAGGAAGGAAAGTATTGTTTTCTAATCAATTTTTCAAAATCTAGTTTTCACCGGATCTACGCCTTTTCAGACCCACTGAACCCAAAAAACATAGCCTATTTTTAGCGATTGGTCTGTGTGTGTGTGAACAGAATATCTCAAGAACGGAACATTGTACAAACTTGAAACATGAAACTTAAGTTACATACCACTACCGGATCCGACACGAACATTTTCATCAAAATCGGTCAAACGGAAGTAATAGTTTATTCGTGTAATTTTTCACTTTTTTGCGATTTTCTCAAAAACTGGTTCTACAATTTTTTTCAAAAATCACCTGGTTTACAAAATGTTTTATGTCTACAAGATAGAGTAGGCGCCATGTTTGCTGAAATTCTGGGTGAAGCTATTTTTACGTATAAAATTTTTTTTTTAGATTGCGACTTTAATATGCATTTTAGCGCAAAAATGTATATAATAAAAGTTGTAGAGAATTTAAAATCCTACACCTTTTATTTTAATCATTATTTTGTATAACGGTCATTAGCGTTTTTCTGTTTTTTCTCATGAAAACGTGTAAAAAATCGATTTTATAAGATTTCGGCTTTAGTATACATTTTACGACAAAAGTGTATATAATTAATTTTATAGGAAATAAAAAGATCTGCTACTTTTATTTAGAGCATTTTTCTCTACAGAGCGTTAGTTTATTGTGAAAGAGTGATTTTCCGTATTTTTAAGCTGAACTAAGTTCGATTATAATTTTGCATCTTTCAGTCATAATTAAAATAAGGTTATATTTTTAGAGGTTAGTTTTTTGTTTATTTCTAATGTTTTATTACTAATGTTAGGTTATATTGTTACTTATTTGCATTGGCAAGGGAATGTTGTGTGAGTGTTTCACACCAGATTTTTTTTGTTTAACGTCCGACTGTTCTGCAATTACTGCTAATGCAGGTGAAGGATGAAATGATTTTTGTAACGTATGAAAATATGCCGTGCCTGAATGGGATTCGAACCCAAGACCGCATGATGAGAGGCGAGCACGTTACTAACTACACCAATGCGGCCGGCGTATGAGTGAATACACACTGTACTAAAACTTTTTTTTATTTATTCCTAATTTGTGTACGTTGCAATCTGTTCAATTGAGAACAATAAGCAACCCATGACCCAATGAGATGAGGATGATGTGTATGACGTGTAAATGAGGTGTAGTCTTGTACAGATCCAGGCCGACCATTCCTGAGAGAGTATGGTTAATTAAACCCCAACCATCAAAGTACACCGGCAACCACTGTCTCGTATTCAAATCCGTATAAAAGTAACTACCTTTACTAGGATTTGAACCAGGAACCTTCGTCTCCGAAAATCAGCTGTTAAGCAGCTGATTTTGGCGACGACTTTAACTCTAGACCAATCCGGTGGAATACTAAAATTTTTTTTTATTTTTTTTTTTTTTATTTTTTATATTTAAGTTATTTATTTACAATCAGCCTTACAATGTGGCTTTAAGCAAATCATTATACAAGAACTAAACTGACGTGAGTGAAGTAGACAGCCTTTGCTCTCACTTCAACTAAATAAAATTAGAAAATAAAGTTAATAAAAACTAAGAAAAGTTGTAAAGTTACAAATTTAACAAGAACAATGTAAAACAAGTAAACAAAAAATAATGAAGTAAACAATGCAAAAGAAGTTAACAATAGAAAAGTAAAATAAATAAAATTTTGAAATGTCACTTTAGATTAAAAAGTAGTGATAATGGTGAATTTAATTTCGTGTATGGATTAAAATCGTTGGTCTAAGTGGAGGATGTGATGTCTTTTGAGGCGCTTCGTTTCCTCACTGTTGTCCAGTAAATTTAATGCCAGGTGGTTCTGGTGATTGTTTAATCTTAGCTGGTACCGGAGGCTCAGCTCTCTTATCTCTTCTGTTACAGCTCTCTTATCTCTTCTGTTACGGTACGGATACGAAGATGGTCATGTAATGGGTGTTTCAAAGAGGACACACTTCGAAGTTTGAGAACGCTAATTTATTACATTAAGTAATTACAAATTATACGGTATGAAATTATTACCTTTATAACATTCAGATTACCTTTAAAACTTCACAATAAATGTTCAAAATGACTTCCTCCGCTTGTAATGCAAGTTCGGACACGTTTCATAACATTTGCAGCCACTTTTCGTAGTGTTTGCTCATTAATGTTTGTAATCTCACTTTCAATATTAGCCTTCAATTCTTCAATTGTATGAGGATTGTTTTTAAAAACCTTACTCTTTAAATTTCCCCAAAGAAAAAAATCCGCAGTAGTAAGATCTGGGGATCTTATATGCGCAATAACTTTCAATAATAAAAATACGTTCATCCTTGGAAAAAACAATGTTTGAACTTATACAGACACTACAGACACAAATGAATACTGGGATAGCACTAGTACATGTCAGTAATACACAATGGGTTAACAATGAGTACGGTAGTGCCAACTGTTATTTGGGGGAAAAAATATTCCCTATGCAGAAAATATTAACCCTTAAACTTCGAAGTTCGTCCTTTTTGAAACACCCGTTATTTCCGAGCTTCTTATAAACCACCCAGCGTTACTCGTCGATCTTAATACTTTATTTTGGAAGCGTTGTGTTATTTCTAAAATTTTAATGTGATTTTTTTCTTTTTAGGTATGGGAAGAAATCTTTTATTAATTTGCTTCGTGTGCCTGCATTTTCGAGAGCTGCTTGGTGTTTATCCGCCGAGTGATAAAGATCTATGGACTGTATCATGGACAGGTGGTTCATTTTGTTGGCCATGTGATTCCACGAAAAATATTTACAAGAATTCAGGAAATTTCATATCCAAAAATGTGATAGCTACTCGTGCTCAAATTTATAAGGATGATGCTTATATTGTTCTACCCAGGTATTTATTCTTATCAATATATTGTGACACTTATCGCTAAGGTCCGTTTCGGGATCTAGGTAATTAAATAATTAATACACTAAAGTTTAAAATTACAAGTATTTATTACAACTATAAGATTTACAAATTAATAATAAACTAATTATAATGGCTTCCCATAACAGAAAGGTGGAGTGTCAAATTATTTACACTCAATCTGTTCGTTGCATGGCTAAAATAAATAGTTCTGTTTCTTATCACATGGTCAGCCAATTAAATGACTGAATCGTTTAAGAACAGATAAGGTAGAGGTGTAAAAGACACTAGTCAGAGTTATCTTCTCTGAAAGTAATGAATTTCACTATACAGCCAGACCCTGTGGTGAATGAAGTGAAAGTATCATTTGCAGAGTGGAAAATATATGCTATTCAGAAGGCCCGGCATGCTGATAAGTGTACTTTTCCACTCAGTGAGTAAGGGGCAATTGTAAACCACCTCACTCCTCGTTTTACTTAGTAAAACCTCTACAGGTTCAAACCAGCCTTTTGGCTGTTGACTTAAACAACACAATTATAATGAAGTAATACAATAAATAACTTAAATAATTTACTTAGCACTACTTACACGCCTCAAACACGCCTCAAATTTTTCAACACTATTGCGGTTCCAACACTCCTATATGGTAGTGAGTCTTGGGTGCATACTGCTAAAAGCGATAGTAAAATTCAAGCTGCGGAAATGAAGTTTTTACGAAGTGTGCATGGATGTACCAGAATGGATAGAATAAGGAACGTGGATATTAGAAGCGCACTATCAATTCAGTCTTTGCATGAAAAGATAATAAAAAATAGACAAAGATGGTGTAGGCACCTGGACAGAATGCCAAACGAAAGGATGCCAGTGGCAGCTTTAAATTATCAACCAGTTGGCAGAAGAGATGTAGGGAGGCCGAGAGGGAGATGGGTACCGGAACAGGTTCATGTAACCTAATCCTTGGAAGTGAAGATGATGATGACTGCTTACAAACAATTATACAGAATGCACATACACAATAATTATACACAATGAAACAGAATAATAATAGTTGACCAATACAATTCCCGGAGCGTCGACCTCTTCTAACGTACCGATAGCACACGCAATAAACACTCGTCAAAGATCAAACGAATATTAACTCTCCGACCGCACTTGGGGCTCTCTTTATATAGGTGGATCAGAGAGATTTCTGGAAAGACAGAGAAATTCGATGCAATAATAAAATTAAAAAATCCCTTTTATTGGTTCTGGCAAAATCTTAACTAGTGTAAACAAGTCACGATTAATTAAAAGGTGATACAGGTAACCAACCGACTTTTTCACAAATAGTTGTACAACAAAGACCCTACCTTATTATTCACTATTTTACTTTCTCTTGCCTATATGAATATATAGGAAGGAAAGTATTATTTTCAAATCGATTTTTTGAAATCGAGTTTTCACCGGATCTACACGTTTTCAGACCCCCTGAACCCAAAAAAACATGTTTTTAGCGATTGGTCTGTGTGTGTGTGTGTGTGTGTGTCTGTGTGTGTGTGTGTGTGTCTGGTGTCTGTGTGTCTGTGAGTGTGTGTGTGAACAGAATAGGCCTATCTCAAAAACGGAACATCGTACGAACTTTAAACTTAAAATTTAAGTTACATACCACTACCGGACCCGACACGAACATTTTCATCAAAATCGATCAACCGAAAGTAGTAGTTTATTCGTGTAATTTTTCACTTTTTTGTAATTTTCTCAAAAATGTGTCCTACGATTGTTTTTAAATCACCTCGTTTATTCAATTTTTTATGCTCTACAAGATAGGGTAGGCGCCATGTTTGCTGAAATTCTTGGTGAGGCTGTTTTCACGTAAAGAAATTGCTTTTTTAAGATTACAGCTTTAATATAAATTTTAGCGCAAACATTTATATAATAAAAGTTGTAGAGAATTTAAAAACCTACAACTTTTATTGCAAACATTTTTTTGTATAACGCTTAGTTTAGCGGTAATTAGCAAATGTTTGCTTTTTTTTCTCACGAAAACGTGTGAAAAATCTGTTTTTTAACATTTCAGCCTTAGTATGCATTTTACGACAAAAGTGTATATAATCGAATTTATAGGAAATTATAAGATCTACTACTTTTACTTAAAGCATTTTTCACTACAGAGCCTAGTTTAGCGTGAAAGAGTGATTTTCCGTATTTTTAAGGCAAACTGAGATCGATTTTCATTTTGCGTCTTTCATATATGATTAAAATTAGGTATATGATTTATTGAGGTTAGTTTTTTGTTTATTTCTAATGTTTTATTACTATTGTTAGGTTTATTGTTAATTATTTGCATTGGCAAGAGAAAGTTGTGTGAGTGTTTCACACCAGATTTTGATGGTTTACAATTAATGTAAGAGCCATGTCTGCTGAAATTCTTCGAGAGGCTATGCTATCGTAGTATGGTTTTTTATTTTCCGGTCTTTATATGCATTCTAGAGCAAAAGTGTATATAATCAAAGTTGTAGAACAATTCAAAACTTACAACTTTTACTTCAAACTTTTCTTTGTACGCCCCTTAGTTTAGCAGCAATTAGTAATTTTCGTTTGTTTTTTATCAAAAGAACAAATTTTTTGATAATTTTTTTTGATATTTTAAGATTGCAGCCTTATTATGCATTTTATGTCAAAAGTGTATATAATCGAAATTATACAAAATTAAAAAGTTACAACTTTTTATTTTACGCATTTTTCTCTACAGAACCTAGTTTAGAGGCAATTGCTGATTTTCCGTACTTTAAGTTCTAAAATTTGATTTTCATTTTGCATCATTCACTCATGATTAAAATTACATAGGTTATATTTTCATTTCACATTGGCAAGAGAAAGTCGTGTGAATGTTACACACCAGATTTTTTTTTTTTAATTATTTAAAATTTTTCCAGATTCAAAAAAGGTATTCCTGCAACTTTAGTAAAGACATCTCTGAATAAAAAAACATGTCAAGCACTTTTAGAACCATTTCCATCTTGGTCATTCCAAGAAGAGGGAAAAACAAACGCGATTCAAAATGCAGTGGATTTATATTTGGACCAACAAGACGTTCTTTGGGTTCTTGATGTTGGTATTGTTAACACTTTGGACCAACAGCCGATACAGCTATCTGCTCCTAGAATCTTCGCTTTCAATATTAAAAATGGACAGGTATGTACTAAATTTAAATACAGGGTGATTATAAATGAAATAGACACTTTTGACAGCTTCTTAAACATCAAACTGGTGTATTCGAATATAGGCTAGTAAATGATATAGGCCACCTTAGCAGACTGCCTGACTCAAGACTCATTAAACAGCTCCTTGACTACCAAATGAAGAATAAGATCCAAAACAAATGGATACAGGAAGTCATGTCAGACATGAGGAACTTGAATATAAATGAAGAAATGATCCAGAGACGAGAAGAGAAGACCATCCTAAAGGAAAAGAGGATAACCCAACTGCCTTTCAGAGAGAGAAGACAGCCGAATGCAGCTGTAGCAGAGAGATTGAGAGCCACCAGGTCAAGGAATATGAAATTGATGTGGAAACGAAGAAAACAACAGTGTGGTGCCACAACTAACTCCTCAAGGAACGCATGTCCATGAGTGACTTGAGTGCTCCAATTGGGGCGTAAATTTAAAAAAAAAATGATATAGGTTTGTAGGGAATATTTTTAAAGTTTATGTTGGTACAACTGCTGCTAGCATTTTGTTGTTGGCTGCTGTTACAACGACCAGTCTAGTAAAATGGCCGCTACTCAAGTAGAGAAAGCTTATTGTGTTCTTGAATTAGTCAAAACAAACTCGGTTACGGTTGTGCAACGTCATTTCAGAAAAAGATACGGTAAACCACCACCAACAAGGCAATCAATCTATGACTGGTATAAACATTTTGAAAACAGTGGATGTCTGTGTAAAAGGAAGAGTACTGAAACACCTTCTGTTACAGAAAAACAAATTGATAGTGTTCGTGATGTTCATGTACCAAGTCCAGGAAAATCAACTAGATCAGCAAGTTTAGAATTGCAAATTCCTCAACCGACTGTGTGGAAAATTCTGCGGAAACGTTTGAAAATTACACCTTATAAATTGCATTTAGTACAAAGTTTAAATACCAGTGATAAAGTCGTACGTAAACATTTTTGTCTGGAGATGCAACATTGTGTTGAAAATGACGACGCATTCTTTAATCGCCTAATTTTTAGTGATGAATGTAATTTTCACATTAGTGGAAAAGTTAATAGACATAATGTTAGAATATGGGGCACAGAAAATTGAAAAATAACTTTACAGCATAAACGTGATTACCCTAAAGTAAACGTCTTTTGCGCATTATCTCGTGAAAAGGTTTACGGGCCGTTCTTCTTTCACGAAGTGTCAGTAACCGGAGTAATTTATCTGGACATGTTAAACGAATGGTTAATGCCTCAACTCCAGGAGGATAGTGATAACTTCATTTTTGTACAAGATGGAGCTCCGTCTCAATGGCACTTACGGTCAAAAATTATCTTGATGAACGTCTTCCTAAACGATGCAAGTGGCCGTGCAAGTGAGGAAAACATTGTGTTTACACCGTGGCCACCTCGTAGTCCAGACTTGACGCCCTGCGACTTTTACTTATGGGGTTATGTAAAAGATAAAGTTTTTGTACCACCGCTTCCTGTAGATATCGATGATCTAAAACAACGTATCGCAAAATGCTCTTGCCACAGCTGACCGTCATATGCTTAATCGTGTGTGGGAAGAATTCGACTACAGTGTTGATATCTGTTGTGTTACAAATGGTGCACACATTCAACATCTGTAAATATTTTCAATAAAAACTTAATGAATTCTTCTATATAATCATGTAAGTAATTACTTTAACTTTTTAAAAATACATTTTCTATAAGCTATCGAAACTATTTCATTTTTAATCACCCTGTAAAATGATTTTGCCCTTAACAGACAGGTGTAGTGTCAATTTATTTACACTCAATCTGTCCATTGCAGGGCTAAAATAAATAGTTCTGTTTCTTGTCACATGGTCAGTCAATTAAATGACTGAATCATTTAAGAACAGAAGAGGTAGAGGTGTAAAAGACACTAATCAAAGTTATCTTCTCTGAAAGTAATGAATTTCATTGTACAGCCAGACCCTGTGGTGAATGAAGTGAAGGTGTTATTTACAGAGTGGAAAACATGTGCTTTTCAGAGGGCCCGGCATGCTGATAAGCATACTTTTCCACTCGGTGAGTGTTGGCAATGGTAAACCACCTCACTCCTCGTTTTACTTAGTAAAACCTCTAGAGGTTCAAACCAGCCTTTTGGCTGTTGACCTAAACAACAAACAACAACATATTTTGTTCATAACAGGCAAGTGGAGTGTTAAATTCATTGGTCTCGATCTGCTATTTTTACAGAGCTACAAAAAAGAATTGTGTTTCTTGTCACATGATCACCCAATTATATCTGAAACATTTAAGAACAGAAGAATTTAAAATGTTGAAGACACTATCCTACTGTCACCGGATGGTGACATTAAGCGGCAAACCTTACTTGTTTGGTGGCCCTGAAAAGGGCCGTTTAAGCGGTGATCGTCTTAATCGGAAGCGTCGGTCGTAGTCGTCGTGGCGATCGAGGAGCTGGGCGACACGGGGTGTCGTCGTCCAGCGGAGACGTCATCTTCTTCCCTCGCAGTAGTGCGTCGATGGCTGCTTCTTTGGGTCCGGAGGGACCCAAAATTCCAAAATACCCACTTTATATAAAAATATATTTATTATATAAACTCCGGCCGCATTGGCGTAGTTGGTAACGTGCTCGCCTCTCATCATGCGGTCCTGGGTTCGAATCCCACTCAAGCACGGCATATTTTCATACGTAACAAAAAAAAATCATTTCATTCTCCATTGTACAGTAGTTACACCCCAACGTCGTCGCTAATGACCTTTGTAGTCAATGCGACGTTAAATATATATAAAAAAAAATATGCCGTGCCTGAATGGGATTCGAACCCAAGACCGCATGATGAGAGGCGAGCACGTTACAAACTACACCAATGCGGTGGTGACCTAAACTATAACAACCTTATGTTTTATTATTTACACTGGCAAGAGGAAGTCGTGTGAATGTTCCACACCAAAATTTTATGTTAAATTTTTATTTATTACTTTCTATTGCCTATATGAATATATAGGAAGGAAAGTATTGTTTTCATGTCGATTTTTCAAAATCGAGTTCTCACCGGATCTACACGTTTTCAGACCCCCTGAACCCAAAAAACACGTTTTTAGCGATTGGTCTGTGTGTGTGTGTGTGTGTACAAAATATCTCAAGAACGGAACATCGTACGAACAAGAAACTTGAAACTTGAAACTTAAGTTACATACCACTACCGGACTCGACACGAACATTTTCATCAAAATCGGTCAACCGGAAGTAGTAGTTTATTCGTGTAATTTTTCATTTTTTGCGATTTTCCCAAAAAACTGGTCCTACGATTTTTTTTTTAAATCGCCTGGTTTACTTAATTTATTATGCTCTACAATATAGGGTAGGCGCCATATTTGCTGAAATTCACGGTTAGGCAGTTTTCACGTAAAAACTTTAATTTTTCAAGATCGCGGCTTTAAGATGCATTTTAGCGCAGAAGTTTATATAATAAAAGTTGTAGAAAATTTAAAATTCTACAACTTTTATTTCAAACATTTTTTAGTATAACGTCTATGGTTCAGCCGTTCTTAGTTTGCTCCTAGTGTCAACAAACAAAAGCCACCTACTACAGGGTGCACGCTAGAGTCTCCCACTTTACGGATCTCGTATTCCTATTAAGTTAACTATTTTTTAAATTAGCAGTACTTAAAGTACTAAAAACACAATCATGAAATGATGTAGGCTTAACAATTTCATTTATTAAAATAATTTTAAAAGTATTTTGTATTTAAATACTTTTGAAAGTATTTTGTTGTTACTTTTTAATTTGCCGGCCGCATTGGCGAAGTTGGTAACGTGCTCGCCTCTCATCATGCCGTCTTGGGTTTGAATCCCATTCAGGCAGGGCATTTTTTCATACGTTACAAAAAATCATTTCATCATTCACCGTCTGCATTAGCAGTAATTGCAGAACAGTCGGACGTTGTTGTTGTTGTTTAGGTCATCAGCCAAAAGGCTGGTTTGAACCCGTAGAGGTTTTACTAAGTAAAACGAAGAGTGAGGTGGTATACCATTGCCACAACTCACTGAGTGGAAAAGTATGCTTATCAGCATGCCAGGCCCTCTGAAAAGCACATATTTTCCACTCAGAAAATGACACCTTCACTTCATTCACCACAGGGTCTGGCTGTATAGTGAAATTCATTACTTTCAGAGGAGGTAACTCTGACTAGTGTCTTTAACACCTCTACCTCTTCTGTTCTTAAACAATTCAGTCATTTAATTGGCTGACCATGTGATAAGAAACAGAACTATTTATTTTAGCCCTGCAACGAACAGATTGAGTGAAAATAATCTGACACTCCACCTGTTTATTATTGACAGAGTCGAACGTTAAACAAAAAAAAAAAAACAATAATTTTTAATCAGCGTGTACACATTTTGATATAATGCGCATGCTCAGTGACGTCATTATTTGTTTACATTAGGAGCAAACTAAGGGAGGCTTGACTGTAGTTATGGTTCTTTTTACTTTCTCTTGCCTATATGAATATATAGGAAGGAAAGTATTGTTTTCATGTCGATTTTTCGAAATCGAGTTTTCACCGGATCTATACGTTTTCAGACTGAACCCAAAAAACATGTTTTTAGCGATTGGTCTGTGTGTGTGTGTGTGTGCGCGCGCGCGCGCGCGCGTGTGTGTGTGTGCGCGCGCGTGTGTGTGTGTGTGTGTGTGTATACAAAATATCTCAAGAACGGAACATCGAACGAACTTGAAACTTGACACTTAAGTTACATACCACTACCGGACCCGACACGAACAGTTTCATCAAAATCGGTCAACCGGAAGTAGTAGTTTATTCGTAAAATTTTTCACTTTTTTGCAATTTTCTCAAAAACTGGTCCTACGATTTTTTTTAAAATCGCCTGGTTTACTCAATTTTTTATTCTCTACAAGATAGGGTAGGCGCCATGTTTGCTGAAATTCTTGGTGAGGCTGTTTTTACGTAAAAACATATTTATTTTAAGATTACGGCTTTAATATGCAATTTAGAGCAAAAATTTATATAATAAAAGTTGTAGAGAATTTAAAAACCTACAATTTTTACTTCAAACATTTTCTTGTATAACGCTTAGTTTAGCGGTAATTTGCGATTTTCTGTTTTTTTCTCACGAAAACGTGATAAAAATCGATTTTTTTAAGATTTCGGCCTTAGTAGGGGCCTATGCATTTTACGAGGAAAGAGTATAAATAAAATTTATAGGAAATTAAGAGATCTACAACTTTTATTTTAAGCATTTTTTGTACAGTGCCTAGTTTAGCGTGAATGAGCGATTTTCTGTATTTTTAAGCCAAACTGAGGTCGATTTTAATTTTGCGTATTTCACTAATGTTTTTTGAGGTTAGTTTTTTGTTCATTTCTAATGTTTTATTACTAATATTAGGTTTATTGTTAATTATTTATATTGGCAAGAGAAAGTTGTGTGAGTGTTTCACACCAGATTTTTATTGTTTCAATTAATGTTTTTAATGTTTTAATTTGTTTTCTTTTTCAGTTGATCAGAGTAATTGATTTATGTCCATTAGTTGTACCTGCAAGTCGTTTACAATATATTGTTGTTGATTATGCTCCGAATGGTCGGCCATATTTGTACATCAGTGACGCTGCAGCAAGAGCTATTTTAGTCTATGACGTAGTCGCTGAAAAAGGATACAGAGTTGTTCTACCGAAAGCTGTGATAAGTGGCGCTGAAAATCGTCGTGATGTTTTATACATCTCATTAATCCGTAAACCAAACGGTGCTACAGTTTTATATTTTACTTATTTATCTGGTAACAAAATATTTGCAATAAATACAGAATATTTAAGAGCAGGTTGTAGCGAAGGACATATTCAAGAAATCGGTATTAAACCGGGACGTATTATAATTTTAGGTACCGATAATGGTGCAGCCATATTTTTTAGGTATGAAGGTCAAGGTAATATTTACCGTTGGGATACAAACACTGCTTTTATTTCAAGTAATTTCGTTCTTGTTTACCGTTCTGATAATTGTTTACTTGCAACTCATACAATGGCTGATTATAAAAGAAGCCGTATGCGTGTATTAAAAAGTAACTTCCAAGATTATATTCAAAATACAGTCGGTTGTGGAGCTGTACAAAGTCTCTCTCTTTTGGAAAATACTTGCTGACAAAAAGAATAATTTCATTTTATTTGGGAATATTTATTTTAGTCTTTTAAGTTTAATACGAGGGTTATCCAGAAAATAACCTAAGTTTTGAAATAAAACCTAAATAAATAAATAAAATAAAACGAGTGAAGATACAAAAACTGTATTATACAGGGTGATTCATGAAGTTCTCCCCCCACTTCTACAGCACATTGTACTAGTAAAAATAATGAAAAAATGTTATATAAACATAGGTCCGAAAACGCTTCGTTAGCGAGTTACAGCTAGCGAAAGTTTCGCCTGGATTTCAGTTCACCAGGTGAAATGAGGTCTTCCTGGAATTGTGGTAAGGTAGATTAAGGGGCAAATTCAATCATTTCTTATGGTTTTTGATCTGATAAATTGAATAAAACAGGTCCCAGATCTGTAAGTTAAATAGTTTTTAAGAAAACCAGTGTCAAATGCAAAAAATGGAGTGAAAAACTTATTTTTTCATCTTTGGGCAAGGATAACTTTGTTATTTCACCAAGAAACAGTTAAAATTTTTCAATAAAACATGTAGAAAATTTTATTCTGAACAAACCGGTGTAAATTAAGTACACAGAAAGCGAATAGATGTTTGATTAAATGAGTTTTTATTCATAAGAGTACAAAGTAAAATTAACCGGAAAAACTAAAATGAAAAAATGTGTTTTTTTCACTCCATTTTTTTGCATTTCACACTGGTTTTCTCAAAAACTATTCGCTTTCTGTGTACTTTATTTACACCGGTTTGTTCAGAATAAAATTTTCTACATTTTTTATTGAAAATTTTTAACTGTTTCTTGGTGAAATAACAAAGTTATTCTTGCCCAAAGATGAAAAAATGTGATTTTCACTCCATTTTTTGCATTTGACACTGGTTTTCTCAAAAACTATTTAACTTACAGTTCTGGGACCTGTTTTATTCAATTTATCAGATCAAAAACCATAAGAAATGATTGAATTCGCCCCTTAATCTACCTTACCAGAATTCCAGGAAGACCTCATTTCACCTGGTGAACTGAAATCCAGGCGAAACTTTCGCTAGCTGTAACTCGCTAACGAAGCGTTTTCGGACCTATGTTTATATAACATTTTTTCATTATTTTTACTAGTACAATGTGCTGTAGAAGTGGGGGGAGAACTTCATGAATCACCCTGTATACATATTAAAACCACAGTTTTTCTCTATTTTTCGACATAGTCGCCAAACAGATTCAAGCACTTGTCGTACCTTGGAACAGTCTTTGAAATACCCTCTGCATAAAAATCTGCCGCCTGTGAATGTAGCCAACCATTCACGCCGTTTTGAAGCTCTTCGTCATTGGCGAACCGCTGAGATGCAAGCCACCGCTTCATATTCGGGAACAGGTGAAAGTCACTAGGTGCCAAGTCCAAGCTGTATGGCGGATGATCGAAAACGTCCCATTTAAACTTGGCCAAAAGTTCATTTGTTCTTCGAGCTGTATGAGGGCGAGCGTTGTCATCCACAAACACAACACCACGTGTCAGAAGGCCACGACGCTTGTTTTGGATTTGGCTCCTAATGACTTTCACCTGTTCCCGAACATAAAGCGGTGGCTTGCATCTCAGCGGTTCGCCAATGACGAAGAACTTCAAAACGCCGTGAATGGTTGGCTACATTCACAGGCGGCAGATTTTTATCCAGAGGGTATTTCAAAAACTGTTCCAAGGTACGACAAGTGCTTGAATCTGTTAGGCGACTATGTCGAAAAATAGAGAAAAACAGTAGTTTTAATATGTATATAATAAAGTTTTTGTATCTTCACTCGTTTACTTTTTATTTCAAAACGGAGGTTATTTTATAGATAAACCTCGTATTAATTTACTAAATGTAATTATTAAGTGTATTTTTTACTGTAAATTTTAAATATTTAATTTTATTTATTTTGTATATATAAAAAAAATTGTTTATGTAATTCTTACTTAAGCTGTTTGTTGATTAAATTGTACTCATCCTTTAATAATTTTTATTAAAATATAAAATAAAATTTACTAGATTATTTACAATTTTTTTTTATTCCTAATTTGTGTACGTTGCAATCTGTTCAATTCAGAACAATAAGCAACCCCATGACCCAATGAGATGAGGATGATGTGTATGACGTGTAAATGAGACTGTGTAGTCTTGTACAGACCCAGGTCGACCATTCCTGAGAGAGTATCCTTAATTAAACCCCAACCATCAAAGTACACCGGTAACCACTGTCTAGTATTCAAATCCGTATAAAAGTAACTACCTTTACTAGGATTTTGAACCAGAAACCTTCGTCTCCGAAAATCAGCTGTTAAACAGCTGATTTTGGCGACGACTTTACCTCTAGACCAACCCGGTGGGTTTTTAAAATTTAATAAAAAAGTAGTTTAAATCAACAAAAAAAAATTAAGTGGTCAACTCTATGGCTGGCCCGTTCGCGTAGTGGTTAGCACAACTGGCTTCTGTGCCGGAGTCCCGGGTTTGATTCCCGGTCAAGTCTGGGATTTTTTCATCAATCAACTTCATGTATCATCCTCCTTACTACATCTGCATTAACAGCAACTGCAAAAAAGTCAGGCGTAAAACAAAACAAAAAAAATCTGGTGTGAAACACTCACACAACTTTCTCTTGCCAATGCAAATAATTAACAATAAACCTATCATTAGTAATAAAACATTAAAAATAAACAAAAACTTACCTCAATAAACGTAACCATATTTTAATCATGAGTGAAAGACACAAAAGGAAAATCAACATCAGTTTGACTTAAAAATATGGAAAATCACTCTTTCACACTAAACTAAGCTCTGCAGAGAAAAATGCTTATAATAAAAGTTGTAGATCTTATAATTTCCTATAAATTTTATTATATACACTTTTGTCGTTAAATGCATACTAAGGCCAAAATCTTTAAAAAATCGATTTTTCACACGTTTTCGTGAGATAAAAACAGAAAATTGCTAATTACCGCTAAACTATACGTTACACAAACAAATGTTTGAAATAAAAGTTGTAGGATTTTAAATTTTCTACAACTTTTATTATGTAAATTTTTGCGGTAAAATGCATATTAAAGCCGTAATCTTAAAAAGAAAATGTTTTTACGTGAAAACAGCCTCACCTAGAATTTCAGCAAACATGACGCCTAACGTATCTTGTAGAGAATAATAAATTGAATAAACCAGGCGATTTAAAAAAAAATCGTAGGACCAGTTTTTGAGAAAATCGCAAAAAGTGAAAAATTACACGAATAAACTACTACTTCCGGTTGACCGATTTTAATGAAAATGTTCGTGTCGGGTCCGGTAGTGGTATGTAACTTAAGTTTCAAGTTTCAAGTCCGTACGATGTTCCGTTCTTGAGATATTCTGTATACACAAACACACACAGACCAATTACTAAAAACATGTTTTGTTGGGTTCAGGGGGTCTGAAAACGTTTAGATCCAATGAAAACTCGATTTAGAAAAATCGACATGAAAATAATACATTCCTTCCTATGTTAGTATATTCATAAAGGTAAGAGAAAGTAAAAACATACTGAAGATTTTCATATTTTTAAGACAGTCTGTACTTCCTAGTACCTTTACTTTATACAATATTTTCTCCCCGTAATGTTGGCAATATCAGCTTATTACCACACACATGTTCGTTGTATGACCGGTGTTTTGATACATTTTATCAGTGATAGTATTTTTGTGTGCGTTTGAATTTGATTTTCCTTTAATTTTACTTAAATTTGAGACTAAGTTTATTAGTTATTTTATTACAATAACTAATAATAATGTATAAATACATGGTATTAACATTATCGTAATTATGTAATATTTAAAAAAAAAATGCGTGAAAACTGTAGAGAATTTGTTAGTACCTTCGGGTCATGAATAGTTAGGTTATTTTGTTAAGTTATATAACTTCTTTTTGTTTGTTTTGAAGATGTAAGACTAATAATTTTATTATTATTACGGTGTTTTTTTTTTATAATCGTTTGTTATATTAATTATTATTATTGTTTATTCACAATGAAACCTCAATATTGTTCTAATCGGAGAATTCGAACGGTTCAAGAACTTGGTGTAGCATTGAATTATGTGCTAGATTTTTCTTTGGCTTTGGATAACAGTCTAATAATTTTTGTGGGTGAGTAACAATAATATTTTTTGGTAATTATTTACTTATTGGACACCAAACCAAAATGAACAATTTTGTTTAAAATAGATACTTTTTAGTATGCTGAATCCGAATATGTACTTATTTTTGCGCGCAAACAACTGTGAAATTAGTTATAGGCCCTTTTATATCATATATAACGACATAACCTCACTTTCCCGCAACGTTGTCAATTTTACGCCGTGACGTCATTACATTAGTATGTCATTTTACGTTCTTCATAGTATTTACGTTATTTTTATTCATGTTTACTTACCTATTTTTACTTTCTCTTGCCTATATGAATATATAGGAAGGAAAGTATTGTTTTCATGTCGATTTTTAGAAATCTAGTTTTCACCGGATCTATACGTTTTCAGACCCCCTGAACCCAAAAAACATGTTTTTAGCGATTGGTCTGTGTGTGCGCGTGTGTGTGTGTGTGTGTGTGTGTGTGTGCGTGCGTGCGTGCGTGCGTGCGTGTGTGTGTGTGTGTGTAAACAGAAAATCTAAAGAACGGAACATTGTACGAACTTGAAACTTAAGTTACATACCACTACCAGACCCGACACGAACATTTGCATCAAAATCGGTCAACCGGAAGTAATAGTTTATTCGTGTAATTTTTCACTTTTTTGTGATTTTCTCAAAAATTGGTCCTACGATTTTTTTAAAAATCGCCTGGTTTACTCATTTTTTTTATTCTCTACAAGATAGGGTAGGCGTCATGTGTGCTGAAATTCTTAGTGAGGGTGTTTTCTCGTAAAAACGTTGTTTTTTTTTAAGATTACGGCTTTCATATGCATTTTAGCGCAACAATTTATATATTAAAAATTGTAGAGAATTTAAAATCCTACAACTTTTATTTCAAATAATCTTTTGTATAACGCTTAGTTTATCGGTAATTTGCGATTTTCTGCTTTTTTCTCACGAAAATGTGTGAAAAATCGATTTTTTTAAGATTTCGGCCTTAGTATGCATTTTACGACAAAAGTGTATATAATTAAATTTATAGAAAATTAAAAGATCTACAACTTTTATTTAGAGCATTTTCTCTACAGAGCCTAGTTTAGAGAGAAAGAGTGATTTTCCGTATTTCTAAGCCAAACTGAGGTCGATTTTCATTTTGCGTCTTTCACTCATGATTAAAAAAAGGTTATGTTTGTTGAGGTTAGTTTTCTAGTTTATTTCTAATGTTTTATTACTAATGTTAGGTTTATTGTTAATTATTTGCACTGGCAAGAGACAGTTGTGTGAGTGTTTCACACCAGATTTTTTTGAATGGTGAGAGAGATGGTATTTGGCCAAAGTGGAAACTTTTCCTTAATCTGATTGTACTTTACTTGACTAACTTTTAGCAGACATGCCGCTTATTTCATCTTGCAGAACACAAGAAACGTTGTAAATATTGTGATTACCCACAGAGTTGGTATAGTGGTAAAGTCATCAAGTCTGCAAGTCGAGTTGTTTAACAACTGATTTTCAGAGACGAAGGTTCCTGATTCAAATCCTAGTAAAAGTAGTTACTTTTATACGGATTTGAATACTACTGGGTGATTTTTTAGTCCTGTTACCCAATTGTTAATGTCTGGTAATATTTTTCTAAAAAAAATAAATTTTGTTTTGTGACACTAAGTTGGTAGCCCTACTCAACCAGTATGGATATGGCAGTGTGAATTGATTCTCCTTGAGCTGTGTAAAATTTTGTGCCATTTCCGATCGTGCTACGAACAGAATGTCTTTTATCCTAAAACAATCTATTGTTTAAATCTGGAGGGTGAAGCTCTAGAACTAATCGTATGTGATACGGATACAATTTCAATTTTTTAGCAGCTTTCTGAGCACTCGAACATGACAAATCAACATGCGAGGAAAGTTTTTGTAAACTTTTCCATGGAGAATTTTGAGCAATCTTGTTTTCACATTCTCTTAACGTCATCTGTCAAGAGAGTTGGTCGACCACTACGTTTTCTGCTGCAAACAATACCTGCCTCTAAAAATCATTTAGTTAGCCTAGAAATTGATTAGAATAGAGTGGAGGAACACCAAAAAAATTAATTTGAAATGATTCTTTTACACTCGCATACGATTTTGTAGCAAAATATTGTTCAAGAATGAAAACCCGTTGTTCTAGGGTAAAAGACATTCTGTTCGTAACACAACTGGAAACAGCACAAAATTTTACGCAACTCAAGGAGAATCAACTCAAACTGTCGTATCTATACCGGTTGAGTAGGTCTACCAACTTTGTGTCACAAAACAAAATATCCCTTTCTTAGAAAAAAATTACCAGACATTAACAATTGGGTAACAGGACTAAAAAATCATCCTGTAGAAGTGATTACTGGTGTATTTTAATTGTTGGTATTCAATTAACCATACTCTCTCTCAGTCTGTAGAAGACTACACAGTCTCATTTACACGTCATACACATCATCCTCATCTCATTGGGTGATGGGGTTGCTTATTGTTCTCAATTGAACAGATTGCAACGTACACAAATTAGGAATTAAAAAATCTGGTTTAAAACACTCACACAACTTTCTCTTGCCAATGCAAATAATTAATAATAAACCTAACATTATTAATAAAATATTAGAAATAAACAAAAACTAACCTCAAAAACATAACCTTATTTTAATCATGAGTGAATGACGCAAAATGAAAATCGAACTCAATTTGGCTTTATAAAAAAAACGGAAAATCACACTTTCACGCTAAACTAGGCTCAGTAGAGACAAATTCTCTAAATAAAAGTTGTAGATCTCTTAATTTTCTATAAATTTAATTATATACACTTTTGTCGTAAAGTGCATACTAAGGCCGAAATCTTAAAAAAAATCGATTTTTCACTCGTTTTCGTGAGAAAAAACAGAAAATCGCTAATTACCGCTAAACTAAACGTTATACAAACAAATGCTTGAAATAAAAGTTGTAGGTTTTCAAATTCTCTACAACTTTTATTATATACATTTTTGCTCTAAAATGAATATTAAAGCCGTAATCTTAAAAAAACACTTTTCTACGTAAAAACACCCTCACGAAGAATTTCAGCAAACATGGCGCCTACCCTATCTTTTAGAGAATAAAAAATTGAGTAAATGAGGCGATTTTAAAAAAAATCGTAGGACCAGTTTTTGAGAAAATCGCAAAAAAGTGAAAAATTATACGAATAAACTACTACTTCCGGTTGACCGATTTTGATGAAAATATTCATGTTGAGTCCCCTTGTGATACCAAAAAGTTCAAAGTTTCAACTTTGTAACATATTCCATTTTTGAGATATTTTTTTGTTCACACACACATACCTATCAACAAAAATATGTTTTTGGCTTCAGGAGACCTGTAAACAAGTATATCCTGTGAAAACTCAGTTTTTAAAAATCAACATGAAAACAGCTTTTTTACTTTCTCTTGCCCTATATGAATATAAATGGAAGGAAAGTATTGTTTTCATGGGTTATACATGTTTTCAGGTCTTTTGAAGTCAAAAACATGTTTTTGTTGATAGGTATGTTTGTGTGAACAAAAAATATCTCAAAAATGGAAAATGTTACAAAGTTGAAACGTTGGACTTTTTGGTACTATAAGTGGAACATTGTCATCAAAATCAGTCAACTGAAAGTAGTTTTTTGTGCCGGTTTTTACTTTTTAAAAATGTTCTCAAATACACAAATTTCTTACGAATGATGTGATGTGAAATAACGGAATAGTTCCAACAATTACAAATGATGTGATGTGAAATAACGGAATAGGTCCAACGGTTACAAATGATGTGATGTGAAATAACGGAATAGTTCCAACGGTTACAAACGATGTGATGTGAAATAACGGAATAGGTCCAACAGTTACAAATGATGTGATGTGAAATAACGGAATAGTTCCAACGGTTACAAACGATGTGATGTGAAATAACGGAATAGGTCCACCGGTTACAAATGATGTGATGTGAAATAACGGAATAGTTCCAACGGTTACAAATGATGTGATGTGAAATAACGGAATAGGTCCAACAGTTACAAATGATGTGATGTGACGTAACGGAATAGTTCCAACGGTTACAAACGATGTGATGTGAAATAACGAAATAGATCCAATGGTTACAAATGATGTGATGTGAAATAACGGAATAGTTCCAACGGTTACGAATGATGTGATGCGAAATAACGGTATAGGTCCTACGGTTACAAATGATGTGATGCGAAATAACGGAATAGGTCCAACGGTTACAAATGATGTGATGTGAAATAACGGAGTAGTTCCAACGGTTACAAATGAAGTGATGTGAAATAACGGAATAGGTCCGACGGTTACAAATGATGTGATGTGAAATAACGGAATAGGTCCAACGGTTACAAATGATGTGATGTGAAATAACGGACAAGGTCAACTGTTAATTACATTATTGACTCAAATTAATCATAGGTTATTATTTTATTTGTATTTTTGTACAATGATTTCCATCTGCATTTGGTAGTCCAAGTAACGCCCATAGTGTATTTTGGTTATCGTAAAATAATTGTTCAACAGTCGGCAATATCTCTGCCGATTGGGTCAAAACTTCATGATTTTCCGCAATTAATGGGTAACGTGAGTCCCAGCGTACAACTACATAATCTCGTGGTATGTAATAGTAGAGTCCAAATCTTCCGTCGGTTGCCAGTCCGTTTGATGGACCCAATTTCTCACCTAAAAATGTCACTTGTATTTTTTCACTTCCAATTGATATATTCTGCAAATAAGAATAAATAAATTAAGTGTTAAATATCTATATAACTAAAAAGTACAGTATTCAGATGAACTAATGTCCCCTAGCCGTGGGAGTGAGACAATGCATAACGCTCTCACTCGCACAAGCCATACGCGCCGTTCCAATAACATTGTTGTTGTTTAGGTCATCAGCCGAAAGGCTGGTTTGAACCTCTAGAGGTTTTACTAAGTAAAACAAGGGGTGAGGTGGTTTACCATTGCCTTCCTCACTGAGTGAAAAATTACGCTTATCAGCATGCCAGGCCCTCTGAAAAGTACTTATTTTCCACTCTGCAAATGACACCTTCACTTCATTCACCACAGGGTCCAACTGTATAATGAAATTCATTACTTTCAGAGGAGACAACTCTGATTAGTGTCTTTTGCACCTCTACCTCTTCTGTTCTTAAATGAGTCAGTCATTTAATTGGCTGACCATGTGATAAGAAACAGAACTATTTATTTTAGCCCTGCAACGGACAGATTGAGTGTAAATAAATTGACACGCCACCTGTCTGTTAAGGGCTGCCAATAACATTGTCGTGTAATTTTACTCATTGTTGTGAGCAAGCGTTTATGCATCCAGTAAACTAACAACCAAGATAACGTCTGTAGTATGTTTTCAGATTTGGATTATAACGGTAAAGACCTTTGAGCGCATGCGTAGTTATGCCACATATCTCCCTCTCACTCGCTCGGCTATGGGACATTAGTTCGTCTGCTACCTATATAGTAACGGGTGTTTTATTAAGGACGCAACCATGATTATAAGAAGATAGAAGTAATACAGCGGTAAATTTTCTATCCCCCAATCGGCATGTTGGCAACAGTGTACTCAACGCCAACTACCTAATACAGTTAAAATGTTCCAGTCAAGCATTAGTGTGGTGACGGCAGTCATTTCGTTATATTGTGTCAGCAATGGTTTTTTCCAAGGAAGTACCGGGTGTTTTGTTAAGGACGCAATCCTGATTATAGGAAGGTAGAAGTAATACATCGGTAAATTTTCTGTAAACAATTTGTTGTTAGCGATTGATCTGTGTGTGTGTAAACAAAATATCATATGATGTTGAAATTAAAACTTAAGTTAGCGATCACTTAAGGACCCGACACAAACATTTTCATCAAAATCGGTCTCCCGGAAGTAGTAGTTTATTCATGTAAGTTTTCAGTTTTTTGCAATTTTCTGAAAAATGGCTCCTACAATTTTAAAAAATGCCTACGAAGACTTAAAAAATACTTTGTCGGTCTGGGAGTTGATTGAGGTCATCCATGAATCTGTTGTTTTAGGTTACCTTGTTCTTTTGTAATGGGTGATTCAAAAAGAGCGCCGGTTTTTAAACGGCTGGTAAATTTTTGTTTATCGGTTGGCAACATTGTTAGACCTCATTTCTATTTCGGAGAACATTCCGATTGACGATTCAGTTGTAGTTTTTCTTGTTCGCAGTGTAGTACTCTCGCAGTCTGTGTCTAACCATGGAGAAGTTTACTATTGCACAACGAGTGTTAATCGTCAAAACATTTTACCAGAGTGGAGAGAGTTATGCGGCTACTGTCAGGCGACTTCGCGGTACTCTAGGACGTAATGAAGCACCGAATGAATCAACAGTTCGCAGGCTCATGAAAAAGTTTTTTGAGACGGGTTCAACAGTCGACCTTAAAAGTTCTGGACGTCGTCGTTCTGGCCGAACTGAGCAGAACGTTGCGTTGGT
Source organism: Catonia carolina (assembly GCA_035578175.1). Classification (NCBI taxonomy): domain Eukaryota; kingdom Metazoa; phylum Arthropoda; class Insecta; order Hemiptera; family Achilidae; genus Catonia; species Catonia carolina. The sequence continues at coordinate 5,263,478 of JAQMRL010000021.1, read as the reverse complement.
TCGTGACAGTGTGGCTGTTAGCCCAGCAAAATCAATACGTCACCGTTCTCAACAATTGGGTTTACGATGTTCTTCTGTACGGAGAATTCTTCGGTACGATCTCCAATATCACCCGTATAAAATTCAGTTGCTGCACGAGAAACAATGTTGTTGCTCCGTGAACGGTTCCAGGATCGCATCATTTCTCGTAATTCCGACCATCAATGGCCACCAAGGTCGTGTGACTTGACGCCTTGTGACTTTCATCTTTGGGGTCATCTGAAGTCATTGGTGTATGCCAATAAACCCCGAAACATCAATGACTTGAAGGAGGAAATTCGACGGGTTATCGGGCAAATGGAAGTCGAAACTTGTCGTGCAGTAATATCCAATTTCATGGACAGAGTTGATGCGTGCCAGCGCAGTAGAGGAGGACCCATGCATGACATCATTTTTCATACATGAAATCGGAAGGTAAGATGAACTTGTTGATGTATTTATTTTCAGTTTTTCAATAAAATAAATCTCTTAATTTGATATATCAAAACCGGCGCTCTTTTTGAATCACCCTATAGTTAACTAATAACTAATGTAATATGCTTTTCACGGGTGATGAGCTCTGCTGTTTCAATTCATAAATCAGAAAGTTAGAACGTTCTTACTATTTTTTTTTTTTTTTTTGCGCCCTGGAGACTCCAGGAGGAGTATAGGACATGTCAGTGTAACACTACAATTATTGTAGTAGAACAATTTGTGATTGTAATACGTATTTCAGGTCTTATAAATTCTTGACATGTCGTATACTCCCCCGGGAGTCTCCCGGGGATGTAATTTTTTAAAAAAATAATCTTTTGGAAGTTGAAAAAAAACAACCCTCGTATTTCTGTGATTAAATAAATGGTTGATAAATAGAGGTAATTCTCTTTTTCTATTAAACACACTTTTAGAGTAGATTTTAGGTGTATAGAATTGTTATTAAATAATTATGTAAAGTATAAAATTAATTGATGATACATACGTCACATAATTCTTCTGGTGGTGTTAACATGGTTCGAAGATGTACTGCGTTTACGCTAAAAAGGTATTCACTATTATTCGAAGTGAAATAAAGTATAGGTTTATTTTTTGATAACGCAAACTGTTGCGGTTGAATCTTCAAATGATTTTTAAGAAAATTTTCTGAATCTGTAAATTTGTAAAGCAAAAATATTAATAAAAATGTTTTTTAATAAAATTATTTTCTACAAAACATGTCTAAAAGAATTAGGTATTGTTGTGACCACCGGTTTGTAGTAGCACAATCTGTAGAGCTGTCGTAGGACCGACCAGAGCGGCAGGGCATCCAGTGGCGTAGTTCAAAATTAAGAAAATTGGTTGGGGAAGCCTTCGCCGCTACCTCAAAGAGGAGCAGTCGCTTGCAAGCGATAGGGAGATCGTCTTTACCGATGCCTAAACAATTAGGAGCAATTGCTGACGCAGCGAACACCTTTTACCGCTGCCTCCAAAAAGGAGCAGTCACCAGTGAAGCGAAGCGGGTCGTCGGTACCGCTGCCTAATCTAGAAAAAGCAGTCGCCGACGCAGCGAGCACCTTTTACCGCTGTCTCTAAGGAGCGGTCACCGGTGAAGCGAGGGGTAGAGAAGGGAAGAGTGAAGCAAGAAGAAAAAACTCAAATATTGAGCGATAATTTTCCTCCTCCGTGTCGATCTTCTCTACAGATGGAATCAATACTGTCTGATCACCTCAACTATCGCTTTCGCTGGTACCTCTGATTTAGCTTGCCACTTGGCACACGCACTGCGAGAGGTGTGACCGCTGCGATATCTATTGGCAGCCAGGGGCGGTTTCAGGGAAGGGGCCATGGGGGCCATGGCCCCCCCCCCCCCCGGAATACTAGGAAAACTTAGTTTATTATTTTCTATAAGCTATTATTTCTAACAAAACTGAATCCCAATACTCGTACCTATCAATTAATAATAATTATTTTAGTATAAAAATGAGTCAAACAAAAAGTATCTATTTTTAAATAGTATTAAGATAACAATCAGTGTCAGTAGTAAAAAGCCACTCGCATCCAGTCACCACCTTGAAAATTTCTCTATGAATTAAAATTGTGGTTACAGCAATACAGCATAAAAGAGGACTTTTCAATGACTCAATAACAAATTATGTACTAAGAGCTACATAAAAACAAGATAGCCCTCCCCCCCCCCCCGAAAATCAGCCCTGGAACCGCCCCCTGTCGGCAGCAGCAACCCCATCACAACGCCAACAGCGGGCAAAATATAAATGATGGACCGGCGTAAAAATAGTGCAGTATCATTGTAAAGAATTTGCAAAAGAAGTCTCTTTCTTTCTTGGATTATCTTTTTAAACGCTTTTATTTAACTTACTCTTGGATCCATCAAATCTTGCAACTTAAAATTTTAATACTTCTACCGTATCAATATGAATCAAACTTTGCACACTTGTTTATCTTCCATGACAATACGCTGTGGAGGTGTTTGTAAAAAAAAAATTACAAAAAAATTTTAAAAAATTTTTTAAGAAACGCTTTTATTTAACAATTACTTAAAAAAATTAACTAAAAAGAAAAAAATAAAAAAAATTTACGAAAAAAAATTTACAAAAAAATCACAGAAAAAAAATTTTAAGAAACGCTTTTATTTAACAATTACTTAAAAAAATTAACTAAAAAGAAAAAAATAAAAAAAATTTACGAAAAAAAATTTATAAAAAAATCACAGAAAAAAAATTAAAAAAAAAAAAATTTTTAAGAAACGCTTTTATTTAACAATTAATCAAAAGAAAAATGAACTAAAAAGAAAAAAATAAAAAATTTTACAAAAAAAAACAATCACAGACATTACAGTTAAAATAAAAGTGTGGCGCATTAATATATATAATATTTATTGTAAAATATTCGTTGTAATATTATATTCGTTGTAATAAAATATTCGTTGTAATAATATATATATTAATGCGCCACGCTTTTATTTTAACTGTAATGTCTGTGATTGTTTTTTTTTGTAAAATTTTTTATTGGATTTTACTTCAGTACTTATTATTATTGTTACGTACACAATTTCTAATTCTATTGATTTTCAAGTTTACCAGAAACAAATGCAAAAAATATTACAAACTCTTTAAAAATTAGTGAACATATGTAGCCTTTTCTTCTGTGGTTTATTTTCTCTTTTTTTTTTTTTGAAGCAAGTTTTGCAACAAGTTTTGCAACGTTAGAGTCGCTTCTCGCATCCCTTCCGCCATCGCTCCCTATCTCTCCAGTCCCCCTCTCGCAATCCTCTACCTTCCATCTCCGGTCGAACATTTGTCATCCATATTTTCCTTGGCTTACCCCGCTTCTGATGCTGGTTTGGAGTCCATACAAAGATTTTCAATGGTATTCTCTGCGTATTCATTCGACGAAGGTGGCCATACCATTTTACCTGATTCCTCCCAATGCTACTTAGTATTGTTTCTTTTGCCTGCATCTGCTCTCTTATCACTTCATTTCTTACTTCATCTAATAATGATAAGCCTGCGCATCTTCTCCAATACATCATTTCTGCAGCAAGCAATTTTGCAGCATGTCTGCGATCCATGACCCACACCTCAGATCCATACGTCAATATTGGTTCTATCATAGCTTGATATATGTTTGTTTTTGTCTTTTTTGTAAGTGTTTTGTTCCACAGAATTGGATGCAGTGCTCTGATAATGTTTTTTCCTTTCCCTATCTTCCTCAAAATATCTTCATTGTCTCTACCATCCTCATTTATTGTAACACCCAAGTAATTATACAAAACATGTCAAAAAAATTAGGTATTGTATGGATTTTAAAATGGAAGTCTCTTTCTTTCTTGGATTATCTTTTTGGATTTTACTTCAGTACATATTATTGTTACGTACACGATTATACGTGTACGTATACTGTTTTTCTCAAAACAATTTAAAAAAAATTATTTTCTCTAGAAATCTAAAAAAGGTACTGTCAATTTATATGAAAGTCCACCGGGTTGGTCTAGAGGTAAAGTCGTCGCCAAAATCAGCTGTTTAACAGCTGATTTTTGGAGACAAAGGTTCCTGGTTCAAATCCTATTAAAGGTAGTTACTTTTATACGGATTTGAATACTAGACAGTGGTTACCGGTGTACTTTGATGGTTGGGGTTTAATTAACCATACTCTCTCAGTAATGGTCGGCCTGGGTCTGTAGAAGACTACACCTCATTTACACGTCATACACATCATCCTCATCTCATTGAGTCATGGGGTTGCTTATTGTTCTCAATTGAACAGATTGCAACGTACACAAATTAGGAATAAAAAAAAGAAAAGAAAAATTTATATAAATTACATAGTTTGTCTGTGTTGTTTAGGTCAACAGCCGAAAGGCTGGTTTGAACCTCTAGAGGTTTTACTAGGTAAAAATGAGGAGTGAGGTGGTTTACTATTATCTTCCTCACTGAGTTGAAAGAGTATGCTTATCAGCGTGCCAGGTCCTCCGAAAAGCATCTACTTTCCACCCTGCAAATGACACCTTCACTTCATTCACCACAGGGTCTGGCTGTATAATGAAATCCATTACTTTCAGAGGAGATAACTCTGATTAGTGTCTTTTACACCTTTACCTCTTCTGTTCTTAAGTGACTCAGTCATATAATTTGCTGAACATTTTATAAGAAACAGAACTATTTTTTGTAGCCCTGGAATTAGCAGTTGTTTAGGTCATCAGCCGAAAGGCTAGTTTGAACCTGTAGAGGTTTTACTAAGTAAAACGACGAATGAGGTGGTTTACCATTGCCTTCCTCACTGATTGGAAAAGTACATTTAACAGCATGCCAGGCCCTCTGTAAAGCACACATTTTCCACTCTGCAAATGACACCTTCACTTCATTCACCACAGGGTCCAACTGTATTAATGAAATTCATTACTTTCAGAGGAGATACCTCTGATTAGTGTCACAATACACCTCTACCTCTTCTGTTCGCAAATGGTTCAGTCATTTAATTGGCTGACCATGTGATAAGAAACAGAACTTTTTATTTTAGCCCTGCAACGAACAGATTGAGTGTAAATAATTTAACCTCCACCTGTCTGTTATGGGCAGTTTCAAGTTAACCAGGAGCAAACGCAAAAAAAATTACAAACTCTTTAAAAATTAGTGAACGTATGTAGCCTTTTCTTCTGTGGTTTATTATTTTTTTCTAGAAATCTGTTAAAAAAGGTACTGTCAATTTATATAATTTTTTTTTATTCCTTATTTGTGTACATTGCAATCTGTTCAACTAAGAACAATAAGCAACCCCATGACCCAATGAGATGAAGATGATGTGTATGACACGTGTAAATGAGGTGTAGTCTTGTACTGACCCAGGCCGACCATTCCTGAGAAATTATGGTTAATTAAACCCCAACCATCAAAGTGCACCGGTAACCACTGTATAGCACTCAAATCCATATAAAAGTAACTACCTTTACTAGGATTTGAACCAGGAACCTTCGTCTCCGAAAATCAGCTGTTAAACAGCTTATTTTGGCGACGACTTTACCTCTAGATCAACCCGGTGGGCTAATTTATATAATTATATAATTTTTCTGTGTTGTTTAGGTCAACAGCCAAAAAAATGTGAAAAGTCTGGTTTGAACCTCCAGAGATTTACTAAGTAAAAATGAGGAGTGAGGTGGTTTACTATTGTCTTCCTCACTGAGTTGAAAGAGTATGCTTATCAGCTTGCCAGGTCATCTGAAAAGCACCTACTTACCACCCTCCAAATGACACCTTCACTTCATTCACCACAGGGTCTGGCTGTATAATGAAATCCATTACTTTCAGAGGAGATAACTCTGATTAGTGTCACTGCACACCTCTACCTCTTCTGCTCTTAAATGATTCAGTCATATAATTGGGTGACCATGTGATAAGAATGAGAACTATTTATTTTAGCCCTGCAACCAACAGATTGAGTGTAAATAATTTGACACTCCACCTGTCTGTTATGGGCATACGGCCGCATTATTATGTTGTAATTTTTTTTTCTAATATGTGTACGTTGCAATCTGTTCAATTTAGAACAATAAGCAACCCCATAACCCAATGAGATGAGGATCATGTGTATGACTTGTAAATGAGGTGTAGTCTTCTACAGACCCAGGCCGATCATTCCTGAGAGAGTATGGTTTATTGAACCCCAACCATCAAAGTACACCGGTAACCACTGTCTAGCATTCAAATCCTTATAAAAGTAACTATAACTTATCAAAGTTAAGTAAGCGTGATCACGTGATGCGCAGTAGTTCATTTTAGGTGTTGTTGGCCTAGCTTATAGTATAATGGAGGGGGAATTTTTGGTCTCTGGCGCGCGCCCTCCCACCTAGCATACCAGTTGCTCTGTGGACTTCACACTGTTTACTTGTGTTGTGGTCTATATTTCCACAGTTTTCATAAACAGTATTTTTCAATACTCTTCGTCGTTTCTTAAACAGTATTTTTCAATACTCTTTACCGTTTCTCAAACAGTATTTTTCAATACTCTTCGCCGTTTCTTAAATATTATTCGCAATGCCTCAGCCAAGATCGAACTGCAGGTTAGGACGGGGAGTGGCTTTAAAAAGTCAAACTAAATGTGTAATTATGAATGTGTACAAAAAGATTACTGAAGAAAATCCAGAAATGTTATGGTTAGAAATTCAAGCTCGTGTGGCTAACCTTTGCGGTATTTCCGTTCATACGGTACGAAAAACTGTAACAGAAGCAAATAAATTGGGTGAAAATTTCAGTACGCCGGGAAAATCTCGCAAAAGATTGAAGAAGAAAGTTAATATTGATAACTTTCAAAGATGCGCGTTGAGAAATATTGTGTACAATTTCCACATAAAACATATATTATATAAATTCTATTTTTATAATATAATATAATTATAAATTATATTATACCATAAAAATTCATATACCTACTTCCTTGTTACTTTTACTTTGTTATTAGGTAAATAAAATGAAAAAAATAAGCAAATACAAAAAAATGTAAAAATACGATAAAAAATAACAAATTGTTTACTACCCGTTAAACGAAACAAGACTAGTCGCTGCAGATGCGTTCACGAGCGTAGTGTGTTGGTGAATGCAAGCATGCGTACGTGAATGCGAGTGTACATGAATGTGTGAACATCACTCTGCCTCCCCACTACGGCAATTTCCTAACCACACTCTGCGCGATGACTGCGCTAACTTAACATTGATGGGTTATACCTTTACTAGGATTTGAACCAGGAACCTTTGTCTCCGAAAATCAGCTGTTAAACAGCTAATTTTGGTGACGACTTTACCTCTAGACTAACCTGGTGGGTTTTATGTTGTAATTGTATGATTTTACTGAAGTTTAAAATGACATACCTGCAGGATATAATAATTTGACTGCCCACCAATGTTCGTCTCGAAAACTATACACAATGATAATTTCATTCGATGTGTCTCCAATGTAAGCTCTTGGGCCACCCACTCCGAATGGGTCAATTATAATACTATTCAGATTCGACCCATTCACATTAAACAGTTCTATTATTGTGCCAATAACCTGAAAACACACAAAAAGAAGTTTATTTTGTACAAAAACCATTTGTTCAGTATCAATTTATTTTTACTTTCTCTTACTCTATATGTAGGGCCTATGTATTGTCACCGACTGGGGCCGACGACAAGTGGCGAAACCTAGTTTGTGAAATTGGTGGCCCTGAAAAGGGCCGTTGTTGGCGTTCGGAAGCGGCGAGCCCGGAGAGTGACGGCTCGGCTACCGGTTTCAGGCCTAGCCTTCCCTCAGCGGCAGTTGGGTCCCCACTGCAGCGTGGCAGTGGTGGCTCCCAGAGCCCCGCAGTGTCGGGTTGGCGTAGGCCGTCTGCCGATAGTGCGGCCGAGGCGGCTCTCTCCGGGCCGGTGAAGGCTGACCGGTGCGGGAAAGTAGCGTCCGCCACCGGTAGCGTAGACCAGGGATGGTGCGTCCGGTCTCGGCTGGGCTCGTCCTCTTCAGTTGGGAGCTCTTCTTTCTTCTTCTTCTTGTCCGGTTGAGAGTTCAGTGAAGCGGGTGAGAGCACTCTCTTAAATACCTCGCAAGGTGGGGGGAGAGGCTGTAGGCTCTCCGTGTAACATTGGTAGAGGGACAGTCTGCAGGCGTTATGTTGATAGGGGTAGTCGGCGACAGTATATATAGGGAAGGAAAGTATTGTTTTCATGACGATTTTTCCAAATCAAGTTTTCACCGGTTATAAATCTTTTCAGGCCCCCTGAACCCAAAAAAAACATGATTTTAGCGATTGGTCTATGGGTGTATGTGCGAAAAAATTATCTCTAGAACGTTAGTGTACGAAATTGAGACTTCAACTTTAAGTTAGATACTATTAGAGGACCGTACATGAACATTTTTTTCAAAATCGGTAAATTGGAAGTAGTACTTTATTTGTGCAGTTTTTCACTTTTTTGCGATTTTCACAATAACAGCTCCTACGACTTTTTGTAATTGTCTAATTTTTACTTTCTCTTGCCTATATGAATATATAGGAAGGAAATATTGTTTTCATGTCGATTTTAAGAAATCGAGTTTTCACCGGATCTATACGTTTTCAGACCCCCTGAACCCAAAAAACATGTTTTTAGCGATTGGTATGTGTGTGTGTGTCTGTGTGTGAACAGAATATCTCAAGAACGGAACATCGTACGAACTTGAACCTTAAAACTTAAGTTACATACCACTACCGGACCCGACACGAACATTTTCATCAAAATCGGTCAACCGGAAGTAGTAGTTTATTCGTATAATTTTTCACTTTTTTGCGATTTTCTCAAAAACTGGTCCTACGATTTTTTTTAAAATCGCCTGGTTTACTACATTTTTTATGCTCTACAAGATAGGGTAGGCGCCATGTTTGCTGAAATTCTGCGTGAGGCTGTTTTTACGTAAAAACATTTTCTTTTTAAGATTGCGGCTTTAATATGCATTTAAGCGCAAAACTTTATATAATAAAAGTTGTAGAGAATTAAAAATTCTACAACTTTTATTTCAAACATTTTTTTGTATAACGCTTAGTTTAGCGGTAATTTGCAATTTTCTGTTTTGTTCTCACGAAAACGTGAGAAAAATTGATTTTTTAAACATTTCGGCCTTAGTATGCATTTTACGACAAAAGTGTATATAATTAAATTTATAGAAAATTAAAAGATCTACAACTTTTATTTAGAGCATTTTTCTCTACAGAGCCTAGTTTAGAGAGAAAGAGTGATTTTCCGTATTTCTAAGCCAAAATGAGGTTGATTTTCATTTTGCGTCTTTCACTCATGATTAAAATTAGGTTATGTTTTTTGAGGTTAGTTTTTTGTTTATTTCTTATGGTTTATTACTAATGTTAGGTTTATTGTTAATTAATTTCACTGGCAAGAGAAAGTTGTGTGAGTGTTTCACACCAGATTTTTTACATTTTTTATGCTTTACGTGATAAAGTACTGGTAACGCAATATAAGTTGACGATCATCAGCGAGAGTAAGACTGGACTATTGGGGGGGGGGGGGTTGGAAGTGCTCCTATGTGTGCTTTTCTAAATACATCATAACGACAGGTCTAACCATGACGTCATCACGTTGTAGTTTTACTCTTACATTCATTTATTACGTTTACAACATAAACATCCCATTGTATTATTTATTGATTTTTAATCTTCTTCTTTATCTGCCCCTTCTGCCTCTCAGCGTAGGGTGTGCCATTGCCTCGATCCATCCTCTCCAGATACCTCGGTCCATCATCATATTCCTCATCTGCTGCCAGTATTACAGCATTTCCGTTTATTATTCCGATTATCCAGTCCTGTTCCGAGGCTTTGTGTTGTGCTTTGAATCCGTTTTTAACCAACGTGTGGGGGATTAGCCCAACTCGCTGGGTTGGAGTACTTCTTAGTCTGGCTCCTACCCTTTGACCTGTCCGGCTTGGGTGGCCCTACCAGTAGTTACACTACCGCCGGCATAGCTCGCAGGGTCATAGGAACACGCTAGCCCCTCCACCAACGACAAGGTCTTGTACTCCCCAGGAGGGGATTGATTTTTAATAATTATCCTAAATAATAATCATTCATTCTAAATAAGCCATAATACTAGGCCTAAGCTATATTTAGTATCCTTTTTGGTCATCAGCAGTAAACTGAATTACTCCACTCTGATATTTGTAGTGATAGACTAGTTAGTCCGTGAGTTCCGTCGATGCGAGCTTATTATAGTGAGTAATATTAGTTTTAAGGTAATTTCAAAATGTTATTGTATTTTTCTGCCCATAACAGACAGGTGGAGTGTCAAATTATTTACTCTCAATCTGTTCGTTGCTGGGCTAAAATAAATAGTTCTGTTTCTTATCTCATGGTCAGCTAATTAAATGACTGAATCATTTAAGAACAGAAGAGGTAGAGGTGCAAAAGACACTAATCAGAGTTATTTCCTCTGAAAGTAATGGATTTCATTATACAGCCAGACCCTGTGGTGAATGAAGTGAAAGTGTCATTTGCAGGCTGGAAAATATGTTTTTTTCAGAGGGCCCGGCATGCTGATAAGCGTACTTTTCTATTCAGTTAGGAAGGCAATGGTAAACCACCTCACTCCTCGTTTTACTTAGTAAAACCTCTACAGGTTCAAACCAGCTTTTCGGCTGATGACCTAAACAACAACATTGTATTTTTAAGGTTTTCATATTTCATTATTTTCAGTAAAGTTACGTTAAATTGCAATTGAATTTTAAACAATTCACTTTAATTACATTACAGCCTTAATTACATTACTCGTTAGTTGTTTAGTGTTAGGGGTGATGAAGTAAATTTTATTAGTTAAGTGTTTTTGTGGTGGTTGATACATGTGTTAGTAAGTAGGATGGATAGACTTATACTCTCCTCCTCCTCCCACCGCATGATACGCGCAATCGTCAACGTATAGCGCGTTACCAGTAACTGCCTGTTGAAATTCTTTTGGGGGTTCTTGCAGGAAAAAATGTTTTTTTTTTTTAGATTTTGCCCCTAATAATATGTTTTCTTGGCCAAAAGCATAATTCTTTTTTTGCGCCCTGGAGACTCCAGGGTATAGGACATGTCAGCTATAACACCTGAAATACATATATAAGAATCACACAATGTATCACTACTATCAACAAAGAAATTCTTGTACGCTATAAAAAGTTTCACCGATCAAGTAATTTTTCAGATTCTTTTTAAAGGAATTCAAATCCTCCCAACATTTTAAAAATTGGGTTATTTATTCATGAATTTTCTCCCTGCAGGAGTAGGTTTTTGTTCAAACAATTTTGTGTAGTGATTAGCCACATAATAATCATTTCTGTTTCTCGTGTTATGATTGTGAACATTAAAATTCTGCATAAAATTATTTTGCCTAACATACATAATCACCTGAAAAGTGCAGAGAGAGGGAACTGTAAGCAATTTAAGCTCCTTAAATAGTGGTGTGGATGAGGTTATCCGGTTAGCTTGCACCATACACCTAATAGCTTTCTTTTGAATTTTAAAAACCCTATTCATATTACCCATGCTAGAATTACCCCATACTAAGAAGATACCATAACGGAAATTCAAATTAAAGTTGTAGAAGATTAAAGAATCTACAACTTTTATTTTAAATGGTTTTTTGTGCAACGCTTAGTTTAACGTCAATTTGTGATTTTCTGTATTTTTCTCATCAAAATCGGTACGAAAAGGTATTTTTTTAAGATTGCAGCCTTATTGTGCATTACTACGACTTTGTTGTTCTTTAGGTGATCAGCCTGTAGGCTGGTTTGACCCTGTAGAGGTTTTACTAAGTAAATCGAGGAGCGAGGTGGTTTACCAATGCCTTCCTCACAGAGTGGAAAAGTACGCTTATCAGCATGCCGGGCCCTCTGAAAAGCACATATTTTCCACTCTGCAAATGACACCTTCACTTCATTCACCACTGGCTGTATAATGAAATTCATTACTTTCAGAGGAGATAACTCCGATTAGTGTCACAATACACCTCTACCTCTTTTGTTCTTCAATGATTCAGTCATTTAATTGGCTGACCATGTGATAAGAAACAGAACTATTTATTTTAGCCCTGCAATGAACAGATAGTAAGTAATTTGACACCCGACCTGTCTGTTGGGGCAAATTATTACGACTATAGGGTATTAACCAAAGTTATAGGAAATTTAAAAACCTACAACTTTTAGTTCAAGCATTTTTCTTTACAGGGCCTAGTTGAGAGGCAATTAGTGATTTTCCGTTTAACTTCTATAGAGGTTGATTTTCGTTTTGCGTCATTCACTCATGATTAAAATAAGGTTATGTTGTTCATTAATTATATTAGCAAGAGAAAGTTGGTGTGAGTGTTTCACACCAATTTTTTTTTTAATAATTATTATAATTTAAATATTATTACCTTTTTGAATCCCACTCCTTCATAAATGACAATTTTTGGCGGGCAATTTGCATACCCTGCATCTAAAATGTAAAGTCTTCCTGATGTATCGACATCGCTACAGACTACAGACTGTAATCCATCACATTCACCAATAACCTGTAAAAATTACAAAATTAATTTTATAACTGTAATTTTCATCATTAACATCTGAAGATTATCTGCCCTGAAGCCCTGAAGCCGACCTTTTACACCATGTTTGTCTCCAACTTGGGTCTAGAGGTAGTCTTCGCCAAAATCAGCTGTTTAACAGCTGATTTTCGGAGACGAAGGTTACTGGTTCAAATGCTAGTAAAGGTAGTTTCTTTTATACTTAAAAAAACAGAAAATCGCTAATTACCGCTAAACTAAGCGTTATACAAAAAAATGTTTGAAATAAAAGTTGTAGGATTTTAATTTCTCTACATTTTTTATTATATAAATTTTTGCGCTAAATGCATATTAAAGCCGTAATCTTAAAAAAACAATTTCTTTACGTAAAAACAGCCTGACCACGAATTTTAGCAAACATGGTGCCTACCCTATCTTGTAGAGCATAAAAAATCGTAGGACCAGTTTTTGAGAAAATCGCAAAAAAGTGAAAAATTACACGAATAAACTACTGCTTCCGGTTGACCGATTTTGATGAAAATGTTTGTGTCAGGTCCAGTAGTGGTATGTAACTTAAGTTTCAAGTTCGTACAATGTTCCGTTCTTGAGATATTCTGTTCACACACACACACACACACCAATAGCTAAAACATATTTTTTGGGTTCAAGGGGTCTGAAAACGTGTAGAACCGGTGAAGAGTGGATTTGTTAAAATCGACATGAAAACAATAGGCCTACTTTCCTTCTAATATATTCATGTAGGCAAGAAAAAGTAAAAATATAGGTTAATATACATTGTGTAACGCTGGCAAAAAAAGTCGTGTGAGTGTGTTTACAGTAGATTTTTACTTTCTCTTGCCTATATGAATATATAGGAAGGAAAGTAGCTTATTGTTTTCATGTCGATTTTTAGAAATCGAGTTTTCACCGGATCTATGCGTTTTCAGACCCCCTGAACCCAAAAAACATGTTTTTAGCGATTGGTCTGTGTGTGTATGTACAAAATATCTCAAGAACAGAACATCGTATGAACTTGAAACTTGAAACTTAAGTTACATACCACTACCGGACTCGGCACGAACATTTTCATCAAAATCGGTCAACCGGAAGTAGTAGTTTATTCGTGTAATTTTTCACTTTTTTGCGATTTTCTTAAAAACTGGTCCTACGATTTTTTTTAAAATCGCCTTGTTTACTCAATTTTTTTATTCTCTACAAGATAGGGTAGGCGTCATGTGTGCTGAAATTCTTGGTGAGGGTGTTTTCTCGTTAAAACGTTTGTTTTTTTAAGATTACGGCTTTAATATGCATTTTAGCGCAACAGTTATAAAATAAAAATTTAAAATCCTACAACTTTTATTTCAAACAATTTTTTGTATAACGCTTAGTTTAGCGGTAATTATCGATTTTATGTTTTTTTCTCACGAAAATGTGTGAAAAATCTATTTTTTTAAGATTTCGGCCTTAGATTTTGGCCCATTTTACGACAAAAGTGTATATAATTAAATTTATAGAAAATTAAAAGATCTACAACTTTTATTTAAAGCATTTTTCTCTACAGAGCCTAGTTTAGAGAGAAAGAGTGATTTTCCGTATTTCTAAGCCAAACTGTGGTTGATTTTCATTTTGCGTCTTTCACTCATGATTAAAATTAGGTTATGTTTATTGAGGTTAGTTTTTTGTTTATTTCTTATGTTTTATTACTAATGTTAGGTTTATTGTTAATTATTAGCACCGGCAAGAGAAAGTTGTGTGAGTGTTTCACACCAGATTTTTTTTAAAGTAATACTTTTAAATGTTTATACTTAACTATAAAATAATAATGTAAATAATAATAACGTACCTGTAAATCTTTACGTGGATAAATATTAACGTTTGTATTATCCTTTTGCAAATTTTCCGGCCATGGTAATTGCAAAAATGTCGCTTCTTGTAAGTCACTAATTCGTGGTATGCTAACATAAGCTTTATTTTTCAAAATCGTAATATGCTTAATCGGAATATTTGAACTATTTATTCCAAATACAGAACTTAAATTCCAACTGTTTACTTTATCTATTAAATAAAACAATAGAATTAAAAGTAAAATTACAAATTTTAATAATCGCTGAAAAGTTTCCATGTCCCTATTTTTAAAGACAATTATTTTAAATTTTGTATATTATTTATTTAGATTGTTTAAATTTATAAACTTAAAAACAATTCACAACACTATTTTATTATACATTGTTCATCTTTTAGCTGATTTTTTTTCATTTAATTGACTGTAAAAATTATAATATAAAAACAGAATTTAAAAGAATTGAAAGAAATTACATAATGAAATTATTTTACAAGTGTTGATTCTATATTTATGTTTGCTCAGCAATTCTATTTAACCTCATATTACGAACATGTATTGTATTAACTGACTATGTTGCATAAAAAAGTATGTTGCTTATTTTATGTATTTATAATGTAACATATTTTATTTATTCATTTATTACTTTCTCTTGCCTATATGAATATATAGGAAGGAAAATATTGTTTTCATGTCGATCACAACAAATACACTCTTCACCGGATCTACATGTTTTTAGACCCCTTCGTTGCAAACAAGGGCAAACTCATGACTCAAGGGGGGAGTCTACCCAAGATTTACAAGAAAAATTAAAATTTTTCTTCCAAATTTTTTTTCTCTATTTGGTAGTTTAAACTTTTCTGAATAAGATGGTGTATTTATTTTATCTGTAGCTTCATTTTTACTATTAAAAATAAATAAAAACAAAAGGGTTGTCATGGTGACATTTCTCATTTTTCCCCGAGAAAAATATAAAAGTTTAAACTTCAATATCTCGCTTGTAAAAAAAGATAATTACACAATTCTTTTTTTAAAATAATCCGCGTTCTCTGTGTTATTAATTTTGTTAGTTTCGAAGAGATAGTGCAACTAATAAATAAATAGAAAGAAAATGAAGGTTTTGGGGCTGGAGAATTCTAAGACTAAGTAAAGTTGTAACCAGTAAAATCTTTGTTTTCTTTTATTCCCGCAAAAATCATTTTTTCAACTTTTTATAATTTTGGTAGAATGTAACTTGGGAACCGTGACAGGTAGAATGCTAATTTTTTTTTGTTGTGACCATATGTCCTTATTCTATAATCTGTAGGAGTGATTTAAAAATACCTTTACATTAAATATTTTTATACATATAAAAAGGGTTGAAGAGGAGGTAATTATTTAAAAAAAAATAAAAAATAAATAAAAAATTTATTTACAAAGATAATTTAAAACCAATCCTACAGATCATAGAACATACATTTATCTGTGATTTGACAAAATTTCATCTTAATATGTTGAAAAGTAACCAAATTACATTCTACCAAAAAACATGCCAAAAAATTGAACCTCCCCAAATTTTGGGGCTAGGTTCACAGTTTTTTGAAGTTTTATTATTGATGTACTTACAGACCATCTTGAGAAGTAAATCTATCAAATTTCAGCATTATATCATTAAAAATAAAAAAGTTTTTTTTTTTGGTAGACTCCCCCCTCGAGTAACCTTTTAGTAAGCAATTTGCTTTTAGTAAGCAATTTCTAATCATGCAGTCCTGGGTTCGAATCCCACTCAGGCATGGCATATTTTCATACGTTACAAAAAGAAAATCATTTTATCCTCCATTGTACAATAGTTACACCCCAACGTCGTCGACCACGTTTTAGCCGGCCGCGTTGGCGTTGTTGATAACGTGCTCGCCTCTCATCACGCGGTCTTGGGTTCGAATCCCACTCGGGCATGGCATTTTTTCATACGTTACAAAAAATTCATTTCATCCTTCACCGTCTGCATTAGCAGCAATTTGCAAAACAGTCGGACGTTAAACCAAAAAAAAAAAAAAAAAAAAAAAAAAAAAAAAAAAAAAAAAAAAAAAAAAAAAAAACAACGTCGTCGATAATGACCCCGTTGGAGTCAATGCGACGTTAAATAAATGAATTAAAAAAAAGTTGTTTATATCTTTAGTTTGTTATTATAATACTTAGTTTTTTAAATTTTACTTAAGAAATAAAAAAGTAAATTGGTTATTAGAAATAGGTAATTAGTTTGTAAGAATTTAACTCATATAATTAATTTTATTATTCTTATATATTATCATTATATGATGAAAAAATTTTTAAATTCAAGAAAACATACGGCGGCCTCTCTCTCTCTTCAGTCAACCATCTTTATCATTATAATTGAAGTAATCCTTATATTAATAAATGAAAAGTAATAACTACAATACGGTCACGAAGTCTGTGGTAATGTATGCGTGTGAGACTTTGGGCAGGTTGAGGCACTGTGGGAAGATGGAGGACCTTAGAAAGACAGAGAGAAGAATCCTCAGAACAATAATAAACAAAAAGCACAGAGTAGACAATGAGTATAGGTTGTTGCCAAATTCGGTTCTATACAGGGAAAATGAGGAAATTTCCGAGATAATGAGGAAATTATCTCATTATAATTTCCTCATTATATGAGGAAATATAATGAGGAAATATGAGGAATATGTTATATGTTCCTCATATATATAATATGAGGAATAATATCTCATTATTCCTCATTATTATTCCTCATATATATTCATCATTATTATTATATACCTCATAATATGTATTCATATTATGTTGAAATATATATTTTTCTAACCACCAGAATACGGTAACATAAAACACTTACCAATGTTTATAGCGCTTTCGTGTATCTTGTACACATCTTCAGTAAATTAACATTTATTAAAAGTCAAAATTTAAAACTTCCTGCTCCTACCATGGTAGATAAGGAATACCAGGTAGATAAGGACCAGGGTAGATTCCTTATCTACCATGGTAGGAGCAGGAAGTTTTAAATTTTGACTTTTAATAAATGTTAATTTACTGAAGATGTGTACAAGATACACGAAAGCGCTATAAACATTGGTAAGTGTTTTATGTTACCGTATTCTGGTGGTTAGAAAAATATATATTTCAATTTTAAATAATACGGCTGTTTAAAAATCCTACATAGGATGTTTAATAAAATAATCATATTATGTTATATGAATACATAATATAATGAGGAATATGTTGGCAACAACATATGGTTGTTGCCAAATTCGGTTCTATACAGGGAAAATGAGGAAATTTCCGAGATAATGAGGAAGAGAAGAGTTGGGTTCTTTGGACATCTTAGGAGACTGCCAGAATCCAGATTTACCAGACAGGTACTGGATTTCTTTTTGAAAACCAAAGTCAAGTACGCCTGGTTTGAGAAAGTTCAACAGGATCTGCAGGACCTGGATATCTCAGAGACACAGATTTTGAACAGAGAAGAAGGATATAAGATCAAAAATCCAAACACGAAATTTCCGGAAGTACCTAAAAGGCAGACAAACAGACATTGGACTGTGGAGGATAGGGCGAGAGTGTCGCAGAGGATGAAGAACTACTGGGCAAATAAGAGGAATAACTAGGGATCTTCTATAAATCGATTAATTTTGCTCCAATGAGGGCCTAAAAAAAAAAAAAAAAAAAAAAAATGAAAAGTAATCTACTAATTAGGATCTTTAATTTAATTTTTACTTTTTGAATTTATGACCAATGGTTGATTTGTTACAATTTTTTTTTTAAATTTTTAAAGAAACTGATAATGAAAAGGCCGGTGACAGCAATAGTAGGCCTAAAGAAGGCGATTCATTCGTAATTACAGTAAATCAAACATTCTAGTCATTTGATTAAGCTACTTATAGGCAATATTACAGGTCATATTTATTTCTTATAAGGTTTATGAAGAAAACATTTTCTAGTGAAATGTACGAGTAGTGTCTTACAGTTGAGGTTGGCAGCACTGCAAATATATCATTTCCCTTCATCACAGCCCACACATACACAAAACGCAAACTCGTGACTTCAGTATATATAGTTGCTAATGATCGAACAGTTAATGCGACTTTAAATAAACTTTAAAAAATTATTATTTTTTGTAAAATTGGTGGCAAGATGCAAATATGTGAAAGATGCAAATTTTGAAATTCAATTTATCTATTAAAATCTCACGATAACTACAACTTTTTTATCGTAAATTAATATATTAATATTTTAGTATTAATATTAGTATATTAATACACGTTTAAGTATTTTCTTAAAATTTATAAATATATTGGACTAATTCAAAAACTTTATCGTTGTTTATTTTTATGAATACATAATTAAGAGAGCAAAGCACTTACATGTTAAAAGTTTTCTGAAAGAAAAACATTATAAAACATTGCAGTATTCATATGTAATAATAAAATACACAATAAAATCACTAATAACACAATTACATGCGCACACACAATTAAACCTAATTCTTAAAATTATTACATAATCTTTAACTTTAAACATACAATAATTAATAATTGATGATATATTACAGAAATGAGTATATAAGATTGATGTTGTACAGAGAAAAAGTAAAATATTTGGTGAAAATGAGCAATACTATTATTTTAACAAAACTGATTACATTAATTTTTTTTTATTTAGAATAATTACATTTTTATACGAGGTTTATCCAGAAAATAACCTCCGTTTTGAAATAAAAAGTAAAGAGTGAAGATGCAAAAACTTTATTATATACATATTGAAACTACAGTTTTTCTCTATTTTTCGACATAGTCGTCAAACAGATTCAAGCACTTGTTGTACCTTGGAACAGTCTTTGAAATACCCTCAGCATAAAAATCTGCCGCCTGTGAATGTAGCCAACCATTCACGGCGTTTTGAAGCTCTTCGTCATTTGCGAACCGCTGAGATGCAAGCCACCGCTTCATGTTCAGGAACAGATGAAAGTCACTTGGAGCCAAATCCGGGCTGTACGGGGGATGATTAAAAACCTCCCATTTAAACTTGGCCAAAAGTTCATTTGTTCTTCGAGCTGTATGAGGGCAAGAAAACAAATGAACTTTTGGCCAAGTTTAAATGGAACGTTTTCGATCATCCCCCATACAGCCCGGACTTGGCTCCTAGTGACTTTCACCTGTTCCCGAACATGAAGCGGTGGCTTGTATCTCAGCGCAGCGGTTCGCCAATGACAAAGAGCTTCAAAACACCTTGAATGGTTGGCTACATTCACAGGCGGCAGATTTTTATGCAGAGGGTATTTCAAAGACTGTTCCAAGGTACGACAAGTGCTTGAATCTGTTTGGTGACTATGTCGAAAAATAGAGAAAAACTGTAGTTTCAATATGTATATAATAAAGTTTTTGTATCTTCACTCGTTTACTTTTTATTTAAAAACGGAGGTTATTTTCTGGATAAACCTCGTATTTAAAAAATTCTCTCAAAGTTTGGTGTGAAATTACACTGTGCATGTACAGTTGAATCCAGTTAGAAAGTAATTGTTAAGATCTTCTGTATTTTCATGTCATTGGTCAAATTTTTTTTTACGTCCCGACTTTTTTGGTCAAATGATTACAAGGGTCGTTTGAAAAGTTCGTGCAAAGTCAGATAGATGGCACTACTAGCGCATATCGAGCATACGTTCAGTTAGTAGCATCTGTTGGAAAAACACATGTGCAGTTTCAGCCAGATCGGTCTATTTCTTTGTGTTTGACATTCGTTTTAATCGAGGAAGTCGAGTGATTTTCAAAAAATGGATGAAAAAGAATTTCGTGTGAAGTGTTGCAAGGACGGTTTGCAACTGTTCCAGAAGAATTCACAGGACTTTAAGCTTCGTTTCATCACTGTAGATGAAACATGGATACATCACTACACTCCTGAGACCAAAGAACAATCTAAACAATGGGTTATGAAGGGGGAATCTGCGCCAAAAAAGGTGAAGACAGTTCCTTCGGCCGGAAATATTATGGCAACTGTCTTTTGGGATTCACAAGGAATAATCTTCATCAATTATCTGGAAAAGGATAAAACTATTACAGGTGCATATTATTCATCGTTATTGGACCGTTTGAAAACCGAGCTGCAAAAAAAAAACGTCCACAATTGCCCCACAAAAAAGTCCTTTTCCATCACGACAACCCACCAGCTCACGCCTCAGCAGTTGTGGTCGCAAAATTAATGGAAATAGGGTTCCAACTCGTTTCACATCCCCCCTATTCTCCAGACTTGGCTCCTTCGAACTACTATTTGTTTCCCAATTTGAAGAAATGGCTAACGGGAAAAAGATTTTATTCAAACGAGGTGATTGCAGGAATGAATGGCTATTTTTCAGACTTGGACAAATCCTATTATTCGGAAGGGATCAACAAACTAGAGCAGTGTTGGATGAAGTGTATAAGCCTAAAAGGAGACTATGTCGAAAAATAAAAAAGGTTTACCCCAAACAATTAAGTAGTTTTTATTTTTGCACGGACTTTTCAAACGACCCTCGTAGTCATTAAACAGGTGACCTTATAACTGGAGTCTACTGTAAATTATTTTTAAAAAAATCAATTTTTTTATTAGTTTATTTATAATTAAATATTTACGTAAAAAAATTATTATGTACAATATAATATTTACTTCAGATTATAACTGAAAATTGACCCGCAATCAACAATTTTTCTTTTTGGCACAATCGACCGATTTCTTTCCATTATTCTAGAAGAAAAACTCAATTTTTATTTTACGCATAAACAAAATTATATAATATATTTATGTACGAGGGCATTCCACAAAGTCTGTCACGTTTTGCGTTGTAGCCGCTAGGGGCGGAGCTATTGCGGCCATTTTGGTGCCGCGGCGTTTCTCCGTTCAGTGGTTATCCAGCCGTGCTAGCAAGAGGTCTGTGTCGCTCTTCGTTGTTTTTCAACAACAATTTAAAATGTGTGCCGCAATTCAAAATCCCGCCGGTTGTGAAGTACGGTCGGTAATTCTTCTTATCGATTTCTTGGAACGTGGCACAATAATAACCTCTGCGAGGTATTGTAAAACACTTGAAAAGTTAAGAAGTGCGATCCAAAACAAGCGCAGAGGAAAGTTGACTGGAAAAATAGTCGGTAATACAGTTTTTGTTGACTATCGATTTCTTGGAACGTGGCACAGCAATAACCTCTGCGAGGTATTGTAAAACACTTGAAAAGTTAAGAAGTGCGATCCAAAACAAGCGCGGAGGAAAGTTGACTGGAAAAATTCTCTTTTTGCATGACAACACCCGCCACACACAGCAAATCGGACACGAGAAGTCCTGGATGCTTTCAAATGGGAGGTTTTCCCACATCCGCCATACAGTCCGGACCTTGCGCCCAGCAATTATCACTTGTTCCTGACAATGAAGACATGGCTTGCGATGCAGCGCTTTGATGACGACGCGAAGCTGCAGGAGGGTGTGACTAACTGGTTAAAATCACAGGCGGTAGACTTTTATGATGCCGGCATTTCAAAATTAGTTCACCACTATGATAAGTGTCTTAATTTGTTTGGTGATTATGCAGAAAAATAGCATTTTAGTTGCACTTTCAAATGTATATAATAAAATTTTTTTCTTGTACTTAGTTTTTTTTTATATCAAAACGTGACAGAATTTCTGGACTGCCCTCGTATAAATTTCAGACTTATTGTAGTTGCACAAATATTTTACTTCTTTACTTGATTCTGAAATAGTTAAACTCATTTTTTATTGTTTTTTTAATACTGGTAATTGGTATTTAAATAATGTACGAGGGTCATCCAGAAAGTAACCACTTTATTGCCTAGTGGAAGAAATTGTGAGGAGAGCACCGCCATTCTTACATCACTGTGTGCAGTGGTTCAATGTGCTATCAGCTGTACTTTTATATACGTTTAACAAAAAATTCAAAAACATGATTAGTAGATTTCAGTAAACTTTTAAAAGCTGTTAGTTATAACCTCAAAAATAAAAGCGCCAAATGTGAATTACTGTGAAGGAGAAAAATTTTTGACCAGGATTGTTTCTGTGATGAGACGTGGATCACATTATCTGAACACTGAAACAAAACCGCAATCAATGGTGTATGGACATACCGCTTCTCCAAGCAAGCCAAAGAAAACCCTTTTAAATTTTGTCAGCAACGAAGATCACGGCTTTTAAAAGTTTACTGAAATCTACTAATCATGTTTTTGAATTTTTTGTTAAACATTTATTTTTTCTCTTAACCTGGGTTCGTAAGATCGTAAATATAGCATCCTGTTTAAAACGTGCTGAACATTTTATTTTTACAGAATATTTTAGAAAATCACGTGAGAAATTTTGTGGGTTAGCACTTTCTTCTCCCGACCCCTTCAATTTGTTATTTCAAAACGGCAGTTACTATCTAGAAGGCCCTTGTAATATTTCATATAAAAACAAACACAGAAAATTTAAATATTTATTAACATAATTGACGTAATATTAATTTTTTTTAATCATCTTTAAAAAATGTCTAAGACTTAAAATAAATTTTTTTAAATATTTGGAAATTTTTAAATAAATTTAAAATACTGGTATCATTCATGAACAATTTTATAAGAAATCTTTGAAATTTCAAATTCTCGATATCTATAAAATTTTAATGTACAGTAAAACCTCACTAATTTGGACTAATTGAGGGAGAAATGAAGTCCGAATTATTGAAAGTCCGAATTATCGCGAATATTGTTTACATCTAAAAATTCAATTATTTAGGCAATTAAAATTAAAAAATAAACGTTACTTGTCTGAAACATCAATGTTTAATGAATTTACAGTACAGTATATTGAAAAACAACAAAGTTAAAAGTATAGAAATAAAAATACTTACAGCAGTAAAAATATTGTTAAATAATAAATGTCCAGTGTAAAATGATATTTAATTAAAACACTGTACTTACGTACCGATTATTTGGCACTTGTTGAAGTAGAGGATTGACAAATATCCTCAGGGATCATTTGAGGTCGCTTAGAAAAAAAAATTGTTATTTTTTTCTGTGATTCTTTGCTACACTGTTTTCTTATAACTTGTTGGCGCATCTCTCTTAGGACAAGTTAATATTCATTGAATTCCGGATTGAAGTCTGCAAATTCAATAAGTTCGTCTATGTGGTTTCTCACTTCACTAACTTAAATTGTGGAACGTTTTCTTCTTCACTGAGTAACCAATAATGTATTACAGGATGAAACAATTTTTATTAGACAGTTAAAAGCTATTATTATTTTTTGAAGTAATAATTTATTAATTTTTAACTAAAAAACTTCTAAAATAATTAAAAAAGCTGCTCTTCTTGGAGTAGTCCGAAATATCGCAAATTCCAAATTAGTGAAGTCCTAATAAGTGAGGTTTTACTGTACATTATTTTACATAATTGTCATAATATTATCTATTTTTTGTTTATTTTGTAAAAAAAAAAATTGTGAACAAAATGATACCAGTTTTTTCTGAAAATTACAACTACAATATTTAATATACAATAATAACTTCAATGAGCGTATTCAGCAGAATATACAGAAGTGTTTTTATTGTTCACCATTTTTTTAATACTGTTGTAATTTTTTTATCAATAATTGTACGGCCCGTATTGTGAACCGTGGTAGTAAGGTCCCGGGTACGCCGCTGGTGCGGGATAACCCGGGTAAGCGTATTGTTGTTTCTGCGGGTACACTGAAAAATAAAACAAAACAAAATATAAATTAATTTGTTAAAAAATAATCCGGAATAAAACATTCATAAATTATTTTATAATATCAACAAGTATAAGAGAATTTCACAAACAAATTTTTACTTTCTCTTGCCTATATGAATATATAGGAAGGAAAGTATTGTTTTCATGTCGATTTTAAGAAATCCACTTTTCAACGGATCTATACGTTTTCAGACCCCCTGAACCCAAAAAACATGTTTTTAGCGATTGGTCTGTGTGTGTGTGCGTGTGAACAGAATATCTCAAGAACGGAACATCGTACGAACTTGAAACTTGAAACTTAAGTTACATACCACTACCGGACCCGACACGAACATTTTCATCAAAATTGGTCAACCGGAAGTAGTAGTTTATTCGTATAATTTTTCACTTTTTTGCGATTTTCTCAAAAACTGGTCCTACGATTTTTTTTAAAATCGCCTGGTTTACTACATTTTTTATGTTCTACAAGATAGGGTAGGCGCCATGTTTGCTGAAATTCTGGGTGAGGCTGTTTTTACGTAAAAACATTTTCTTTTTAAGATTGCGGTTTTAATATGCATTTTAGCGCAAAACGTTATATAATAAAAGTTGTACAGAATGTAAAATTCTACAACTTTTATTTCAAACATTTTTTTGTATAACGCTTAGTTTAGCGGTAATTTGCAATTTTCTGTTTTTTTCTCACGAAAATGTGTGAAAAATCGATTTTTTAAAGATTTCGGCCTTAGAATGCATTTTACGACAAAAGTGTAATAATAAAATTTATAGGAAATTAAAAGACCTACAACTTTTATTTAAAGCATTTTTCTCCACAGAGCCTAGTTTAGAGAGAAAGAGTGATTTTCCGTATTTCTAAGCCAAACTGAGGTTGATTTTCATTTTGCATCATTCACTCATGATTAAAATAAGGTTATGTTTTTGAGGTTAGTTTTTTGTTTATTTCTAATGTTTTATTACTAATATTAGGTTTATTGTTAATTATTTGCATTGGCAAGAGAAAGTCGTGTGAGTGTTTCACACCAGAGTTTTTGTAATACATCCAGCCAATTGTTTTACAGTAATCCCTCGTTATCCGCAGGGGTTACGTTCCGGAGGGTTATTGCGGTGTCATCGGATGGCGACATTATGTGGCTAACCTTATCATTTTGGTGGCCCTGAAAAGGGCCGTTTAGGTGTGTGTCCGCCGGGGCGGGTAGAGGTGTTTGATGGCCCTGAAAAGGGCTGGTGTAAATCTTATTAAATTGGTCCTGAGAAGGACCGTTGTGCTGGACTCGAAGGAGACCAGCGTAGGCAGTGCATGGCTGCGACTGCTGCGTTGCTGGATGCTGCAAGTGCCAGAGCATCTTCCTTCTTTATCTCGTGGATGTAGTCGGTCGATCTTTGTCGGAGATGAAGAGCGTAATGACAAGCGGCTCAGTTCACTGCGCTTTTATAGTTACTGAGAGCGCTGTGGTAGGGGGTTGTGAGTCGCTCGGCCTTGGCAACAGAGCCCTCTAACGGAAGGCAGCCGAAAGGATTGTCGGGCACCGCTAAAGGGTTTGTTGCTTCGCTGCTAAAGGTCCCATCGCGCCGACAAAGGCCGGAAGAAGTATTCAAGGCCAGCAACTCAGTAAATAATTAATTAGAAGGGGTGGCGGTTAGTAAAACCACGGATAATAATACCTTATACGAACGAAAAGATGGGGAATTAGGTTCTAAAGGTAGTCGTTTTAAGTGTTTAATAGTTTTCGGAACATTTTACCATTATTATAATCTATGATTATTTAATAAATACAGTAATGTACGCATAAAAAATTTAAGTTGCTTTAAAATACGAGGGTATCCAGAAAAAAACCTTCGTTTATGTGTAGCAGGAAAAGTAGTACGCGTAGCGCAGCCGAGTTGATATCACTGCGCGCAGTGATTCAATACGTTTCAAACTGTGCAAGGTGGAGCATCGTACGTTTGGCGTTGTCCTTTTATAACCTCAAAACATGAGTGCTGTAATAGAAAATCCTGCCAAGTGTGAATTGCACGGCGTTATAAATTTTTCTGTGGGCAAAAAATCTGTCAGCGGCCGTAATTCATCGTGAATTGTGTGCGAATTATGGCCCAAACATTATGAGTGAAGGTGTAGTCTGTCAATGGGTGCGTTTTTTTAAAAATGGAAGAACAAATGTTCACAATGATGAAAGAAGTCGTAGCCCTTCTCTTGTCACTGATGACCTAGAGAACAAAGTGAATGAAAAAGTACGTGAGGACCTTCGTTTCACAATCTCGGAACTTTCTCATCATTTTCCTGAAATTTCTCGGAGTCTCGTACATGAGATGGTGACAGAAAAACTAGGCTACCATAAGTTTTGCGCTCGTTGGGAACCAAATTGCTGACCGATGACCACAAAACAAAGAGAATGAGTTCTGCCATAGACTTTCTTTCTCGGTATGACTTTACCCCCATACAGCCCGGACTTGGCTCCTAGTGACTTTCACCTGTTCCCAAACATGAAGCGGTGGCTTGCATCTCAGCGGTTCACAAATTACGAAGAGCTTCAAAACACCGTGAATGGTTGGCTACATTCACAGGCGGCAGATTTTTATGCAGAGGGTATTTCAAAGACTGTTCCAAGGTACGACAAGTGCTTGAATCTGTTTGGCGACCATGTCGAAAAATATAGAAAAACTGTAGTTTTAATACGTATATAATAAAGTTTATGTATCTTCACTCGTTTACTTTTTATTTCAAAACGGAGGTTATTTTCTGGATAACCCTCGTATCAACAAGTATAAGAGAATTTCACAAAAAAGTTTTCGTAATACATCCTGCCAATTGTTTTACAGTAATCATCCCTCGTTATCCGCAGGGGTTACGTTCCGGAGGGTTACCGCGGTTAGTAAAACCGCAGATAATGATACCTTATATGAACGAAAAGATGGGGGTTAGATTCTGAAGGAAAAGTCCTGCAGTCGTTTCAAGAGTTTAATAGTTTTAGGAACATTTTACCATTATTATAATCTATGAATATTTAATAAATACAGTAATGTACGCATAAAAAATTTAAGTTGCTATAAAATAGGTGGTTATGGCTGTTTGCTCCTGAGTCCTCTTTTAATTGAAGGGCCCTTTCCATGACTGGATCCGTTTCCAACACGTGGTCAGTCAATGCATTGCCATGCGAGATCCTCAGGATCAACGAGATCCTCAGGATCTCGTTGATGGTTTCTGAAGAAATGCTTGGCATTGTTTCAGGATCGTCAAACAAACTGTACGTACATATGAAGAAGTTAGACTGATACATGGAGGAAAACGTATGGAGAAATTACAATATGGGGCCTGGGCGTAATTATGGTGGTGGAGGTAGGGGTTGTACTGGCAGGGCCCAATACCTGGTGACGTGCTCACTACGTGCAGTACGTGGAAATCTAGCTTGGTTCATGGCAGCCATCGCCATACTAGTGTGTGACTAAACATGATACAAATGCCAAACCATTTATTTCACATGTTTTTGAAATTGTATGACTTCCCCACCTCCTCCTACCAAGTACGGTGTACACAAGGTGAGATTGCGTACGTATTTTAAGGTTTTAGGCCTACGGACAAAGTCCACGGATAACCGAAACCTGTGGATACCAACGGATTACTGTACTTTATTGCAAGAGCAAAGCGCTACTGAAATATGACAACACCGTCACGAAAGGTTGCCATTAAAACTTCTCAGTGCTGGTTGGCTAAGAGCGAGCCGAACCCCAGATCGGCGGCTTCGACTCCCTTTGCCATAGATTGCTGCTTCAGGTTTTTTTTTACTTTCTCTTGCCTATATGAATACATAAGAAGGAAAGTATTGTTTTCATGTCGATTTCAAGAAATCAAGTTTTCACCGGATCTACACGTAAACAGACCCCCTGAACCCACACGAATATGTTTTTAGCAATTGGTCTGTGTGTGTGTGTGGTGTGTGTGTGTGTGTGTGCGCGTGCGTGCGCGCACACGTGCGTGCGTGTGTGCGTGAGTATACAAAAATCTCAAGAACGGAACATCGTACGAACTTGAAACTTAAGTTACATACCACTACCGGACCTGACACAAACAATTTCATCAAAATCAGTCAACTGGAAGTAGTAGTTTATTCGTGTAATTTTTCACTTTTTTGTGATTTTCTCAAAACTTGGTCTTAGGATTTTTTTTTAAATCGCCTGGTTTACTCAATTTTTTATGCTCCACAAGAAAGGGTAGGCGCCATGTTTGCTGAAATTCTTGGTGAGGCTGTTTTCACGTAAAAAATTGTTTTTTTTTTAAGATTGTGGCTTTAGTATCCATTTTAGCGCAAAAATGTATATAATAAAAGTTGTAGCCAATTTAAAATCCTACAATTTTTATTTCTAACATTTTTTTGTATAACGCTTAGTTTAGCGGTAATTAGCGATTTTCTGTTTTTTTTCTCATGAAAACGTGTGAAAAATCAAATTTATAGAAAATTAAATGATCTACAACTTTTATTTCGAGCATTTTTCTCTACAGAGCCTAGTTTAGCGTGAAAGAGTGATTTTACGTATTTTAAAGCCAAACTGAGGTTGATTTTCATTTTGGGTCTTTCACTCATGATTAAAATAAGGTTATGTTTTTTGAGGTTAGTTTTTTGTTTATTTCTAATGTTGTATTACTAATGTTAGGTTATATTGGTCATTATTTGCATTGGCAAGAGAAAGTTGTGTGAGTGTTTTACACCAGATTTTTGGAATTTTATGACTTCCCCACCTCCCACCAAATACGGTGTACACAAGGTGAGATTACGTACCTATTTTAAGGTTTTAGGCCGACGGACAAAGTCCGCGGATAACTGAAATCCGTGGATACCAAGGGATTACTGTATTCTTTATTGCAAGAGCGGAGCGCTACTGAAATATGACAACGCTGTCACGAAAGGTAGCCATTAAAACTTCTCAGTGCTGGTTGGCTAAGAGCGAGCCAAACCCCACATTGGCGGCCAGACCTTGATTATATACACTTTTGTCTTAGAATGCATATTAAGGTCACAATCGTAATAAAAACTGTTTTTTTCTATGAGAGCATAGCTTCCTCAAGAATTTCAGCCAACATGCTGCTTACCCTATCTTGTAGAGCATAAAAATGTAGTAAATGAGTACAATTTTTAAAAAAAAAATTGTAGGCACAGTTTTTAAAAAAATCGCAAGAGTGAAAAATGGCACGAGTAAACTACAACTTCTGGTTTAATAATTTTGGTGAAAATATTCACGTCAGGTCCTTAAGTAGTACCTAACTTAAGTTCCATGTTTCAATTTTGTACATTATTCCATTCTTGAGCACAAGGATTTGTACGGGCGATCGGTACTTGCGTATATATCTGTTCACTCTTCGGCCGACCATGCCCATTCTGGAGGAATTTTAGCAGCTTAGTGGCTTTAGAGCGCTACCTAGGAACCCACAAACCCTGAGAGGCCAACGCAAATGAGTGGGTGCGGTCACGTCCGCAGGGCGCCCCACTCCTTTCAGTACTCGTGTAAACGTTGGACAAGTCACCGTTGAGCTAATGCTTTGCACGTGGCTCTACCACTCATGGATCTACTACGAATAGCACACGGAGGTGCTACGGCCAGCGTCCGTTACCTCGAAAGCAGGTAAGGATAGGGTAGCTAAACCGCAGTTTTATGGGCATGCTGTGTGGTCTGGGGTGTGCCCCCTCTGTTCTCCAACACGTGTATTTATCTGTCCACACCCATTCTGGAGGAATTTTAGCAGCTTAGTGGCTTTAGAGTGCTACCTAGGAACCCACAACCTCTGAGAGGCCAACCCAAATGAGTGGGTGCGGTCACTCCCCTCAGTACTCGTCTAAACGTTGGACGACTCGCCGTCGAGCTAATGCTTTGTACGTGGCTCTACCACAGATGGATGTAGCACACGGAGGTGCTACGGCCAGCACCCGTTACCTCTAAGCTGGTGAGGATAGGGTAGCTAAACCGCAGTTCTATGGGCACGCCCTGTGTGGTCTGGAGTGTGCCCCCCTCCCGGGGGGGGGGCGATCAGTACAGCAAAACTGAGCGACATAACCGTGCCCATTGAGCTCAGGGTCCAGGAAGCTTCAACAAGCACAGACATGTTTAAACCTACCGCAGCATGCTTGCTATCAACAGGTAGCACCACCAGTCCAGTTATTTGATTGTCATACCTTGTCTTGAACTGGATATAATATACTTATCTATAAAAATCACAACTATTATAACACTAGAAAAAAATAATTAAAATATGTATATGAAAACAAAAATTCTCAATAAAATTTTTAAAAAATCAAGAAAAGTATGCCTTAATCTAAATTACAATAAAAAAACGATGTAAATAATCCTTTTCATGAGATGACGTGTCTCATGGCTTGTGGGAATTTTTAAAATGGCTTACCTTTGACTAATGCCAAAAACCATTAGTGATTTCTGTATCTACTCTTTAATAGGAACCGAATGACATTATTTTTATTTTCAAATTTTGACTTTGATTTTTTGATTCCGGTTTTGGACCAATTCTGTTCAAAACTGGAATTTCGAACCCAATGATTTCTTAATCTACTCTTTAAGAGGAATCGAATGACACTAAAAATAAATCTTTATAATGCATCCTGCAGTTTGAAATTAATTCTATTTTATATAATAAATTTCACTAATGTTCCTTTTTAACTGCATCAACTTTTATTTTCAGTTACACGTGTTTCGGTGGATCCACCATAATCAGAGTAAATAACATATAATTGAAACTAAAAACTTTACATATTAAAAATCTACAGAAGATGATACATCTTCAGTCATTTGTACAAAACAGATTTATACAAATGACTGAAGATGTATCATCTTCTGTAGATTTTTAATAAATAAAGTTTTTAGTTTCAATTATATGTTATTTACTCTGATTATGGTGGATCCACCGAAACACGTGTAAGTGAAAATAAAAGTTGAGGCAGTTAAAAAGGAATATTAGTGAAATTAATTATATAAAATAGAACGAATGACACTATTTTTGTTTCCAAATTCAAACTTTGATTTTTTCACTTCTGGTCGAAACCAGAACTTCAAACGCAATTATTTGTGTATCTACTCTTTAAGAGGAATCAAATGACACTCCTTTTTTTTTTGTTTTCAAATTCTGACTGGGCCACTTCCGGTAAAAACCGGAACGTCAAACCCAATCCAGGCCCGCTAATGTTTTATGTAGATTATGATTACTGAAAACCATTTGATGGTATCTCTTGTAGTTTCAGATATCTGGGTGTGACGAACAGATGGACATAACAAAACGGCAGATGATAATTTCAAAAATCTGGTGTGAAACACTAACACAACTTTCTCTTGCCAGTGCAAATAATTAACAATAAACCTAACATTAGTAATAAAACATAAGAAATAAACAAAAAACTAACCTCAACAAACATAACCTAATTTTAATCATGAGTGAAAGACGCAAAATGAAAATCAACCTCAGTTTGGCTTATAAATACGGAAAATCACTCTTTCTCTCTAAACTAGGCTCTGTAGAGAAAAATGCTTTAAATAAAAGTTGTAGATCTTTTAATTTTCTATAAATTTAATTATATACACTTTTGTCGTAAAATGCATACTAAGGCCGAAATGTTAAAAAAATCGATTTTTCTCACGTTTTCGTGAGAAAAAAAACAGAAAATCGCAAATTACCGCTAAACTAAGCGTTATACAAAAAAATGTTTGAAATAAAAGTTGTAGGTTTTTAAATTCTCTACAACTTTTATTATATAAGTTTTTGCGCTAAAATTTATATTAAAGCCGTAATCTTAAAAAAACAACGTTTTTACGTGATAACAGCCTCACCGAGAATTTCAGCAAACATGGCGCCTACCCTATCTTGTAGAGAATTAAAAATTGAGTAAAATAGGCGATTTTAAAAAAAATCGTAGGACCAGTTTTTGAGAAAATCGCAAAAAACTGAAAATTATACGAATAAACTACTACTTCCGGTTGACCGATTTTGATGAAAATGTTCGTGTCACGTCCGGTAGTGGTATGTAACTTAAGTTTCAAGTTTCAAGTTCGTACGACGTTCCGTTCTTGAGATATTCTGTTCACACACAGACACACACACACACACACAGACCAATCGCTAAAAACATGTTTTTTGGGTTCAGGGGGTCTGAAAACGTATAGATCCGGTGAAAACTCGATTTCGAAAAATCGACATGAAAACAATACTTTCCTTCCTATATATTCATATAGGCAAGAGAAAGTAAAAATTGCCACCAAAAATGTTAATAATGGAGTGTGCAGACTACAAAATGATTCTAATAAAATAAAAATATACAATATACCTGCCCATAACGGACAGGTGGAGTGTCAAATTATTTACACTCAATCTGTTCGTTGCAGGGCTAAAATAAATAGTTGTGTTTC
This sequence comes from Catonia carolina, assembly GCA_035578175.1. NCBI lineage: Eukaryota > Metazoa > Arthropoda > Insecta > Hemiptera > Achilidae > Catonia > Catonia carolina. Next base: position 5,230,970 of record JAQMRL010000021.1, on the reverse strand, counting down.
TTATCACATGGTCAGCCAATTAATAAATGACTGAATCATTTAAGAACAGAAGAGGTAGAGGTGCAAAAGACACTAATCAGAGTTATCTCCTCTGAAAGTAATGAATTTCATTGTACAGCCAGACCCTGTGGTGAATGAAGTGAAGGTGTCATTTGCAGAGTGGAAAATATGTGCTTTTCAGAGGGCCCGGCATGCTGATAAGCGTACTTTTCCACTCAGTGAGGAAGGCAACGGTAAACCACCTCACTCCTCGTTTTACTTAGTAAAACCTCTACAGGTTCAAACCAGCCTTTTGGCTGATGACCTAAACAAACGACCTAAACAACATACAATATACACAATACGAGGCGTGGTTATTAAATAACAAGACTGACATAGTAAAAAATTTATTTTAATTTTATACATAATCACTTATTGTCACCTTCAATATACACTCCTTCTCTATCCTTACAATGCTCCATGCGAATTTTCCATTGTTGGAAACAATGCTGAAAGTCATCTTCTGTCAGCTCCTTCAGGACACGTGCTGCTTTCTCTTTTACAGCTTCCACAGACACAAATCTTGTACCTTTTAATGCAGATTTCACCTTACGGAACAGGTAGAAGTCAAATGGTGCAAGATCTGGTGAATAAGGTGGATGTTTCAACACTGAGATGTTGTACTTGGCTAGGAACCTCTTGACAGATAACGCGGAATGAGCTGGCGCATTGTCTTGGTGGAGAACTCATGATTTGTCCTTCCACATTTTGGGGCTTTTTTCCTAACTCTTTGACATAGTTTAGAAAGTACCTCAAGGTAGTAATATTGATTAATTGTTTGACCTTCAGGAACCCGGTGAAGGTACAGAATCCCATGGATATCAAAAAAACTATCATCATTGCTTTAAATTTTGACTTGCTCATTCAAGCTTTTTTTTGCTCTCGGTGGAGTTCGGCTCTTCCAGTGCATGGATTGGCGCTTAATTTCCGGATCATAAGTAAAAAACCACGTTTCATCACATGTTATTATCGTTTCCAAAAAATTTGGGTCATTTTCAATCACGTACAAAGTGTCAGTACAAACATTTTTGAGCGGCATGTGTCCTGAAGGAGCTGACAGAAGATGAATTCCAGCACTGTAGGGATAGAGAATGAGTGTATATTGAAGGTGACAATAAGTGATTACGTATAAAATAAAAATAAAATTTTTTACAACGTCAGTCTCGTTATTTAATAACCACACCTTATAAAAAAAAAACTACTAATACATACCATATTAAGAAAAGAAAACTAAAACGGCAAAAATATTATTTACACGTTTCGATAAGATTTATGTGCGGTTAGTAAAAGCAAAAGATTTTTAAAAAAAGGACACTGTGAGAAGGTATCACCTTACCCGGCATTAAATACTGCATGTTGATCGCCTCTTCTCTCTCTCTTTCACCGCGAAGACAGATCGCTGCTCCGGAAAATAAGATGGCTGAGACGAGGGAAACCCCAACACCAGTCCAAGCGAGAAAAAATGACCAATCGTAGAAAACATACGAGCCTTCTTTAAGGACCTGATCGGTGTACCACGAGCGACAGTCACAAGAAGAAGGGAAACAAAACAAGAAATAAGGTTATGTTAAAAGTTAGTCTATGTTAATGTAGAAACTAGTTAAGAATTATTTAGGCAGTCATTCTTCTCACTTACAAACAAAAATAAATCGACTCAAATTAATTAATTAACTTGTTATTTTAATTACTGCGGTTAATTTATTACAGGATGAGATCGGGGAAAACTAACTACTGGCTTAAACTACTGCTTCTTGATGAAAAAAACGACGATCTTGTCAACGTTTGGAATCGTAAGAACTTTTGCAACGAATGGATTTAAAACTACAGATGTAAGTAGGATGTTAATATCTGTACCTAAGAAGTAAAAGATGTTAACTCCATTTTGGTGATTTTTTAGCAGAATCAAAAAGTAGCAATATTTTCTTTTCATTATTGTATCAAAATTTCAGTAGGTGTAAGAAATTTGAAATTTATGCCCAGTTTTTACAGAAAATGCTTACCTACAAATTTATTACTTCATAAGTTTGTCAACTTGTAACACGTTAACCGCTTTCTGTGTTTTGTCACCGTTTTACGTTCTACACTAGTGTTAACGCCAATGTAACATGATTAAAAAAAAAACTTTAGTGAAATACTATTGCTAACACTACTTTTATAAAGAAACAGCATTTTATACACAATTTAAAAAAAAATCAAAATTTACTCAGTACTTTTTAGTAACAAATATAACAAAAATTCAAGCAAAATTTACTTGACTATCAGTTGCGATTGTGGTTGTACCGGAGAATGCTTAAAATATCATGGACAGAGCATGTAACAAATGAAGAAGCTCTGGGACGGATGAAGAAATCCAGAGAAATTTTGAACACCATCAAGATCCGTAAACTTCAGTATTTGGGACACGTCATGCGGAATGAGTCCAGATACTCTTTGATACAGCTCATTGTGCAGGGGAGGATAGATGGAAGGAGAGGACCAGGAAGAAGAAGAATATCCTGGCTACAAAACCTCAGGGAATGGACCGGAAAGACATCTGCTGAACTTTTCCGTATTGCTGTCAGCAAAGTGAGGATTGCCATGCTGGTCGCCAACATCCGAAACGGATAGCGCACTAAAAGAAGAAGATCAGTAAAACACATTCAATAACAATTTTACAACAAATCTTGTACATAAATTACGAAATTGCAGCATTAGAGCATTTCTTTATGATTTTAAAGGCAGTTTTAACTCAATTTTGCCAAATTTGGTGTAAACATTATTTACCTCTGTGGTACAGATATATTTTTACATTATCCATTTAAAAGTTAATCTTTCTAATGAATCCTGCAGCTTGAAATCAATTCTAATATATATACAGGTGATTTAAAACTATACGGCAATCTCTTGGGATCTTATTCTGTACTAGCTAACAATAAGAAAAAAAGTTCATATAAACATATGCCTGAAAATGCTTAGTTAACGAGTTACGGCTACCGAAAAATTTCACCTAGAACTCTGTACCCTCGGTGAAGTAAGGCCGTATAAAAATGATAAAGGTAGTTACAAAGTTACAATTACGATTGTTTCTTATGTTTGTTAATCTGAAAAATTGAATTAAATTGGTTCCAGAGCTGTAAATGCAATACTTTCAGAGATATCTTACATAAAACACACAAATTGGTGCGAAGAAATAACACATTTTTGTGTATAACGTAAGATTACTTCCATAAATGGTAAATAAAGGTGTATTTGTTTTTAAATAAATTTGTAGAAAATTTAATTCTGAAAAGATTCATGTGAATTACTCAGGAAAAAAATGAATAAAAGATATTGAAATTCTAGATTATTATTGATGATTAGATATTGAAATCGCTTTATTTTAAATCAAAACAGACGCACATAAAACGCACATTCTTAACTGCATGAAATATTAACTGATGTAGGTTGGGAGTAACAGCTGATAATGATCAGCTGTTACTCCCAACCATAAAAATTTCCATAAAAACCATAAAAAAAAAATAAGAGTTTTAAAAATTTAAATAAAAAGTTGGAAGTAACAGCTGATCATTATCAGCTGTTACTCCCAACCTTTTAATATGAAATTTTTCTCTAGCCGTAACTAACTAAGCATTTTCAGGCATATGTTTATATGAACTTTTTTTCTTATTTTTAGCTATAGAATGAGATCCCAAGAGATTGCAGTATAGGTTTGAATCACCCTATATAAAAAAAAATGGTAAAATACAAGTGACATAGCAGCAGCTGTAACAGGTAAGTAAAAAGTTACTAACTAAGCATTTTCAGGCATATGTTTATATGAACTTTTTTTCTTATTTTTAGCTATAGAATGAGATCCCAAGAGATTACAGTATAGGTTTGAATCACCCTATATAAAAAAAAATGGTAAAATACAAGTGACATAGCAGCAGCTGTAACAGGTAAGTGAAAAGTTAAAATATTTTTACACAACAATTTTGTTAAAAACGAATTATGAACAAGTTAATTAAATATAAATTCAACTGAGTCATTTTAGACAAAATATAAAAGCGATGCAAGTTTTCTGATTAGACACAAATTACAATATAAACAAAACAAAACAAAAGAACAAATAAAAGGACAACTGGTTAAGTTTGTAAGAGAAAAAGACATGCCACTACATTTTAATATACCTGGCATAATATACTGGATATTCTTTGTAGATTCTTCGTAACGTTCTGAACGTACACAATACGCAGCGCAGAAGAACAGCACCGAAGATACAAATGTAAACGCTATACTCGTCCAGGCCATTACGTACGACCAATCGTGGGTCGAACGTGTTTCAGTGCGCAGTACCTAAACGGCACTTAACAGCTTAAAATTTCTTATCTTATTAAGTATACACTACCATTAGTACCAAATGTAAATGTTTGGTATTTTATTATATCTTCACCACAATTAAACTTGACCCTTTGCGAGCTATTGACACTTAATACACGAGGCGTATGCCCATAACAGACAGTTGGAGTGTCAAATTTTTTACACTCAATCTGTTCGTTGCAGGGCTAAAATAAATAGTTCTGTTTCTTAACACATGGTCAGCCAATTAAATGACTGAATCATTTAAGAACAGAAGAGGTAGAGGTGTAAAAGACACTAACCAGAGTTATCTCCTCTGAAAGTAATGAATTTTATTATACAGCCAGACCCTGTGGTGAATGAAGTGAAAGTGTCATTAGCAGAGTGGAAAATATGTGCTTTTCAGAGGGCCCGGCATGCTGATAAGCGTACTTTTCCACTTGGTGAGGAAGGCAATGGTAAACCACCTCACTCCTCGTTTTACTTAGTAAAACCTCTATAGGTTCAAACCAGCCTTTCGGCTGATGACCTAAACAACAACAACACGAGGCGTGTTCAGAAAGTAAGTACCGTTTTTAAAAAAAAACAAGTAAAACAATTTTTTTTCAACACAATTTTATTTCTACATGAAAGCCGCCCAAACCTTAAACTATTTTTCGACATAGTTTCCACCGATGTTCAAACATTTGTTGTAGCGGGTGATCAATTTGTCTATACCCTCTTCGTAGAAGGTTCCTGCCACTCAAGTACTACAATACACAAATACTAGAGGTATAACAATTAATTTGATGAAATAAAAAATAAGTAATTATTTATTAATTTTTTTGCCAAAATATTCAGCTCGTTATAAACTAGGTTATGTGTACGTTCGCTCGCAAAGGGTTTAAGTAGCTGGAATATCAATAAAAAAATAAATAACAAAATTGTAATAATTAAAAATTGTTGACTATAAATTCTAATTTCTAATTTTTTTGACTATAACTATCTGGGCTGCGATGTGAGCTTTGATCGGGACTTGGATGTCGAAAGTAAAATAAATAAATTTCAAGCTATTTGTGGTAACAGAGACCACTGGGTAACAGAGCTAGAACAGAGAAAGTAGTGAAGTTGTACAAGGTAATGGCAGCCCCAGTCCTTCTTTATTATTATTATTATTTAGCGTATGGCTTTTCAAGACATTTAAAAAATCAGCATCATAATTGTTATATATTGGGATCAAATATGACCCTCTGTCTAATCTATCTGTCTAAATATGTACATACAGTACATAATTCTAAAAACATGCTTAAGTCTATATACAGACATCCAGTCTGTCCAAGTAGGCTATTGATTCTGGAGTTGCCATCAGGAAATCCGCTCTTGTCCCTCCTCTAAAGGCAGTTATTCTGCACTCTTTCACTATGTGATCAATAGTTTGTCTTTGACCACACTCACATAAAGGCGATGGTATTTTGCCCCATTTAAACAATAAATCAGCACACCTACCGTGTTTTGTTCTTATTCTATTTAGAGCTGACCATTTTCTACGAGGTAGTCCAAAACCTGGCGGTTTTTGTGAAAACCATGGGATTTGTTCTTGCTGCTTTGATGCCCATTCTTGCTGCCATGCACTGGGTATGTTAAATGCTTCCTCTTTGGCAGTAATTGCAGTTTTTGTAGGTGGCTTTCTTGATCGCAGACGAGTTTTATTTGCTCTTTTTCCTTCTTTATGGAAGCGAGTCATGGGTTACCACAAAACGCCAACAAAGTACGATCCAAGCAATTGAAATGAGGTTTTTAAGAAGGGTGGAGGGCTGTTCGAGGCTGGATCTAATACATAACGAAGAAATTAGATCCGAGTTGGGTGTATTTAGCTTAAATGAAAAAGTGGAGGAGTACCGGAATCAATGAAAGCAACATTTGGAACGGATGCCAGAGGAGAGAATACCTCTAAAAGTGACGGAATATTTTCCAGTTGGAAGAAGGGAGGTGGGAAGACCTCAAAGAAGATGGCAGTAGTCGAGATGTAAGGGTTGGAATGTCTCGTGTTTCTGTAGATGTGCAGGATGGTTTGTGAGTTCGGAACAGGCTTATGCCTAATCCTTGATAGTAAGAAGAAGAAGAAGAAAAATTTTTGTACTAATGGACAGACAATTTTAAATTAGTACTTTTAAACTTTGTAAAAGATTTTTCAAAATAACTCCATTCTTCACTAAAATAATTTAACTATTTAATTTTAGTAACGCTGAAAGATAAAATGACTATTTTTGATTTTTACTAATCAACAATAATTTTAAAAGATTCCTAAAACTTGGTATTGGCGTTCAAATTTATGTAAGTAATAAAACCCATAGAGAAAACTTCAATATTTCAGACATGTGATATTAGAGGTCATGAATATCATATCGTACAATTAATCATGCAAGGGAAGATAAAGGGGATGTCAAACATTGACGGAAGAAGATGCAGGGCATCTTGGCTGAAGAACCTGAGAGACTGGTTCTGGCTGAAATACGAGGGCTATTCAGAAAGTAGGGAACGTTTTGTAAATAAACAAAAACTATGTAAAAGAAAATTTTTTTTATTATATACATCTGAAAGAGTGACTAAAATACTACTTTTCTACTTAGTCACTATGCAAATTGAGGCACTTGTCATAGCGGTGGACAAGCTTCAAAATTCCTTCGTCATAGAAATCCGCCGCCTGCGACCGCAGCCACTCAGTGACGCGCGCCCGGAGTTCCTCGTCGTCGTCGAAGCGCTGTGTTGCTAGCCAGTTCTTCATTCTTGGAAACAAGTGAAAATCACTCAGTGCAAGATCGGGACTATAGGGTGGATGAGGGAAAACCTCCCATTTGAATGAATTCTTTTGTGCGGTTTGCACGGCAAACCGCACAAAAATCAGCAAGAAAGATTATGGCTACTGTGTTTTGGGACAGGCAAGGTGTGCTGCTCATTGACTTTCTCGAGCGTGGTGCAACAATAAACTCTGATCGGTACTGCCAAACATTGCACAACCTTAGGAGAGCAGTTCAAAACAAGCGCCGAGGAAAGTTGTCGTCAAAAATTTTGTTTCTTCATGACAATGCCCGACCTCACACGGCAAACCGCACAAAAGAACTCCTTGATTCATTCAAATGGGAGGTTTTCCCTCATCCACCCTATAGTCCTGATCTTGCACTGAGTGATTTTCACTTGTTTCCAAGAATGAAGAACTGGCTAGCAACACAGCGCTTCGACGACGACGAGGAACTCCGGGCGCGCGTCACTGAGTGGCTGCGGTCGCAGGCGGCGGATTTCTATGACTAAGGAATTTTGAAGCTTGTCCACCGCTATGACAAGTGCCTCAATTTGCTTGGTGACTATGTAGAAAAGTAGTATTTTAATCACTCTTTCAGATGTATATAATAAAAAAAATTTCTTTTACATAGTTTTTGTTTATTTACAAAACGTTCCCTACTATCTGAATAGCCCTCGTAATATGAAACTGTTCCGTGCAGCAGCAATGATGATGATGATTTCCGACCTCCGATAGGAGAGGACTTTAAGAAGAAGAAGAAGAAGAAAAAGAAGAAGAATAAAAACTCATGGTGTGTTACTTGTAGACTAGCCATGGGACGGTACAGTAAAAGAGGTGAGCTAGCCCCGCACACTTGAGTGAACGGCACAGAGCGTGCCGTACAATTGAACGATGAGATGGGGTGAGCTAGTAGATTCTAATACATACAGCACTGAGCTGAGCTACGTGAATAAACAAACAGTGAGTCAAGCCTAGGGTGACTTTCACTCACTCCTTCACACACAGCACGTTGAGTTTCCTTACGCGTCAACCTGAACGTTCATGCATCTCTTTCCACAAACAAATTTTTGTCATGTGTTTATCTTTGTTTCGTATGCACGTGGTAAAATTGTTACAGTACAGTACAATGGTATTTTACAACCACTTGTCTCAGGGTTGTGTTAGTATCGTATGAAAGAATAATGATCCCCTCTCCGCACCCATCTTTTGCACCCTCACAATGCCGGCCGCATTGGCGAAGTTGGTAACGTGCTCGCCTCTCATCATGCGGTCTTGGGTTCGAATCCCATTCAGGCACGGCATTTTTTCATACGTTACAAAATATAATTTCATCATTCACCATCTGCATTAGCAGCAATTGCACAACAGTCGGACGTTAAACCAAAAAAAAAAAAAAACAGAGGCAGAGTTTGATACGATATGTATACTTTCCATGGAGCGTTTAGGTAGCTATGATGCGACTAGAGAAAAGTGGTTTAGTCATGGAGGGGATGTACAAGTCAGCTCTGTGCGGAGAGCGTGCAGAGTGGGGAGAAACACTCGGTGTGCTGGTCGTTCAAAATAAAAGAGGTGGTAGCTCACCGCTCAGTTAAAAGAACTAGTTCTTTTGTACGACTCGTTCATGAGTGTCACATCCTACTGTAGACAACAGGTTTGTGTGATACATTACAGATGAAAAATTAGAAAGAATGGTGGATACGATTAGAACTTCATTTATGAAGACCATAAACCTGTAGGCTAACAAAAAAGCCTTATCATGGGATACAAAAATCAAACACTGTCAGATGGGGTAAGACAAGACTGGAAGTACTGATTTTTTTTTTCTTTTTTCTTGTAATCCATAATGTGTGCACGTTGCAATCTGTTCAATTGAGAACAATAAGCAACCCCATGACCCAATGAGATGAGGATGATGTGTAAATGAAGTGTAGTCTTGTACAGACTCAGGTCAACTATTCCTGAGAGAGTATGGTTAATTGAACCCCAACCATCAAAGTACACCGGTAGCCACTGTCTAGCATTGAAATCCGTATAAAAGTAACTACCTTTACTAGGATTTGAACCAGGAACCTTCGTCTCCGAATATCAGCTGTTAAACACCTGATTTTGGCGACAACTTTACCTCTAGACCAACCCGGTGGGTTGGAAGTACTGAATGGAGCAAAAACATTTAAAATTATGTTAAAAAGTGGTATCAATAAAATGATGAGCATAAAAGGAGAATAGTTAGGAGTATACTAGGACCTAAGAAGGAAGAAGAAAATTTACAATAAACCCCGTTCAAACAAAGAGATATACGAAAATATTGAAAACATAATCCATGTAACGAGAAAAAGGAGATGGCTTATATTTTTCAGATAGTATATGGCAAAGTAAACGATAACAGATCGACAAAACAAATTTCCGATAAATAATGGTTTACAAAACAAAATTGGTTCTCGCGGTAACATTAAATGACCTTAAAGGTGCAAAAATCGACACACATGACATACAAAATAGGGAAATTTTTAGAAAAAACCCAAGAGAGTGATCTTTGGAGGAGGAAATGAAAAGATGAGATTGTGGAAGAAAAGAAAATGTCAGCATAACATGAAGAAATAATTGAAATATTAATTTGACTCACTCTCTCTAAAAGGGCTATTCAGAAAAAAAATTGGCAGGAGGTAGTGATCTTTTTTTTTTATTTAACGTCCGACTGTTCTACAATTTTTTTTTTTATTGAGTGATGATGCCTACATAAGTCTTGGACTTGTGCATAGGTAATGATATGTGGTGATTTACAGATGAAAAAAATGTCAGACGTGATCGGGAATCGAACCCGGGACCCCGGCATAGTAGCCAGTTGCACTGACAACTACACCACGGGCCGGCCCATAAATACTGCTAATGCAGATGGTGAAGAAGGAAATGATTTATGTAGCGGATGAAAATATGCTGTGCCTGAATGGGATTCGAACCCAAGACCGCATGATGAGAGGTGAGCACGTTACCAACTACGCCAATGAGACCGGCAAGGTAGTGATCATGTGAAGTACAAGGAGTTGCTTGAAATGCTTACTAATTTAAAAGATATAAATCTAAAAAAAATCCTCAATTTGTACCAGATGGCATCAGTTAATGTAAATGAACAGATCTTAGAACCTATTCTGATAAGAAGGTACAGAGCAGGGTTGTGTTCTTTTCCCCATTACTGTTTAACTTGTACTCAGACCTAATATTTAAGTGAGCTGTTTTTAATCCTTTTGATGGGATTATTAAGCTAAATGGAATACATCTTAACAATATAAAATATTTATGCTGATGATATAATTTTTTTTCCAGATTTCAAAAAGGGGCTTCAGAGCTTGATTAATAGTTACTGAAGAGGGAAAGGTTCGGTCTAAAAATTAGCGCACTGAAAACGAAGGAGAAGATGGTGGTCAATAAGGTTACTCACACTCAATGCGACTTAATGAATGAAGATCAACGTTCTAAGCAGGTTAGTGAAATTTAAGTATAGTACGAGGTCTGTTCAAAAAATAACCAAACTTTATGAATTACACGCTAATGCAAATAAAGGGTTTTTAAACGGCTAGTAAATTTTTGTTTATCGGTTGGCAACATTGTTTAACCACATTTCTATTTTGGAGAACATTCCGATTGACGATTCAGTTGTAGTTTCTCTTGTTCGCAGTGTAGTACTCTCGCAGTCTGTGTCTAACCATGGAGAAGTTTACTATTGCGCAACGAGTGTTAATCGTCAAAACATTTTACCAGAGTGGAGAGAGTTATGCGGCTACTGTCAGGCGACTTCGCGGTACTCTAGGACGTAATGAAGCACCGAATGAATCAACAGTTCGCAGGCTCATGAAAAAGTTTTTTGAGACGGGTTCAACAGTCGACCTTAAAAGTTCTGGACGTCGTCGTTCTGGCCAAACTGAGCAGAACGTTGTGTTGGTTCGTGACAGTGTGGCTGTTAACCCAGCAAATTAGGGAGTTTTTGTGGCGTCATTTGGATGGAATGGACATTGACGAGTTGTGGTTTCAGCAGGATGGTGCTACCTGTCACGCTGCACGAGAAACAATGTTGTTGCTCCGTGAACGGTTCCAGGATCGCATCATTTCTCGTAATTCCGACCATCAATGGCTACCAAGGTCGTGTGACTTGACGCCTTGTGACTTTCCTCTTTGGGGTCATCTGAAGTCATTGGTGTATGCCAATAAACCCCGAAACATCAATGACTTGAAGAAGGAAATTCGACGGGTTATCGGGCAAATGGAAGTCGAAACTTGTCGTGCAGTAATATCCAATTTCATGGACAGAGTTGATGCGTGCCAGCGCAGTAGAGGAGGACACATGCATGACATCATTTTTCATACATGAAATCGGAAGGAAAGATGAACTTGTTGATGTATTTATTTTCAGTTTTTCAATAAAATAAATCTCTTAATTTGATATATCAAAACCGGCGCTCTTTTTGAATCACCCTATATTTAGTGACGTGCGGTTGGTGGCACACTGTTCTACGTCATTCCTTTTGTGAACACATTTTCTTAAATTGTTGATAACTCATTTAATTTTTGTGGTGTTCTGCTTTTAGTATGACGTGTTTAAGTGCTAGTGACGATTTTTGTAATGTGCGAAATTCGGGAGCAAAGGTGCAACGTGAAATTTCGCATGAAGCAGGGGAAAACTTTCACAGAAACATTTCAACTTTTGAAACAAGCTTAAGGAGATGATTCTCTGAGTTGTACGCATTGTTGTAAATAGTTTTCTCAATTTGAAAGTGGTCGCCAGTCAATTGAAGATGACCCTCGACCTGGAACGCCTTTGACTTCAACTGATGGCACCCTCGTTAGGAAAATCCATAATCTGGTGGGTGTAAATCGCCGATTGACTGTCAGAGAACTTTCAGAAGAGGTTGGCATCTCAATTGGATCGTACCATGAAATTTTAACTGAAAAATTGAACTTGCTTTGTGAGTTGCAGCAAAGTTTGTTCCCCGTTTGATGACCGAACAGCAAAAAGAACATCGTGTGGTAGTTTGTCGGCAACTTCTTGAACAAGCCAATGATGATGCAACATTCAGGTAAAGGATCATAACAGGAGACAAAAACTGGGTTTACGGCTACGGCATTGAGACAAAAGTGCAGTGTTCACAACGGGTTGACAAAAATTTTACATTACAAAAATCGTCACTAGCACTTAAACACATCGTACTAAAAAAACAACACAACGAAAAGTAAATGAGATATCAACAAACCAAAAACATATGTTTAATAAAGAAAGACGTAGTTTTATTTTTTTTTAATTCCTAATATGTGTACGTTGCAATCTGTTCAATTCTGAACAATAAGCAACCCCATGACCCAATGAGATGAGGATGATATGTATGACGTGTAAATGAGGTGTAGTCTTGTACAGACTCAGGTCGACCATTCCTGAGAGAGTATGGTTAATTGAACCTTAACCATCAAAGTACACCGGCAACCACTGTCTAGCATTCAAATCCGTATAAAAGTAACTACCTTTACAAATGAACCAGGAAACTTCATCTCCGAAAATCAGCTGTTAAACAGCTAATTTTGGCGACAACTTTGCCTCTAGACCAACCCGGTGGGTAAAGACGTAGAGTAGTGTGTTGCCAACCGCACGTCGCTAAGTATCCCTGTTTGCGCGTAATTCAAAAAGTTCGGTTATTTTTTGAACAGACCTCATATGCCCAAACTGAATCATCATCTGGGATAGCTATACCAAGTATGGGTGTTTCCTAATGCCACAGACTGTTTAAATATTTCATTCTTATCGAGAAAAATAAATACACAATTCACACAATTTCTGTCACGTTTTTTTGTGAGTTATCTTGTACATGTAGGCAAGGGAGGAAGAGAAGTGTGATCACAATTCTATAGCTACATGCACCAATTTGGATTGGACAAATTTTACTGGTAACGAGCTATCAGTTGATGATTGTGCCTATAATGCGGTGGGAGGACAGTATAAGTCTATCTATCCAACATACATCGGCCAATCCGAAAGCATAACACATTTATCAACCACCACAAACACTTAACTAATAAAATTCACTTCATCACCCCCCGTCACACTAAATAAGTAAGGAGTAATGTAATTATTTAAAGAAAGTGAATTGTTTAAAATTCAATTGCAATTTAACATAACTTTACTGAAAATAATGAAATATGAAAACCCTAAAAATACGAAGGTTATCCAGAAAATAACCTCCGTTTTGAAATAAAAAGTAAACGTGTGAAGACACAAAAACTTTTCTTTTTTTTTTTTTTTCGAATAGCTCTTTAACGAGAGCACGTTAAATCAATATTTGGGGTGTTTCTTCATGTCCTATGCTGCTCCATTCTCTTCCTCACCCACACCTCCCTCATCCTTCTCGATCTGTCCATCCTCAGTTGGTCCATATTGTGAGGTTCACACCTCCTCCTCTCACTTTCCTCCCTAAAGGTCACTCTCTCAACTTTACCCCTAAAAACCTCTCTATTGCATATGTCTTCTGTGGTAATCCCTGCCGTTAAGCAATCTGACAGCGTTTCGGTGAACCATGCTGGCTTAATCTTAAGTTTCATTATCCTCTCATAGACCTGTTTTGCCAGCCGATTATTGTCCATTCTCGCTATATGACCAAAAAACATAAGTCTTCTTTTCCTCATTGTGTGGATAATGTTTTCAACTCTGCTATATATTTCCTTATTTGTTCGGGGTCTATTGTTATATACATATTAAAACTACAGTTTTTCTCTATTTTTCGACATAGTCGCCAAACAGATTCAAGCACTTGTCGTATCTTGGAATAGTCTTTGAAATACCTTCTGTATAAAAATCTGTCGCCTGTGAATGTAAGTTCGTGAGGACAGTCGTTTCACAATCTCGGAACTTTCACATCATTTTCCTGAAATTTCTCAAAGTCTTGTACACGAGATAGTGACAGAAAAACTAGGCTACCATAAGTTTTGCGCTCGTTGGGTACCAAAACTGCTGACCGATGACCATAAAACAAAATGAATGAGTTCTACCATAGACTTTCTTTCTCGGTATGACTTTGAAGGAGAAGAATTTTTGAACAGGATTGTTACTGGCAATGAGACTTGGGTAGCCTACGTGAATACTGAGACAAAACAGCAGTCAATGCAATGGGGACATACCGCTTCTCCAAACAAGCCAAGGAAAGTCCGTCAAACTTTGTCTATGAGGAAACTTATGGCTACCGTTTTTTGGAATGCTAAGGGCATCTTACTCGTTGATTTTATGGAACGTGGAACGACCATCACTTCTGCTGTCTACTGTGAAACTTTAAACAGACTAAGAAGAGCGATCCAAAACAAGCATCGTGGCCTTCTGACACGTGGTGTTGTGTTTGAGCACGACAATGCTCGCCCTCATACAGATCGAAGAACAAATGAACTTTTGGCCAAGTTTAAATGGGACGTTTTCAATCATCCCCCAAACAGCCCAGACTTGGCTCCTAGTGATTTTCACCTGTTCCCGAACATGAAGCGGTGGCTTGCATCTCAGCGGTTCGCCAATGACGAAGAGCTTCAAAACGCTGTGAATGGTTGGCTACATTCACAGGCGGCAGATTTTTATGCAGAGGGTATTTCAAAGACTGTTCCAAGGTAAGACAAGTGCTTGAATCTGTTTGGCGACTATGTCGAAAAATAGAGAAAAACTGTAGTTTTAATATGTATATAATAAAGTTTTTTTTGTATCTTCAATCTGTGAAGCTTATAATGATGCAAGCTTATCATTATAAGCTTCACATAATACAAAATGATATTGTATTTTTAGGGTTTTCATATTTCATTATTTTCAGTAAAGTTATGTTAAATTGCAACTGAATTTTAAACAATTCCCTTTCTTTAAATAATTCCATTACTCCTTATTTATTTAGTGTGACGGGGGGGTCATGAAGTGAATTTTATTAATTAAGTGTTTGTGAATCCTGAATCCTGGTTGAGAGGGCTGAGAAGCCCTATGATGGCGACATCGTGTTAAGGAACACCTGGTCGCTCGGGGAACAATTTTACCGAATAATTGCAACCTCATGAAATTTAGGGGGAATTTTATAGTTTAAAATTAGGAAATAGGATTCTGGCTCTTGCGGGATTGGGACTGGGACTTCAAAGGAGGTAATGTATTTTAAGAAGTTACTCGTGGATGAAAATTTATATTAAGGGACAAGTGGGTTTAAGAGTGGCTCTTTTCTTTTTTTTGTTTTTCAGTGGCCTTTATCAGTTATGTGGGAGTTCTATTGTCTTGAGGAGGGGAAGGCACGCACCGTACTTAACGTGGACAAATGGTACAATTTTAGGTAGGGGTTAGTTTATGATTTTAGGGGAGACGGAAAGGGTAGAGTTTGGCATAATCACCGGCCTTTTATTTTCTAAGTGTTTAATAATTTAAAATGGCGGCTCTTTTCACCGTAGTGGAGTGATTATGCATAGGAACATGGGGACTACTACCAACTGGGGGGCGTGAGTCATACAAGTAGATGAAGGGGCATGGGTATATAAGAGGAATACAGAGCGGAATAAAAATGTGGCAACTCAAAATTCGTGTTTGTGGTGGTTGATAGATGTGTTATGTGTTCGGGTTGGCCGATGTATGTTGGATAGATAGACTTATACTCTCCTCCCACCGCATTATAGGCACAATCGTCAACTGATAGCTCATTACCAGTAAAATTTGTCCAATCCAAATTGGCGCATGTAGCTATAGAATTGTGATCACACTTCTCTTCCTCCCTTGCCTACATGTACAAGATAACTCACAAAAAACATGACAGAAATTGAGTGAATTGTGTATTTATTTTTCTCGGTAAAAATGAAATATTTAAACAGTCTGTGGCATTAGGAAACACCCATACTTGGTATAGCTATCCCAGATGATGATTCAGTTTGGACATACTATACGATATACTATTGACAGAACTCACGGACTAAAATAGTCTATCACTACAAATGTCAGAGTGCAGTAATTCAGTTTACTGCTGATGACCAAAAAGGATACTAAATATAGCTTAGGCCTAGTATTATGGCTTATTTGGAATGAATGTTTATTATTTAGGATAATTATTAAGAATCAATAAATAATACAATATTATATTAAATAAGAAGTAATAAAACAATAAAAATTTTTAACTTACATTGTCCCATTGCTGATAAAATTCTTCACCGACCACTCTTTCTTTTTCGTAATACTCTACTCCGTGCCATAATCCCATTGCTCCAGCACTCAGTAAACCTTAACGCCAATAAACATTTTTGTTAGTAATTTATTTTAAACAATACAGATAATACCTCCTGGTCTCAACCTAACTTCAAACTTAGTAATTTGCTACTTTTTAAAGAAGTTTTAAACTTTTTAAAGAAGTTTCGATGGTCGTCGAGTACCAAGTCGTATCGACTTGTAAATAAACACTTATTTGTTTGCTTTGTCATCTTTTTTGTTTTTTTAATTCCTAATATGTGTACATTGCAATCTGTTCAATTGAGAACAATAAGCAACCCCATGACCCAATGAGATGAGGATGATGTGTATGACGTGTAAATGAGACTGTGTAGTCTTCTACAGACACACCCACTGAGTATGGTTAATTGAACCCCAACCATCAAAGTACACCGGTAACCACTGTCTAGTATTCAAATCCGTATAAAACTAACTACCTTTACTAGGATTTGAATCAGGAACCTTCGTCTCCGAAAATCAGCTGTTAAACAGCTGACTCACGGCGACGACTTTACCTCTAGACCAACCCGGTGGGTTTCGTCATCTGGTATCTGGATCAAATCGCTATGCCACTCTTGCATGTATTTCTAAATGCATTTGGAACTCCGTAATTTAAAATACTCCCTAAATAAATCTTTATAGTGCATCCTGCAGTTTGAAATTATTTCTATTTCATATAATGAATTAATATAATAATTTCACTAACCTTCTTTTTAAACTGCGTCATCTTTATTTTAATTCTTACTTACACATGTTTCGGTATCTCCGCCATCATCAGAAAAAATAAAAAAATTGAAACTAAAAAATTTTTATCCACTTACTTAAAATTTACAGAAGATGATACATCTTCAGTCATTTGTATAAAACTCATTTTATACAAGTGACTGAAGATGTATTATTTTCTGTAAATTTTAAATAAGTGAGATAAAAATTTTTGAGTTTCAATTTTTTTAATGACCTTGTATGTCCACAGTATTCGAAACACTCTCCGGTAGGTCCACATTTCAAACGCTTGTAGATGGGTCTCACATTCTTTGGTGAGTGTCCACGCCTCTACTCCATACAAGAGGATGGGAAAGACGTAGCACTTTCATGGCTCTTTCAGTGCAAGCCACTTAAAGTGGCTTGCACTGCAATTGACTCGGGTTCCCAGATAATTATAGGCTTCCACTTGTTCGATTCTGTCTTGCCCAGCAAAAAGTTTTTCTTGTGGATTGTCTCACTTACGCCACTTGAAACCGCACAATAGGTTGTACTGTATTTCATATCTAATCTAACAATATGCGCTTAATTTCAGGGTCAAAATTGGATGGTGTAAATGAGGTGGAGTTCTATCAATCGACTTTTCAGTTATCAAAATACAACTTGGACTCATTCATGTGAGGTAAGAGAGACAGCCCACTGTATTGTGTAATTATGAACGTATAGAATATATTCATACCTGACGTACGAGGCGTGTTCAGAAAGTAAGTACCGTTTCATTCTACTGCCGCCAATTGGTGTTCCACGTATGCGCACTAGTCGTCCTTGTTCACTGGCTATCGACTCACGCCATTGTAGTTGTGCTACGTTGTGTTTTCAGTTTTCTCTGAACGTTTAAAATGTTTAAGACAATTATTGATCCCGTTGATTGTGAGATTCGTTCTGTAATAAGATTTTTGAACGCAAGGAATGTGAAACCGGCTGAAATTTATCGTCAACTTCGAGATGTTTACAGGGAAGATGTGATGAGTGAGAGTTCCTCTCCGTTTGTTTTGAACAAACGGAGAGGAATGCTCAGTAACGGAATTGTTTTGCTCCATAACAATGCTCGGCCCCATACCGCTGGTGACACTCAAACATTGGTTCGACAATTCCGTTGGGCGCATTTCAAACACCCGCCCTACAGCCCGGACTTGGCACCGTCCGACTACCACTTGTTCCTACAAATGAAGCGTGAGCTAGGCGGCCAACGCTTTGAAACCGACGATGAAGTGAAAACTGCTGTGGAGTCGTGGCTACATTTGTTGGCGGGAACCTTCTACGAAGAGGGTATAGACAAATTGATCACCCGCTACAACAAGTGTTTGAACATCAGTGAAAACTATATCGAAAAATAGTTTAAGGTTTGGGCTTTCATGTAGAAATAAAATTGTGTTGAAAAAAAATTGTTTTACTTGTTTTTTTTTTTTAAAACGGTACTTACTTTCTGAACACACCTCGTAAATTAACAGTATAAGTAAATGCATAATGAAAACTACTTACATGCAAGTAACATTAGAATAGCTGTAGCGGTAATATTTCCAGGCGATCTCCTCCAGCATCCAGCAATTCCAGTCCAGAACGCAATAAATATAGAAAAGAATGCCAAAATGAAAAGCGCAATGGCTGAACGTCCCATATCTGCAACAAACAAGTGATAATGCATTAAAACTGAATTGAAAAAGTACTGTATTTATTAATTCTGTTTCTTGAAACAGAATTAATAAATACAGTACTGTATTTATTAATTTGTTTCTTGAAACAGAATTGAAAAATACAGTACTGTATTTATTAATTCTGTTTCTTGAAACAGAATTGAAAATACAGTACTGTATTTATTAATTCTGTTTCAAGAAACAGAACTGAAAAATACAGTACTGTATTTATTAATTCTGTTTCTTGAAACAGAATTGAAAAATACAGTACTGTATTTATTAATTCTGTTTCTTGAAACAGAATTGAAAATACAGTACTGTATTTATTAATTCTGTTTCAAGAAACAGAACTGAAAAATACAGTACTGTATTTATTAATTCTGTTTCTTGAAACAGAATTGAAAAATACAGTACTGTATTTATTAATTCTGTTTCTTGAAACAGAATTGAAAATACAGTACTGTATTTATTAATTCTGTTTCAAGAAACAGAACTGAAAAATACAGTACTGTATTTATTAATTCTGTTTCAAGAAACGGAATTAATGTTGCTAATCACAACACTAAATTGTTTGAACATTTGCAAGTAGAAAATACATCAATAAATTACCACAAGCTTTAAAAATCTGGTGTGAAACACTCACACAACTTTCTCTTGCCAATGCAAATAATTAACAATAATTCTAACATTATTAATAAAACATTAGAAATGAACAAAAAACTACCTTTAATAACGCAACCTAATTTTTATCATGAGTGAAAGATGCAAAATGAAAATCAACTTCAGCTTGGTTTAAAAATACGGAAAAATCACTCTTTCACGCTAAACTACTCTCTGTAGAGAAAAATGCTCTAAATAAAAGTTGTAGATCTTTTAATTTTCTATAAATTTGATTGTATACACTTTTGTCATAAAATGCATACTAAGGCCGAAATCTAAAAAAAAATCGATTTTTCACACGTTTTTGTAAGAAAAAACAGAAAATCGCTAATTACCGCTAAACTAAGCATTATACAAAAAAAATGTTTCAAATAAAAGTTGTAGAATTTTAAATTCTCTACAATTTTTATTATATGAACTTTTGCCCTGTAATACATATTAAAGCCGTAATCTTAATAAAACGCTTTTTTTACGTGAAAACAGCCTCACCAAGAATTTCAGCAAACATGGCGCCTACCTATCTTGTAAAGAATAAAAAATTAAGTAAACCAGGCGATTTAAAAAAAAAAACCGTAGGACCAGTTTTTCAGAAAATCGCAAAAAGTGAAAAATTACACGAATAAACTACAACTTCCAGTTGACCGATTTTGATGAAAATGTTCGTGTCGGGACCGGTAGTGGTATGTAACTTAAGTTTCGTAGTGGTATGTAACTTAAGTTTCAAGTTTCAAGTTCGTACAATGTTCCGTTCTTGAGATATTTTGTATATGATTGGTCTCTCTCTCTCTCTCTGTGTGTGTGTGTGTGTGTGTGTGTGTGTGTGTGTGTGTGTGTGTGTGTATACAAAATATCTTAAGAACGGAACATCGTACGAACTTGAAACTTGAAACTTTAGTTACATACCACTACCGGACCCGACACGAACATTTTCATCAAAATCGGTCAACCGGAAGTAGTAGTTTATTCGTATAATTTTTCACTTTTTTGTGATTTTCTCAAAAACTGGTCCTACGATTTTTTTTAAAATCGCTTGGTTTACTCAATTTTTTATTCTCTAAAAGATAGGGTAGGCGCCATGTTTTCTGAAATTCTTGGTGAGGGTGTTTTTACGTAAAAAAAGTGTTTTTTTAAGATTACGGCTTTAATATGTATTACAGGGCAAAAGTTCATATAATAAAAATTGTAGAGAATTTAAAATTCTACAACTTTTATTTGAAACATTTTTTTGTATAATGCTTAGTTTAGCGGTAATTAGCGATTTTCTGTTTTTTCTCACGAAAACGTGTGAAAAATCGATTTTTTTAAGATTTCGGCTTTAGTACGCATTTTACGACAAAAGTGCATATAATAAAATTTATAGAAAATTAAAATACCTACAACTTTTATAAAGAAAATTTTTCCCTACAGAGCCTAGTTTAGCGTGAAAGTGTAAATTTCCGTTTTTTTTAAGCCAAATTGAGTTCGATTTTCATTTTGCGTCATTCACTCATGATTAAAATAAG
This sequence comes from Catonia carolina, assembly GCA_035578175.1. Classification (NCBI taxonomy): domain Eukaryota; kingdom Metazoa; phylum Arthropoda; class Insecta; order Hemiptera; family Achilidae; genus Catonia; species Catonia carolina. The sequence continues at coordinate 5,210,039 of JAQMRL010000021.1, read as the reverse complement.
GTTATGTTTTGAGGTTAGTTTTTGTTTATTTCTAATATTTTATTAATAATGTTAGGTTAATTGTTAATTATTTGCATTGGCAAGAGAAAGTTGTGTGAGTGTTTCACACCAGATTTTTTAATGATGGAACGTTGTGCAAGATTTATTGTCCGGCGGAGAAGTATACAGGGTGATTCATGAAGTTCTCCCCCCACTTCTACAGCACATTGTACTAGTAAAAATAATGAAAAAATGTTATATAAACATAGGTCCGAAAACGCTTCGTTAGCGAGTTACAGCTAGCGAAAGTTTCGCCTGGATTTCAGTTCACCAGGTGAAATGAGGTCTTCCTGGAATTGTGGTAAGGTAGATTAAGGGGCGAATTCAATCATTTCTTATGGTTTTTGATCTGATAAATTGAATAAAACAGGTCCCAGAACTGTAAGTTAAATAGTTTTTGAGAAAACCAGTGTCAAATGCAAAAAATGGAGTGAAAATCACATTTTTTCATCTTTGGGCAAGAATAACTGTGTTATTTCACCAAGAAACAGTTAAAATTTTTCAATAAAACATGTAGAAAATTTTATTCTGAACAAACCGGTGTAAATTAAGTACACAGAAAGCGAATAGATGTTTGATTAAATGAGTTTTTATTCATAAGAGTACAAAGTAAAATTAACCGGAAAAACTAAAATGAAAAAATGTGTTTTTTTCACTCCATTTTTTTGCATTTGACACTGGTTTTCTCAAAAACTATTCGCTTTCTGTGTACTTTATTTACACCGGTTTGTTCAGAATAAAATTTTCTACATTTTTTATTGAAAATTTTTAACTGTTTCTTGGTGAAATAACAAAGTTATTCTTGCCCAAAGATGAAAAAATGTGATTTTCACTCCATTTTTTGCATTTGACACTGGTTTTCTCAAAAACTATTTAACTTACAGTTCTGGGACCTGTTTTATTCAATTTATCAGATCAAAAACCATAAGAAATGATTGAATTAGCCCCTTAATCTACCTTACCACAATTCCAGGAAGACCTCATTTCACCTGGTGAACTGAAATCCAGGCGAAACTTTCGCTAGCTGTAACTCGCTAACGAAGCGTTTTCGGACCTATGTTTATATAACATTTTTTCATTATTTTTACTAGTACAATGTGCTGTAGAAGTGGGGGGAGAACTTCATGAATCACCCTGTATACGCGCCAGTTAGTGTAAAACTTTTGTTTACAACCTGTAGATGCTTGCCCTGCCCGGAGTACTCTTACAATAGATGGACTATAGTTGGTGACATGCTCGCCTATCATCATGCGGTCTTGGGTTCGAATTTCGAGTTTACACTGGGGTAGGTAATACAGAGTGATTTTTACTTTCTCTTGCCTATATGAATATATAGGAAGGAAAGTATTGTTTTCATGTCGATTTTAAAGAAATCGAGTTTTCACCGGATCTATACGTTTTCAGACCCCCTGAACCCAAAAAACATGTTTTTAGCGATTGGTCTGTGTGTGTGTGTATGTGTGTGTGTGTGTGTGTGTGTATGTGTGCGTGCGCGCGCGCGTGCGTGCGCGCGCGCGTGCGTGCGTGCGTGCGTGTGTGTGTGTGTGTGAACAGAATATCTCAAGAACGAAACATCATACGAACTTGAAACTTAAGTTACATACCACTACCGGACCCGACACGAACATTTTCATCAAAATCGGTCAACCGGAAGTAGTAGTTTATTCGTGTAATTTTTCACTTTTTTGCGATTTTCTCAAAAACTGGTCCTACGATTTTTTTTAAATCGCCTCATTTACTCAATTTTTTATTCTCTACAAGATAGGGTAGGCGCCATGTTTGCTGAAATTCTTGGTGAGGCTGTTTTCACGTAAAAACAAAGTTTTTTTAAGATTACGGCTTTAATATGCAATTTAGCGAAAAAATTTATATAATAAAAGTTGTAGAGAATTTAAAAACCTACAACTTTTATTTCAAACATTTTTTGGTATAACGCTTAGTTTAGCAGTAATTAGCAATTTTCTGTTTTTTTCTCACGAAAACGTGAGAAAAATCGATTTTTTTAAGATTTCGGCCTTAGTATGCATTTTATAATAAAAGTGTATATAATCAAATTTATAGAAAATTAAAAGATCTACAACTTTTATTTATAGCATTTTTCTCTACAGAGCCTAGTTTAGAGAGAAAGAGTGATGTTCCGTATTTCTAAGCCAAACTGAGGTTGATTTTCACTTTGCATCATTCACTCATGATTAAAATAAGGTTATGTTTTTGAGGTTAGTTTTTTGTTTATTTCTAATATTTTATTAATAATGTTAGGTTTATTGTTAACTATTTGCATTGGCAAGAGAAAGTTGTGTGAGTGTTTCACACCAGATTTTTTAATCCTGTTACCCAATTGTTAATGTCTGGTAATATTTTTCTAAAAAAATAAATTTTATTTTGTGACACTAAGTTGGTAGCCCTACTCAACCAGTATGGATATGGCAGTGTGAGTTGATTCTCCTTGAGCTGTGTAGAATTTTGTGCCATTTCCGGTCGTGCTACGAACATAATGTCTTTTATCCTAAAACAATCTCTTGTTTAAATCTGGAGGCTGAAGCTCTAGAACTAATCGTATGTGATACGGATACAATTTCAATTTTTTAGCAGCTTTCTGAGCACTCGAACATGACAAATCAATATGCGAGGAAAGTTTTTGTAAACTTTTCCATGGAGAATTGAGCAATCTTGTTTTCACATTCTCTTAACGTCATCTGTCAAGAGAGTTGGTCGACCACTACGTTTTCTGCTGCAATTATACCTGCCTCTAAAAATCAGTTAGTAAGCCTAGAAATTGACTAGAATAGAGTGGAGGAACACCAAAAAATTTAATTTGAAATGATTCTTTTACACTCGCATACGATTTCGTAGCAAAATATTGTTCAAGAATGAAAACCCGTTGTTCTAGGGTAAAAGACATTCTGTTCGTAACACAACTGGAAACAGCACAAAATTTTACGCAACTCAAAGAGAGAATCAACTCAAACTGTCGTATCTATACCGGTTGAGTAGGGCTACCAACTTTGTGTCACAAAACAAAATATCCCTTTCTTAGAAAAAAATTACCAGACATTAACAATTGGGTACAGGACTAAAATATCACCCGGTGTAACTTGGCTCAGAAGGTGGTATGTATTCCCTACACCTGCTTTATAACTGGGGACCACTGTATAAAGTTTTGAATGAAATAATGACGTCACAAAATGTACCTTTCATTCATACCTTTCACTCATTTGACTGTATCTTCAATAAATTTTATTTATTAACGCAGCTCTTTCTTTCGTCTTTTAATTTATATTCTATAAACTATATTAAATAATTTATTTAATTGACATACCAGTCGGTAGTAAAATACTTTCACAATACAAAATAACAATTAATCAAAAAAAAATGAACTAAAAAGAAAAAAATAAAAAAATTTACAAAAAAAAAACAATCACAGACATTACAGTTAAAATAAAAGCGTGGCGCATTAATATATGTAATATTACAACGAATATTTTACAATAAATATTATATATATTAATGCGCCACGCTTTTATTTTAACTGTAATGTCCGATTGTTTTTTTTTTGTAAATTTTTTTATTTTTTTATTTTTAGTTCATTTTTCTTTTGATTAATTGTTAAATAATAGCGTTTCTTAAATTTTTTTTTTTAATTTTTTTTTTGTAAATTTTTTTTATTTTTTATTTTTAGTTAATTTTTTTAAGTAATTGTTAAAGAAAAGCGTTTTTTTAATTTTTTTTTAAATTTTAAAATTTTTTTTTACAAACACCACAGCGTATTGTCATCGAAGATAAACAAGTGTGCAAAGTTTGATTCATATTGATACGGTAGAAGTATTAAAATTTTAAGTTGCAAGATTTGATGGATCCAAGAGTAAGTTAAATTAAAAGCGTTATAAAATTTTAAAATTTTAAAATTTTTTTTACAAACACCTCCACAGCGTATTGTCATCGAAGATAAACAAGTGTGCAAAGTTTGATTCATATTGATACGGTAGAAGTATTAAAATTTTAAGTTGCAAGATTTGATGCTTCCAAGAGTAAGTTAAATAAAAGCGTTTAATTATGTTCCATTTCATATCCACGCAATAAAAGAGTCTACTACAGTTATATGTTTAGTTTAGTGGTATGTATAATAAAGTAGATATAGAAATGACAAGAAGGGTTGTATCAGAATTTTTGTAAAACATAAACTAAATATTTTATGTTTAACATAAACAAACGGAATGTTTTACTGTGTCTTTAGTAGGTTCTTTTGGTACTGCGGATCCTTTTTCAGGATTGTACGTGTGGAATTTTATGAAAAAATATTTTTAAAATATTGGCCCTGTCAAAAAAAATTCATAACTTTTTACTTTCTCTTGCCTATATGAATATATAGGAAGGAAAGTATTGTTTTCATGTCGATTTTTAGAAATCGAGTTTTCACCGGATCTATACGTTTTCAGACCCCCTGAACCCAAAAAACATGTTTTTAGCGATTGGTCTGTGTGTGTGTGTGCGTGTGTGAACAGAATATCTCAAGAACGGAACATCGTACGAACTTGAAACTTGAAACTTAAGTTACATATCACTACCGGACCCGACACGAACATTTTCATCAAAATCGGTCAACCGGAAGTAGTAGTTTATTCGTATAATTTTTCACTTTTTTGCGATTTTCTCAAAAAGAAGTCCTACGATTTTTTTTAAAAATCAACTGGTTTACTACATTTTTTATGCTCTACAATATAGGGTAGGCGCCATGTTTACTGAAATTCTGCTTGAGGCTGTTTTTACGTAAAAACATTTTCTTTTTAAGATTGCGGCTTTAATATGCATTTTAGCGCAAAACGTTATATAATAAAAGTTGTAGAGAATGTGAAATTCTACAACTTTTATTTCAAACATTTTTTTGTATAACGCTTAGTTTAGCGGTAATTTGCGAATTTCTGTTTTTTTTCTCACGAAAACGTGAGAAAAATCGATTTTTTAAACATTTCGGTCTTAGTATGCATTTTACGACAAAAGTGTATATAATTTAATTTATAGAAAATTAAAAGATCTACAACTTTTGTTTAGAGCATTTTTCTCTACAGAGCCTAGTTTAGCGTGAAAGCGTGATTTTCCGTATTTTTAAGCCAAACTGAGTTCGATTGTCATTTTGCGTCATTCACTCATGATTAAAATAAGGTTTTGTTTTTGAGGTTAGTTTTTGTTTATTTCTAATATTTTATTAATAATGTTAGGTTTATTATTAATTATTTGCATTGGCAAGAGAAAGTTGTGTGAGTGTTTCACACCAGATTTTTTAAAAGTTGTTATATTTTAATGTGTGAGGATCAGTAGTGGCCTCTTATTGTATCCATAAATAATCCCTCAAAGTTACACCCCTTTCAAACATTAATGCGAGGGCAGTCCAGAAAGTCTGTCACGTTTTGCGTTGTAGCTGCTAGGGGTGGAGCTATCGCGGCCATTTTGGTGATACGGCGTTTCTCCGTTCAGTTGCTATCCAGCCGTGCTAGCGAGAGGTCCGTGTCGCTCTTCGTTGTTTTTCAACAACAATTTAAAATGTGTGCCGCAATTCAAAATCCCGCCAGTTGTGAAGTACGGTCGGTAATACGGTTTTTGTTGGCTAAAAACAATAAACCAATTAAGTTTTTTCACCAAATCTGTGAAGTTTATGGGAACGATGTTTACACTGAAAGTGGAGTACGGCGTTTGTCCATTCATTTCAAAAATGGCCGAACTATGGCTTCACGAGAAAGAACGAAGTGGACGGCCAATCGAACACGAGAAGTCCTGGATGCTTTCAAATGGGAGGTTTTCCCACATTCGCCATACAGTCCGGACCTTGCGCCCAGCGATTATCACTTGTTCCCGACAATGAAGACATGGCTTGCGACACAGCGCTTTGACGACGACGCGGAGCTGCAGGAGGGTGTGACTAACTGGTTAAAATCACAGGCGGTAAACTTTTATGACGCCGGCATTTCAAAATTAGTTCACTGCTATGATAAGTGTCTTAATTTGTTTGGTGATCATGTAGAAAAATAGCATTTTAGTTGCACTTTCAAATATATATAATAAAATTTTTTTCTTGTACTTAGTTTTTTTTTACATAAAAACGTGACAGACTTTCTGGACTGCCCTCATAGTTACTGAGATAATGGGTTTCAATATTTTTTCTAATTTAACATTGGCGGGATACGCGGTATGAACTCACCTTAAATGTGCTTTAGTTCCTGCATAGATTGTACATTTGTGGTAATGAAATGTTGTTTTTTTTTTTTTTAGTTTAAGAAAGCTTTACTGCAGTGTCACTCCGACTCAACTATTAATGACAAAGCATTTGCATGACCGTGCTTTTTGAAACAGAAGACAGTGGATGAAACTTTGTTATAAAAAATGATGTGAAAAGTTAATTTTATAATTTTTTCATGTCTTTTAAACAATTCTATGTAATTTTGTTACAAAATATAAGTTTTTTTATCATAATAAACGGTAAGTGTGTTTTTTTAAGGATTTGTTTTGCTTATTATTACCTGGTTTTTTAATTTTCCAGATTGCCATTGGTCCCGTAAGAAAAATAAACCGAGAAAATTTGAAGATGAAAAATAATAGCAACATTTATAATACATCCACTATCAATTCACTTCACCGACTGTTTATTAAGGTTAGTATTGTTTTCATGTCTTATTTTTTTCTAAATCGAGTTTTCACCAGACATACATGTTTTCAAGCCCCTTGAAGCCAAAAATATGTTTTTTTAGCGTTTGGTCTGTGTGTTTGTATGAAGAAAATATCTTGGGAACAGAATAGGGTACGGAGTTGACACTTTCAACTTAAATTAGGTAGTGCAAGGGGATCTGACTAGAACGTTTCCATCAAAATCGGTCAACCAGATGTAGTAGTTTATTTGTGAAATTTTTGAATTTTTTGTCCTCTACAAGACAGCGTATTTGCTGAAATTCAAGGGTGGGATATGCTCTCATAGCTTATATGAATATATTGGGATATACAGAGTGATTTTTAAGTATTTGTGAGCCGGAATCCTAAAAGGAACCTATTGTCGAAAACTTTGTAATTTGAGCTATTAACTTTTTTAAACTTAGCATTGAATTCTGACCAGTTACATGCAAATTTCAGACTTTTCTCTCAAAAGTTGTGTAAGTTACAGCAGCTTAAATTTTTGATTAAAAAAAATTGGTGTTAAATGCATTTTCTAACGAATATTACATCATACTTTTCTAAATTTTACATTTTAAGAATAAATTACACATAGAAATTATTTTAAATGTGTAAAAAAAATTGTTAATGTTTGACAATGCTGAATGTTGTATTGAATGAGTGCTTTCTCTTTTATTTAGTGGTTCTGCGATTGAATCCGGTAGCTTTGACTCGGGCTCAAACCCAACGGAAGGTCTCGGAATTCTTCTTTTCCAAATACCCCGATATTTTTGAATACATATTTTATTGCGTAGTCATTCCTATAGGAGTAATTAGATTGAAATTACAACCAGACAAAGTAAACTAACGGGTGATTCAAAAAGAGCGCCGGTTTTTAAACGGCTGGTAAATTTTTGTTTATCGGTTGGCAACATTGTTAGACCTCATTTCTATTTCGGAGAACATTCCGATTGACGATTCAGTTGTAGTTTCTCTTGTTCGCAGTGTAGTACTCTCGCAGTCTGTGTCTAACCAAGAAGAAGTTTACTATAGCGCAACGAGTGTTAATCGTCAAAACATTTTACCAGAGTGGAGAGAGTTATGCGGCTACTGTCAGGCGACTTCGCGGTACTCTAGGACGTAATGAAGCACCGAATGAATCAACAGTTCGCAGGCTCATGAAAAAGTTTTTTGAGACGGGTTCAACAGTCGACCTTAAAGGTTCTGGACGTCGTCGTTCTGGCCGAACTGAGCAGAACGTTGCGTTGGTTCGTGACAGTGTGGCTGTTAGCCCAGCAAAATCAATACGTCGCCGTTCTCAACAATTGGGTTTACTTCTGTACGGAGAATTCTTCGGTACGATCTCCAATATCACCCGTATAAAATTCAGTTGCTGCACGAGAAACAATGTTGTTGCTCCGTGAACGGTTCCAGGATCGCATCATTTCTCGTAATTCCGACCATCAATGGCCACCAAGGTCGTGTGACTTGACGCCTTGTGACTTTCATCTCTGGGGTCATCTGAAGTCATTGGTGTATGCCAATAAACCCCGAAACATCAATGACTTGAAGGAGGAAATTCGACGGGTTATCGGGCAAATGGAAGTCGAAACTTGTCGTGCAGTAATATCCAATTTCATGGACAGAGTTGATGCGTGCCAGCGCAGTAGAGGAGGACACATGCATGACATCATTTTTCATACATGAAATCGGAAGGTAAGATGAACTTGTTGATGTATTTATTTTCAGTTTTTCAATAAAATAAATCTCTTAATTTGATATATCAAAACCGGCGCTCTTTTTGAATCACCCTATACAAAAATCTACAAAGAGAATCCCAATATCGATCCTAACAACTCAGTTTTCTTCCGACAAGAGGTCCCTTTTCCCGTTCCACGTCACATTTATATTATTTATATTTATCTTTTTTATACACGGCTGTACGAGGGTTATCCAGAAAATAACCTCCGTTTTGAAATAAAAAGTAAACGAGTGAAGATACAAAAACTTTATTATATACATATTAAAACTACAGTTTTTCTCTATTTTTCGACATAGTCGCCAAACAGATTCAACCACTTGTCGTACCTTGGAACAGTCTTTGAAATACCCTCTGCATAAAAATCTGCCGCCTGTGAATGTAGTAAACCATTCACGGCGTTTTGAAGCTCTTCGTCATTGGCGAACCGCTGAGATGCAAGCCAACATGTTCATGTTCTGGAACAGGTGAAAGTCACTAGGAGCCAAGTCCGGGCTGTATGGGGGATGATCGAAAACGTCCCATTTAAACTTGGCCAAAAGTTCATTTGTTCTTCGAGCTGTATGAGGGCGAGAAAACAAATGAACATTTGTTTTCGTCAGCAAACATGACGCCTACCCTATCTTGTAGAGAATAAAAAATTGAGTAAACCAGGCGATTTTAAAAAAAATTGTAGGACTAGTTTTTGAGAAAATCGCAAAAAAGTGAAAAATGACACGAATAAACTACTACTTCCGGTTGACCGATTTTGATGAAAATGTTCGTGTCGGGTCCGGTACTGGTATGTAACTTAAGTTTTAAGTTTCAAGCTCGTACGACGTTCCGTTCTTGAGATATTTTGTATACACACACACAAATCGCTAAAAACATGTTTTTTTGTGTTCAGGGGGTCTGAAAACGTATAGATCCGGTGAAAACTCGATTTCTTAAAATCGACATGAAAACAATACTTTCCTTCCTATATATTCATATAGGCAAGAGAAAGTAAAAATTAAATATTTTTTTAAAATGTGCGTACGTTGCAATCTGTTCAGTTCAGAACAATAAGCAATCCCATGACCCAATGAGATGAGGATGATGTGTATGACGTGTAAATCAGGTGTAGTCTTGTACAGAGTGAGAGAGTATGGTTAATTGAACCCCAACCATCAAAGTACACCGGTAACCACTGTCTAGCATTCAAATCCGTATAAAAGTCACTACCTTTAATAGGATTTGAACCAGGAACCTTCGTCTCCGAAAATCAACTGTTAAACAACTGATTTTGGCGACGACTTTACCTCTAGACCAACACGGTGGGTTAAAAAAAAAAAATAAAAAAAATAATTATAACAGAAAGAAGTTATACTTATTTAATGAGAAAAAAATGTCTCGATACTATTCAGAAAATATTTTTGAAAAGGCTGTTCAAATACTTCATCTGAATTAGTCATCGGTGACGATAAGAAAAATTAATAATAAGAAGAAAATCAGAATGTGTAGAATTACCAACCCAAGTTGTAGTTTAGAACGAATTTTAAAATGTAACATTTTGAGAGGACTGCAAAACGTAAAGGTGAAAATTAGTATTATAAAATAAATATAAAGGAAATTTATTTTTGAAAAAATTCCCTAATTATGGTAAATCGGCCTAAAAACGGCTATATAAGTAAACTTAAAAATGGGGCTTGTGACGGACTAGTGTCCGTCTTATGCTGACAATCTTAAATATTGTTACAATTTTAATAATCGTAAAAGAAGGTATTTTGGATGAATCGTTAGATTGAAAACTATTTTCTATTAACTTTAGTTTCACCGGAATCGGCTAGATAGCGTAAGAATGCACTTTTAACAACTTAATTTTCCTGGAAAATTCGGTAGATGGTGTGCATTACTTTCTAAATAAATTGAAAATTATTTTACATTAATTTTAGTTTTATCGTAATCCGTTAGATGGCGTAAGAATGCACTTTTAACAACTGAATTTTCCTGGAAAATTCGGTAGATGGTGTGCATTACTTTCCAAATAAATTGAAAATTATTTTACATTAATTTTAGTTTTATCGTAATCCGTTAGATGGCTTAAGAATGCATTATTTTTAATATTTTTTTTTATTCCTAATTTGTGTACGTTGCAATCTGTTCAATTGAGAACAATAAGCAACCCCATGACCCAATGAGATGAGGATGATGTGTATGACGTGTAGATGAGGTGTAATCTTGTACAGACCCAGGCCGACCATTCCTGAGAGAGTATGGTTAATTGAACCCCAACCATCAAAGTACACCCACAACCACTGTCTAGTATTCAAATCCGTATAAAAGTAACTACCTTTACTAGGATTTGAACCAGGAACCTTCGTCTCCGAAAATCAACTGTTAAACAGCTGATTTTGGCGACGACTTTACTTCTAGACCAACCCGGTGGGTTTTTTTTTTTAGTATTTTAAGCCATCTAATGTCGCATGGAAAATATTCTCTGAATTAAGCAATATTTTTATAATTAGTAAAATTGTTTTTGTCATTCTTTTAAACAACGATATTTACTACATAAGAAAACATTCCAGTTTTATTTTTATAGTGCACACAAGTTTGCGTGACCAAATTTTTTTTAGTGTCTAAAAATCTGAATTGTAAATCAAGAGATTCTAGGTTCAATTCTCACTTAAGATGTATTAATTTACATCTATAATTTTTTCCTTTTGTTTTATTGTCTAGAACTGTTTTACTATAACAACCACCCAATTTTATTACTGTATTTTTTACTTGAACTGACAAAATTTGAACACAAAACTGATGTGTTATATGTTTATGTACGGCTGTCTGTAGGTCACCATACAAAGTTCCAGGTCTGACCAATGTTACTTAACAGCTGATAATGTTGGTTTGGCCAACTTATATATATATATAGTGGCGACTATTTACAACACTATGGGTCGTTTGTCGCAGTCAAAACGCCATTTTTGCCTGTCTTGCCATGACTCCTCCTCCATGTTTCTTCTCCCCATGGCTCTGTCAATACCTTCCATCCATCTCCCTTTCGGTCTTCCTCTTTTTCTATTTCGCTGCGGTCTCCAGTTCCACGCCTTCAGTGGGATTCGTACGTTGCTCATTCTTCGCATGTGACCATACCAGTGCAGTTGTTTTCTTTCAATACGGTCTATTATTGAGTCTTCATATTATTGGCCAACTTAAGGTGTTATTAATTTTCAGTAAAAAGTATTGCTCGAGTCCCAGCTCCGTGTAGGTTGTTGTGGAATGCAGTGAGTGCGTTGTTATAGTAGTGGGAGAATGAATGAGTGTTAGTAGTGTTTGGTTGTCAGTAGACATGAAGTAAATGCTGTCCTTTCGGTTGATGGTAGTGTAGTTGAGTGAGTCAAGTTCTATAAATATCTTGGGTGTCTCTTGAATGAAGGATGGGACTTTAGTCAGGAGATCAGGGCCCGCATTGAACAGGCAAGAGCTGTATTCATAAAAATTAAAAATTTGTTTTGCAATAGAGAACTCAACCTCAATACAAGACTTCGTATACTCAGATGTTATGTAATTCCTGTACTCATTTATGGTCATGAGGGATGTATATTGACTAAGTCCTTGGAAAGGAAATTGGAGGCGTTTGAGATGTGGACTTACCGGCGGATGCTCCGCATCTCATGGAGAAGGATAAAATTAAAAATGGGGAAGTTCTAAGCCGTTTGAACAAAAATACAGAACTTCTTTTCAATATCAAAAAATGGAAACTCCAATATTTTGGCCATATAGTACGGAATAAAAAATACCACCTACTGCAGTGCATCATGGAAGGCAAAATTGAAGGTAAACGAAGACCGGGGAGAAGGAGAATTTCTTGTATGGGGAACCTGCGGGGGTGGTTTGGGACCACCTCAGTTCAACTCTTCAGAGCGGCTGGTTCCAAGGTTAGAATCATGATGATGATCGCCAATCTCCGACGCGGAGCAGGCATATAGAAGAAGAAAAAGAAGTAGTGTTTCACAGCTGATGCATTTGTAGTGGAAGCGTGTACTAACTAGACTAAAAACATATTCTTATCATCCGGCGCATTAATTTAATAAATACCTACCGGGTTATTAACTTGGTCGGATTCATAATATTTAACTTTCCAATTTTTATCAAAATATGTACATAAATAAATGTAATAAAGCCGGCCGCATTGGCGGAGTTGGTAACATACTCGCCTCTCATCATGCGGTCCTGGGTTCGAATCTCACTCAGGCACGGCATATTTTCATACGTTACAAAAATTCATTTCATCCTCCATTACATAAAGTTACACCCCAACGTCGTCGCTAATGACAACTGCAGTTGATGCGACGTTAAAAAAAAATGTAATAAATACAAACAGACTGCCTGACTCAAGACTCATTAAACAGCTCTTTGACTACCAAATGAAGAATAAGATCCAAAACAAATGGATACAGGAAGTCATGTCAGACATGAGGAACTTGAATATAAATGAAGAAATGATCCAGAGACGAGAAGAGAAGACCATCCTAAAGGAAAAGAGGATAACCCAACTGCCTTTCAGAGAGAGAAGACAGCCGAATGCAGCTGTAGCAGAGAGATTGAGAGCCACCAGGTCAAGGAATATGAAATTGATGTGGGAACGAAGAAAACAACAGTGTGGTGCCACGGCTAACTCCTCAAGGAACGCATGTCCATGAGTGACTTGAGTGCTCCAATTGGGGCGTAAAAAAAAAAAAATAATAATACAAACAAACATGTTAAATACGGAAAGTTTGAAAACGAATGTTTTGTATCAGAGTAATAGAAGAATAGTTCTCCCAGCGTGCGTCACTCATTCATTATACCTCCCCCGCAACTACACGGAGCTTGGGACCACACAATAGCTACGTAATAAAAATTATGAAACAAAATTAGCTACAAAGAAAAAACCAAAATTTATGCTGTTTTTTTATATTTTCAATTTTTGTTTAACAATACATAAAAACACTTCAACTAATACGGTATTTTCACAACAGATTCATGCATGCGAGGGTCAAAATCACAAATGATGTTCCAAAAAACCTATAACACAAAGAAGTTCTCAATGATTAGACAATGGATTATATTTTTTTTATTTTTATCGTATCAAGAAATATCTGAATTAGTAATACAAAAATTATACTACAGAGTGATTTTTTAGTCCTGTTACCCAATTGTTAATGTCTGGTAATATTTTTCTAAAAAAAATAAATTTTGTTTTATGACACTAAGTTGGTAGCCCTACTCAACCAGTATGGATATGGCAGTGTGAGTTGATTCTCCTTGAGCTGTGTAAAATTTTGTGCCATTTCCGGTCGTGCTACGAACATAATGTCTTTTATCCTAAAACAATCTCTTGTTTAAATCTGGAGGCTGAAGCTCTAGAACTAATCGTATGTGATACGGATACAATTTCAATTTTTTAGCAGCTTTCTGAGCACTCGAACATGACAAATAAACATGCGAGGAAAGGTTTTTGTAAACTTTTCCATGGAGAATTGAGCAATCTTGTTTGCACATTCTCTTAACGTCATCTGTCAAGAGAGTTGGTCGACCACTACGTTTTCTGCTGCAAACAATACCTGCCTCTAAAAATCAGTTAGTTAGCCTAGAAATTGACTAGAATAGAGTGGAGGAACACCAAAAAATTTAATTTGAAATGATTCTTTTACACTCGCATACGATTTCGTAGCAAAATATCATTCAAAAATGAAAACCCGTTGTTCTAGGGTAAAAGACATTCTCTTCGTAACACAACTGGAAACAGCACAAAATTTTACGCAACTCAAAGAGAATCAACTCAAACTGTCGTATCTATACCGGTTGAGTAGGGCTACCAACTTTGTGTCACAAAACAAAATATCCCTTTCTTAGAAAAAAATTACCAGACATTAACAATTGGGTAACAGGACTAAAAAATCACCCAGTATAATTATTTTATTGTAGAAAAATTAAATAACTTACAGAAATGTTTTACAACTTTATTTTATTTTTTACCGTGCTTCCCAACAAATTTGACGGGGCCGTCTCCGAATGTTTTAAGGTTAAACCAAACAACCCAAGTTACGCAAATTTCACGTTACGCGATGATTTTGCGGAACGCATCCCTCGCGTAAGTCAAAGCCTTACTGTATTGGGTTGTGTAACTTTTGGGTCACCCAGTACTTTGTATACATACGGTTAAAATAACGATACTAGCGCTATCTTACGGCATCACACAAAGGTAACCACCCATACTAGATTAGAATTTATTTGTAGGTAGTTGTAGCCTAAAGATAACGTTATGACCGCTGACGGTCGAAATGTTAAAAAAATCGATTTTTCACACGTTTTTGTGAAATTGCATATTAAAGCCGTAATCTTAAAAAAAACTATGTTTTTACGTGAAAACAGCCTCACCTAGAATTTCAGCAAACATAGCGCCTACCCTATCTTGTAGAGAATAAAAAATTGAGTAAACCAGGCGATTTTTAAAAAAAATCGTAAGACCAGTTTTTGAGAAAATCGCAAAAACGTGAAATTATACGAATAAACTACTACTTCAGGTTGACCGATTTTGATGAAAATGTTCGTGTCGGGTCCGGTAGTGGTATGTTACTTCGGTTTCAAGTTCGTACGTTGTTCCGTTCTTGAGATATTCTGTTCACACACACACACACACACACGCACGCACGCACGCACGCACGCGCACACACACACACACACACACACACACACACACACACACACAGAGAGAGAGAGAGAGAGAGAGAGAGAGAGAGAGGGAGAGAGGAGAGAGAGAGAGGAGAGAGAGGAGAGAGAGAGAGAGAGAGAGAGAGAGAGAGACACACACACACACACACAGACCAATCGCTAAAAACATGTTTTTTGGGTTCAGGGGGTCTGAAAACGTATAGGTCCGGTGAAAACTCGATTTCTTAAAATCGACATGAAAACAATAGGTACTTTCCTTCCTATATATTCATATAGGCAAATATAAGCAAAGTAAAAATGTTATTGGAACGGCGCGTATGGGTTGTGCGAGTGAGAGCGTTATGCATTCTCTCACTCCCACGGCTAGGGGACTGCAGTTCATCTGAATACTGTACATACAAGTCTATATTAATGAAGACGCACGTTTTGCCCAGCGCTCTCCTTACAAAATTAGGCTTTACGCGATGACTTTGCGGAACGCTTCCTTCACGTAAGTCGAGGTCCACTTATACTGGGTTGTGTAACTTTTGGGTCACCCAGTACTTTGTATAAATACGGTTAAAATAATGATACTAGCGCTATCTTACGGCATCACACAAAGGTAACCACCCATACTAGATTAGAATTTATTTGTAGGTAGCTGTAGCCTACAGATAACGTTATGACCGCTGACGGTTGACGTCGGACCAACTTTAAACCAGTTCTCAAGTCTGACATAAAGGTGAAGCTTCATCTTTTGGTCCGTTATCTAATTCTTGTTTGCAACCAGGCCTTCCTTCCTTCTCTTTAATAAATTAATTTAATCACCTGAGGCCATTTATATCCCTAAAAAATCTGGTGTGAAACACTCACACAACTTTCTCTTGCCAATGCAAATAATTAACAATAAACCTAATATTAGTAATAAAACATTAGAAATAAACAAAAAAATATAATCTCAATAAACATAACCTAATTTTAATCATATATGAAAGACACAAAATGAAAATCAACCTGTTTGGCTTAAAAATACGGAAAATTACTCTTTCACACTAAACTACTCTCTTTAGAGAAAAATGATATAAATAAAAGTTGTAGATCTTTTATATTTTCTATAAATTTGATTATATACAGTTTTGTCATAAAATGCATACTAAGGCCGAAATCTTAAAAAAATCGATTTTTTCACACGTTTTTGTGAGAAAAAACAAAAAAATCGCTAATTACCGCTTAACTAAGCGTTATACAAATAACTGTTTGAATTATAAGTTGTAGAATTTTAAATTCTCTACATTTTTATTAGCCTATATACATTTTTGCGCTATATACATATTAAAGCCGTAATCTTAAAAAAACACTTTTTTTACGTGAAAACAGGCTCGCCAAGAATTTCAGCAAACATGGCACTTATCTTATCTTGTAGAGCATAAAACATTAAGTAAATAAGGCGATTTTTAAAAAAATTGTAGGACCAGTTTCTGAGAAAATCGCAAAAAAAGTGAAAAATTATACGAATAAACTACTACTTCCGGTTGAACGATTTTGATGAAAATGTTCGTGTCGGGTTCGGTAGTGGTATGTAACTTAAGTTTCAAGTTCGTACGATGTTCCATTGTTGAGATATTTTGTACACACACACACACACACGCACACACACACACACACACACACACACACACACACACACACACAGACCAATCGCTAAAATCATGTTTTTTGGGTTCAAGGGGTCTGAATACGTGTATATCCGGTGAAAACTCGATTTCGAAAAATCGACATGAAAACAATACTTTTCTTCCTATATATTCATATAGGCAAGAGAAAGTAATAATTCTTATTCTAAAGAATAAGGTAATGTTAGATGGAAATATAACCTCAATCTAACCACAACTCACAAGTATAATATAAATTAGCTATTTTTTTATTGACTTTCTCTTGCCCTATATGATTATATAGGAAGGAAAGTATTGTTTTCATATCAATTTTTCGTAATTGAGTTTTCACCGGATATACACGTATTCAGACCCCCTGAACCAAAAAAAAAAACATGTTTTTAGCGATTGGTCTGGAGTGTGTGTGTGTATGTGCGAGCAAACATCGTACGAAGTTGAAACTTGAAACTTAAGTTAAGTACTACTAGAGGAACTTACACAAATATTTTAATAAAAATCGGTCAACCGGAAGTAGTAGTTTATTCGTGTAATTTTTCACTGTTTTGCTATTTTCTCTAAAACGGCTCGTATGATTTTTTTACTTTCTCTTGCCTATATGAATAATCACATATTTCCTTCTTATATAAGAAGGAAAGTATTGTTTTCATGCCGATTTTTCGAAATTAAGTTCTCACCGGATATATGCGTATTCAGACCCCGTTGTTGTTTAGGTCAACAGCCGAAAGGCTGGTTTGAACCTCTAGAGGTTTTACTAAGTAAAACGAGGAGTGAGGTGGTTTACATTTGCCTTCCTCACTGAGTGGAAAAGTACACTTATCAGCATGCCGAGCCCTCTGAAAAGCACATATTTTCCACTCTGTAAATGACAACTTCACTTCATTCACCACAGGGTCTGGCTGTACAATGAAATTCATTACTTTCAGAGAAGATAACTCTGATTAGTGTCTTTTACACCTCTACCTCTTCTGTTCTTAAATGATTCAGTCATTTAATTGGCTGACCATGCGATAAGAAACAGAACTATTTATTTTAGCCCTGCAACGAACAGATTGAGTGTAAATAATTTGACACTCCACCTGTCTGTTATGGGCATTCAGACCCCCTGAACCCAAAAAAACATCATTTTAGCGATTGGTCTGGTGTGTGTGTGTGTGTGTGTGTGTGCGCGCGCGTGCGTGTGTGTGTGTGTGTGAATAAACATATTACGAAGTTGAAACTTGAAAATTAAGTTAAGTACTACTAGAGGAACTTACACGAACATTTAAATCAAAATCGGTCAACCGGAAGTGGTAGTTTATTCGTGTAATTTTTCACTTTTTTGCTATTTTCTCTAAAAACGGCTCGTATGATTTTTTTAAAATCACCTCGTTTACTATTTTGTTTTTTTTATGCTCTATAAGATAGGGTATGCGCCATGTTTGCTGAAATTCTTGGGAAGGCTATGCTCTCGTAAAAAAAATGTTCTGTTTTTAATTATTGCGGCTTTAATATCCATTTAACGACAAAACTGAACATAACGAAAGTAGTAAAACATTTAAAAATCTACAACCTTTACTTATTTAAAATATTTCTTTTTATAACGCATAGTTTAGCGGTTTATAATTTCTAGTTTATAGTTCCTGGTTTTTTTTTTCACGAAAATCTATAAAAAATGGATTTTTTAAGATTTCGACCTACATATGAATTTTACGACAAAAGTGTATATAACTAAATTTATAGTAATTTAAAAGATCTACAACTTTTATAAGTAACATTTTTCTCTACAGAACCTAGTTGGGAGTGAAAGAGTGATTTTCCGTATTATTAAGCCAAACTAAGGGTTGGTTTTCATTTTAAATTTTTCACTCATGATTAAACTTAGGTTATGTTTTTCATTTTACATTGACAAGAAAAATCGTGTGAGTGTTTCACAACAAATTTTTTTTATTTAAAATGATGCTGATAATTTTACAGCCGTGATTAAATAAATTAACACAAAAAATGAATAATAATATACAATGAATTATAAAAATGATATGAGGAACATAATCTAGTTATAAAAATAATATTAATAAATAAAAAATAATAAAAATAAAAATACAATAATAATAACAACAACAAAAACTAATAACAAATAAAAATTAATAAAAATAAAAATAATAATACAATAATAATAACAAATAAATAATAATAATAATAATAATAATAATATATGCCCGAAACGGGCAGGTAGAGTGTTATTTTAATTGCACTCTATCTGTTTGGTCCAGGGCTAAAAAATAGTTCTGTTTCTTATCACATAGTCAGCCACTTATATGACTGAACTATTTAAGAACAGAAGAGGTAGAGGTGTAAAAGACACTAATCAGAGTTATCTCCTCTGAGAGTAATGAATTTCACTATGCAGCCAGACCCTGTGGTAAATGAAGTGAAGGTGTCATTTGCAGGGTGGAAAGTGAGTGCTTTTCGGAGGGCCTGGCATGCTGATAAACATACTCTTTCAACTCAGTGAGGAAGGCAAAGGTAAACCACCTTACTCCTCGTTTTTACTTAGTAAAAACCTCTAGAGGTTCAAACCAGCCTTTCGGCTGATGACCTAAACAACAACAATAACAATAATAATATAATAATAATATTAATAAATAAAAAATAATAATATTATTAAATAAAAAAAAATAATAATAAAAATATTAATATAACAATAATAAAAATAATAATAATAATAATATAATTGAATTGAACTTGGCAAAACGGTTGATAACTTAAATGGAAAGTAGAACTGTACAAAATGAAGTGGAAGGGGAGAACCTTGAATTTATGTAACATTCCATATTCTGGGTGTTGGCTATCATTTTAACACTAACACGTTCACCAACGGATATCTAACGCTATAATAACGAATGAGTTCATACGATCATACATTGTACATAACACACGTACAGAAGGCCTATTGCTAAAAATATAAACACTTGCAAGAATGGATTTAGCCAATCACGTCCAATTTTTTTTTAATTCCTAATAGGTATGTGTAAAATAAATAGTTCTGTTTCTTATCACATGGTCAGCCAATTAAATGACTGAATCATTTAAGAACAGAAGACGTAGAGGTGTACTGTGACACTAATCAGAGTTATCTCCTCTCAAAGTAATGAATTTCATTGTACAGCCAGACCCTGTGGTGAATGAAGTGAAGGTGTCATTTGCAGAGTGGAAAGTATGTGCTTTTCAGAGGGCCTGGCATGCTGATAAGTGTACTTTTCCATTCAGTGAGGAAGGCAATGGTAAACCACCTCAATCCTCATTTTACTTAGTAAAACCTCTACAGGTTCAAACCAGCTTTCTGACTGATGACCTAAACAACACAGTACGTGTACGTTGCAATCTGTTCAATTGAGAACAATAAGCAATGAGATGAGGATGATGTGCATGACGTGTAAATGAGACTGTGTAGTCTTGTACAGACTCAGGCCGACCATTCCTGAGAGAATATGGTTAATTAAATCCCTACCATCAAAGTATATCGGCAACCACTGTCTAGTATTAAAATCCATATAAAAGTAACTACCTTTACTAGGATTTCAACCAGGAACCTTCGTCTCCGAAAATCAGCTGTTAAACAGTGATTTTGGCGACGACTTTGTACCTCTCTAGACCAACCCGATTGGTTACAGTAACTAGTAACTAGGAAATTAAAATTTAGAAACATTTTACAATAGTAACCTAATAAACCGTTGCTCTCACGACAAAAATCGGTTGACCGATTTTGATGAAAATGTTCGTGTTGGGTCCGGTAGTGGTATGTAACTTAAGTTTCAAGTTCGTACGATGTTCCGTTCTTGAGAATCCTGAATCCTGGTTGAGAGAGCTGAGAAGCCCTATGATGGCGACATCGTGTTAAGGAACACCTGATCGCTCGGGGAACAATTTTACCGAATAATTGCACCCTCATGAAATTTAGGGGGAATTTTATAGTTTAAAATTAGGAAATAGGATTCTGGCTCTTGCGGGATTGGGACTGGGACTTCAAAGGAGGTAATGTATTTTAAGAAGTTACTCGTGGATGAAAATTTATATTAAGGGACAAGTGGGTTTAAGAGCGGCTCTTTTCTTTTATTTTGTTTTTCAGTGGCCTTTTTCAGTTATGTGGGAGTTTTATTGTCTTGGGGAGGGAAAGGCACGCACCGTACTTAACGTGGACAAATGGTACAATTTTAGGCAGGAGTTAGTTTATGATTTTAGGGGAGACGGAAAGGGTAGAGTTTGGCATAATCACCGGCCTTTTATTTCTAAGTGTTTAATAATTTAAAATGGCGGCTCTTTTCACCGTAGTGGAGTGATTATGCATAGGAACATGGGGAGAACTACCAACTGGGGGGCGTGAGTCATACAAGTAGATGAAGGGGCATGGGTATATAAGAGGAATACAGGGCGGAATAAAACTGTGGCAACTCTAAATTTTGATAAGTGGGTCATACTGGAATTTAGATAAAGTCGTGGAATGGTAATGGTATAAAGACTTGGGTGGATGTGGGCGTCGGTACAAGTCCTGAATGATCTGGGGTCCGTCAGTTTTCCCGGCTTCGTGGAGCCGTTTCGAGGTATTGTAAATAAAGTCCTCCATAGAGGGGAAGAGAAGGTGTTCGTGTACGATGCGATTGGAGATAAGATAGTGAAACTTTGTGATGCACCGGAGGACTTTGTTCTGGTATGCTGAAGTACGTTTTTTGTTGGTCTTGGAGAGAAAGGACCACCATACCGGCGACCCGTACAAAAGGAAAGGACGTAGAATGGAGGAGTACATCAGAAGTTTCAGTTTTGAGGAGTATGCAGTAGAAATGAACAAAGGGACGAGTAAAGCGAACAGGGCCCTACCCTTGCTAAGCTTCTTGAGATATTCTGTTCACACACAGACCAATCGCTAAAAACATATTTGTGTCTGTTGAGGGGGGGTCGGTTTACGCGTAGATCCGGTGAAAACTCGATTTGTTAAAATGGACATGAAAACAATACTTTCCTTCCTATATTTTCATATAGGCAAGACAAAGTAAAAAATACGCACAAAATGTAATTAATTATCATGGGGGATGGGGCGACAGAAAACACCTGTTGTAGGATTATGTTTTTTGGGTTTAACGTCCGACTGTTCTGCAATTACTGCTAATGCAGACGGTGAAGGATGAAATTATTTTTTTGTAACGTATGAAAATATGCCGTGCCTGAATAGGATTCGAACCCAATACCTAATAAAATTATTAGGATTTTTAATAATCTACAACTTTGATTATAGGGTACCCAAGTAGGTTCCATTTGAACACATTCTGTTCAGATCCCCATAAAAGGGAAAACAAGTTTAAATAAACATTAGTATTGCTATTATAAAAATTATTTTTTTCTTCGATAAACATACATCAAAAATCCATAAGCGAATATTTTCTCCGCTACTTATATTTAAACATTTTAACATACTTATTTAAACAAGTATTAACTTATTTTGAATAATTTAAACATTTAAAATCCATTTGAATTTCTAATAATATGTACAACTTATAAGATTCAATTTTAATATTTAAATAAATTTCAAACGCAAAAGAAAGTTTTCCCATAACAGTTAGGTGGAGTGTGTGAATTATTTGCACCACTCGATATGTTAGTTCCAGGGCTACAAAATAGTTTTCTTTCATATCACATGGTTACCCAATTGTACGACTACGGTTACGTAGTTGTACAACTCGCCTCTCATCATGCGGTCTTGGGTTCGAATCCCATTCAGGCACCGCATATTTTCATACGTTACAAAAAAATCTGGTGTGAAACACTCACACAACTTTCTCTTGCCAATGCAAATGATTAATAATAAACCTAACATTATTAATAAAATATTAGAAATAAACAAAAACTAACCTCAAAAACATAACCTTATTTTAATCATGAGTGAATGACGCAAAATGACAATCGAACTCAGTTTGGCTTAAAAATACGGAAAATCACGCTTTCACGCTAAACTAGGCTCTGTAGAGAAAAATGCTTTAAACAAAAGTTGTAGATCTTTTAATTTTCTATAACTTTTATTATATACACTTTTGTCGTAAAATGCATACTAAGACCGAAATGTTAAAAAAATCGATTTTTCTCACGTTTTCGTGAGAAAAAAAACAGAAAATCGCAAATTACCGCTAAACTAAGCGTTATACAAAAAAATGTTTAAAACAGAAGTTGTAGGTTTTTAAATTCTCTACAACTTTTATTATATAAGTTTTTGCGCTAAAATTTATATTAAAGCCGTAATCTTAAAAAAACAACGTTTTTACGTGAAAACAGCCTCACCGAGAATTTCAGCAAACATGGCGCCTACCCTATCTTGTAGAGAATAAAAAATTGAGTAAAATAGGCGATTTTAAAAAAAATCGTAGGACCAGTTTTTGAGAAAATCGCAAAAAACTGAAAAATTATACGAATAAACTACTACTTCCGGTTGACCGATTTTGATGAAAATGTTTGTGTCGCGTCCGGTAGTGGTATGTAACTTAAGTTTCAAGTTTCAAGTTCGTACGATGTTCCGTTCTTGAGATATTCTGTTCACACACAGACACACACACACAGACACACACACACACACACACACACACACACACACACACACACACACAGACCAATAGCTAAAAACATGTTTTTTGGGTTCAGGGGGTCTGAAAACGTATAGATCCGGTGAAAACTCGATTTCGAAAAATCGACATGAAAACAATACTTTCCTTCCTATATATTCATATAGGCAAGAGAAAGTAAAAATCAACAACAATAAAATAGCAGTGGGGGCCGGAAAATTGACAGATGAAATAGCTACAAATAAAGGAGTCAAACAAGGTTGTCCAATTTCACCTGCTTTATTTAATATATATGTCAACGAGCTTATGTCTATGTGGCAGCATGAAGTAGACAAGGGTATCTCTTACCCGCAATACTTTTATAAACTATTTATTATTTGCTGACGACACTGTGATTATACAGGAATCCGAGGACAAGCTGCAAATGGCAGTGCATAAGCTCTTCATAATTGGCAAACATTTTAATATGAAAATTTCTGCAGGCAAATCAAAAATTATGGCTTTCCATGGAAAATGGCCTACAAGGTCTAAAATAGTGATTGGAAGCAAGCGTTTGGAGCAAGTAGCTAATTTTAAATACTTGGGATGCGATGTTACGTATGATTATGACCATGATGTGCATCAAAAAGTAACTAGGTTCAACATGGTATGTGGTGCAATAAGTCGATCTCTCAAGAATAGAGCCAGGAAAAACACATTGCTAAAGTTTTATAAAGTAATGGCGATCCCAGTTTTGGCTTATGGAAGTGAGGCATGGGTGCTGACGAGAAAACAGGAATCAAGAATCCAGTCAGCGGAAATGCGATTTCTAAGGCAAGTTAAGGGCTGCACAAGAGAGGATCGCATTCGTAATGAAGTAATAAGGAATGAATGCGGTGCCCAACCATTGTTGAACACTATAACGAAATACAAAGAAAAGTGGTCAGAGCATGTGTTAAGAATGTCCCAAGATCGCCTTCCATTAAATGCATTGATCCATAATCCGACAAGTAAAAGATGTATTGGTAGACCGAGGAAGAGATGGACGCCGGAACAGGCTAACGCACAGCCTAATCCATGAAGACGACGACGACGACAAAAAAATCATTTCATCCTTCACCGTCTGCATTAGCAGTAATTGCAGAACAGTCGGACGTTAAACTAAAAAAAATTGTTCGACTAATAGGTAGAAAGTAAAATCGATCCGTCCTTAGTTTGCTCCTACTGTCAACAAATAATGACGTAACTGAGCATGCGCATTATTTATAAATGTATACACCCTGATTTTTAGTATTTTTACTTTTCTTGCCTATATGAATGTATAGAAAAGAAAGTATTGTTTTCATATCGATTTTTTAAAATCGAATTTTCAACGGATCTGCCCGTTTTCAGACCCCCTGAACCCAAGAAAACATGTTTTGTGATTAGTCTGTGTGTGTGTGTGTGTGTGTGTGTGTGTGTGTGTGTGTGTGTGTGTGTGTGTGTGTGTGTGTGTGTGTGAACAGAATATCTCAAGAACGGAACATCGTACGAACTTGAAACTTGAAACTTA
This sequence comes from Catonia carolina, assembly GCA_035578175.1. NCBI lineage: Eukaryota > Metazoa > Arthropoda > Insecta > Hemiptera > Achilidae > Catonia > Catonia carolina. The sequence goes on along the minus strand of JAQMRL010000021.1, from coordinate 5,185,166 downwards.
AGTTACATACCACTACCGAAACCGACACGAACATTTTCATCAAAATCGATCAACCGGAAGTAGTAGTTTATTCGTGTCATTTTTCACGTTATTGGCATTTTCTCAAAAACTGATTTTGTTTAAAATCGACACGTTTACTAAATATTTTATGCTCTACAAGATAGGATAGGCGCCATGTTTGCTGAAATTCTTAGTGAGGCTGTTTTCACGTAAAATGATTGTTTTTTTAAGATTACGGCTTTAATATGTATTTTAGCGCAAAAATTTATATGATTAAGGTTGTAAAGAATTTAAAATTCTACAACTTTTATTTGAAACTTTTTTTGTATAAAGCTTAGTTGAGCGGTATTTAGCGTTTTCGGTTTTATTCTCACGAAATCGAGTAAAAAATCGTTTTTTCTGCCTTTCAGCCTTATTATGCATTTTACTACAAAAGTGTATATAAAAAAAATTATAGAAAATTAAAAAATCTATAACTTTTATTTATAGCATTTTTCTCTACAGAGCCTAGTTTAGCGTGAATAAGTGATTTTCCATATTTTTAAGCTAAACTGAGGTAGATTTTCACTTAACGTTTTTCACTCATGATTAAAATAAGATTATGTTTTTGAGGTTAGTTTTGTTGTTTATTTCTAACGTTTTATTACTATAATATTATTAGGTTATATTGTAAATTATTTGCATTGGCAAGAGAAAGTCGTGTGAATGTTTCACACCAATTTTTTTTTTTTTTTTTTTTTTTAATAAAATTAAACTTTTAAATAAAGAGTTTAGCTTAATGTTCAAAAGGAATTAATGTACAATAACAGAGAATGGGATTTTGAAGGTTTTGTTTTCAAACACGTTGCCTCGTGTATAATGTTCTTTCTTTAAGTCACATAATTTCATATTTAAGTGGTAATTAAGTGTGTGTAATAAAAAGACCTAATTCCCAAGGAGATTAACCGCAATTAACAATTGTCTAACTTCGTTCTTTTTATTTCTGTATTCTATGGACTTTATTTAAATAAAAATCTGGCGTGAAACACTCACACAATTTTCTCTTGCCAATGCAAATAATTAACAATAAACCTAACATTAGTAATAAAACATTAGAAATAAACAAAAACTAACCTCAATAAACATAACCTAATTTTAATCATGAGTGAAAGACGCAAAATGAAAATCTACCTCAATTTGACTTAAAAATACGGAAAATCATTCTTTCACGCTAAACTAGGCTCTGTAGAGAAAAATGCTATAAATAAAAGTTGTAGATCTTTTAATTTTCCATAAATTTTATTATATACACTTTTATCGTGAAATGCATACTAAGGCCTGCATTCTAGTGGATTTCTTAAAATCGACACGTAAACAATACTTTCCTTCCTATATATTCATATAGGCAAGAGAAAGTAAAAATCCACATGAATAAAGAAAAGCAGGCCAAAAGAATACCACAAACAATTCTTTGAAAAATTTAAATCTATTTGTTCCTAGTATTTTTCTCTAATTTGTTAACGGTATAAAAGAAATAGTTTTTTTGGTAGTTATTGTTGATAATAACAATTAAGAGAGAGAAACAATTAAAATGGTATGGACATCTGCGCAGAATGAATGAGGAGAGAATACCGTTGAAGGTCTGGATCTGGATTCCTGCAAACAGAAATACGCGTGGAAGACCGCGAAAGGAATGGATCTCCAACGTCCGCATTCAAATGGAAAGTAAAGGACTTTTTGAAGGAGACTGGATCGATAAGGAAAGATGGCGGTTGGGATGCGAGAAGCGACACAACTGACGTTGCAAAAAACTCGCTATATATATATTGTTGATAATGTTATTAGAGGTTCGTTGTTATTTTTACTTTCTCTTGCCTATATGAATATATAGGAAGGAAAGTATTGTTTTCATGTCGATTTTAAGAAATCGAGTTTTCACCGGATCTATACGTTTTCAGACCCCCTGAACCCAAAAAACATGTTTTTAGCGATTGATCTGTGTGTGTGTGTGTGTGTGTGCGCGCGCGTGTGTGTGTGTGAATAGAATATCTCAAGAACGGAAATTGTACGAACTTGAAACTTGAAACTTAAATTACATACCACTACCGGACCCGACACGAACATTTTCATCAAAATCGGTCAACCGGAAGTAGTAGATTTTTCGTGTAATTTTGTACTTTTTTCCGATTTTCTCAAAAACTGGTCCTACGATTTTTTTTTAAATCGCCTGGTTTACTCATTTTCTTATGCTCTACAAGATAAGGTAGGCGTCATGTTTGCTGAAATTCTCGGTGAGGCTGTTTTCACGTAAAAAAATTGTTTTTTCAAGATTGCGGCTTTAATATAAATTTTAACGCAAAAATGTATATAATAAAAGTTGTAGAGAATTTAAAATTGTACAACTCTTATTTCAAACATTTTTTTTGTATAACGCTTAGTTTAGCAGTAATTAACAATTGTCTGTTTTTTCTCACGAAAACGCCTGAAAAATCGATTTTTTTAAGATTTCGGCCTTCGTATGCATTTATCCAGGACCAGTTTTTGAGAAAATCGCAAAAAAGTGAAAAATTACGCGAATAAACTTCTACTTCCGGTTGACCGATTTTGATGAAAATGTTCGTGCCGGGTCCGGTAGTGGTATGTAACAAGTTTTAAGTTTCAAGTTCGTACGATGCTCCTTTCTTGAGATATTCTGTACACACACACACACACACAGAGACCAACCGCTAAAAACATTTTTTTTGGGTTCAGGGGTCTGAAAACGTGTAGATCCGGTGAAAACTCGACATGAAAACAATACTTTCCTTCCTATATATTCATATAGGCAAGAGAAAGTAAAAATCCACATGAATAAAGAAAACCAGGCCAAAAGAATACCACAAACAAATCTTTGAAAAATTTAAATCTATTTGTTCCTAGTATTTTCCTCTAATTTGTTAACGGTATAAAAGAAATAGGTTTTTTTAGTAGTTATTGTCGATAATGTTATTAGAGGTTCGTTGTTATTTATTCTTTTATCTTTTCATTCAAATAACCTACTAACGGTTTTTATTGATCAATAAATGACGTAGCGTAGACTACTAACAAAAGGTTACCGGTTTTAGTTAATGAAAACGCATGTCTAATCATCAATTACTCTACCTTTAGAAATACCAAGAAAGAAAACGCCGTGTAAAAAAAGCTTAACTTGGTTATTCATTATCATGCTGTTCTTTATTTTCTTTAATAATCGGCACGTTGAGTAACAATCATGGAAATTGTAAAGTGAGCGCAAATTTAGACAAAAAAATCTGGTGTGAAACACTCACGCAACTTTCTCTTGCCAATGCAAATAAACAAAAAAAACTAACCTCAAAAAACATAACCTTATTTTAATCATGAGTGAAAGACGTTAAATGAAAATCGACCTCAGTTTGGCTTAAAAATACGAAATCATCTTCACTCTTTATTTTTTTTGAAATCACTCTTTCACGTTAAACTAGGCTCTGTAGAGAAAAACACTGGAAATAAAAGTTGTAGATCTTTTAATTTTCTATAAGTTTGATTGTATACACTTTTGTCGTAAAATGTAAACAAAGGCCGACATTATTGAATAATCGATTTTTCACACGTTTTCGTGAGAAAAAAAACCGAAAATCGCTAATTGCCGCTAAATTAAGCGTGTTATACAAAAGAATGTTTGAAATAAAAGTTGTAGAATTTTAAGTTCTTTACATTTTTTATTATATACATTTTTGCGCTAAAATGTAGGCTACATTAAAACCGTAATATAAAAAAAAAACAATTTTTTTACGTAAAAACACCCTCACCAAGAATTTCAGCAAACATGGCGCCTACCCTATCTTGTAGAGCATAAAAAAACTTAGTAAACCAGGAGATTTTAACAGAAATCGTAGGACCAGTTTTTGAGACAAACTCAAAAAAGTGAAAAATTACACGAATAAACTACTATTTCCGGTTGACCGATTTTGATGAAAATGTTCGTGTCGGGTCCGGTAGAGGTATGTAAGTTAAATTTTAAGTTTCAAGTTCGTACGATGTTCCGTTCTTGAGATATTCTGTTTGCACCCGCACGCGCGCGCGCGCGCACACACACACACACACACATTGAACAATCGCTAAAAACATGTTTTTTGGGTTCAAAGAGGTTTGAAAACGTGTAAATCCGGTGAAAACTCGATTTTGAAAAATCGACATGAAAACAATATTACTTTCCTTTCTATATATTCATATAGGCAAGAGAAACTAAAAAAGGCTTATCTTGGTTATTCATTATCATGCTGTTCTTTTTTTTCTTTAATAATCGGCACGTTCAGTAACAATCATGGAAATTGTAAAGTAAGCGCAAATTTAGACAAAAAAACAATCTGGTGTGCAACACTCACACAACTTTCTCTTGCCAATACAAATAATGACCAATATAACCTAACATTAGTAACCACTGTCTAGCATTCAAATCCATATAAAAGTAACTACCTTTACTAGGATTTGAACCAGGAACGTTCGTCTCTGAAAATCAGCTGTTAAACAGCTGACTCGCGGCGACGACTTTACCTGTATAGTCCTTCTACTGTAAGGTACTCCGCGTGAGGCAAGAGCCTACAGGGTGTACACGAAAGTTTTAAACTAGTTACCGCGTATATACCTCTCCGCCTGACAATTATAGGGTGATTCAAAAAGAGCGCCGGTTTTGATATATCAAATTAAGAGATTTATTTTATTGTATATATAGTGGCGACTATTTACAACACTATGGGTCGTTTGTCGCAGTCAAAACGCCATTTTTGCCTGTCTTGCCATGACTCCTCCTCCATGTTTCTTCTCCCCATGGCTCTGTCAATACCTTCCATCCATCTCCCTCTCGGTCTTCCTCTTTTTCTATTTCGCTGCGGTCTCCAGTTCCATGCCTTCAGTGGGATTCGTACGTTGCTCATTCTTCGCATGTGACCATACCAGTGCAGTTGTTTTCTCTTAATACGGTCTATTATTGAGTCTTCAATGCCCATTATCTCTCTTACTCTTATATTCGTTACCCTTATTTATTTTATTGAAAAACTGAAAACAAATACATCAACAAGTTCATCTTACCTTCCGATTTCATTTATGAAAAATGATGTCATGCATGTGTCCTCCTCTACTGCGCTGGCACGCATCAACTCCGTCCATGAAATTGGATATTACTGCACGACAAATTTCGACTATGTGGGACAAGTTTCCGTATGTGGGGTTTTCTAAACCCCACATACGGCAGTTCTGTTTATTAACAAAACCGTTTAAGTGGAAGTGCTCCTCATCACTGAAAATGATTTTGTTTGCGAAGGTGTCATCATCCTGCCGTTTTCTCAATACCCAGTCAACAAACTGTCGTCTCTTCTGGTGGTCTGCCACTTTCAAATGTTGCGTCAACTGAATTTTATACGGGTGATATTGGAGATCGTACCGAAGAATTCTCCGTACAGAAGAACATCGTAAACCCAATTGTTGAGAACGGCGACGTATTGATTTTGCTGGGCTAACAGCCACACTGTCACGAACCAACGCAACGTTCAGCTCAGTTCGGCCAGAACGACGACGTCCAGAACTTTTAAGGTCGACTGTTGAACCCGTCTCAAAAAACTTTTTCATGAGCCTGCGAACTGTTGATTCATTCGGTGCTTCATTACGTCCTAGAGTACCGCGAAGTCGCCTGACAGTAGCCGCATAACTCTCTCCACTCTGGTAAAATGTTTTGACGATTAACACTCGTTGTGCAATAGTAAACTTCTCCATGGTTAGACACAGACTGCGAGAGTACTACACTGCGAACAAGAGAAACTACAACTGAATCGTCAATCGGAATGTTCTCCGAAATAGAAATGAGGTCTAACAATGTTGCCAACCGATAAACAAAAATTTACCAGCCGTTTAAAAACCGGCGCTCTTTTTGAATCACCCTATATCTTGCACTACGTTCCATCATAAAAATATCTACATCCAGCTAAAATAAACATTATCCTTTAAGCTTTTTCAATTATATCGTTCAGATTACTTGTAATTATTGTAGTTTCATAAAGAGACTCCTTAATTAATTATTTTAACCGTTACATTTAACAAAACAATTTTTTTCTACTTTTTAATGTTTGCCGCTTTTATGTTTAAAAAACTCAACACATTTACTATCACGCATGTTAACAAAACACAGCTCACAAAACTTTTCAACTTCAGTCTACGAAAAAATCTAAACGAACCGATACAATACCAAAAGATAACTGATCAAACTAAAAATGAGTTAAACACGGGTAAGTGCAAACAGTTGTATTAAACTAGTCACAGACTATTAATATTTTAATGATATGAAGTAAACAATCTGAAATGATAACGTATTTTTTTTTGTAATCCCTAATGTGTGTACGTTGCAATCTGTTCAATTGAGAACAATAAGCAACCCCATGACCCAATGAAATGAGGATGATGTGTTGACGTGTAAATGAGGTGTAGTCTTGTACAGACTCAGGTCGACCATTCCTGAGAGAGTATGGTTAATTGAACCCCAACCATCAAAGTACACCGGTAGCCACTGTCTAGCATTCAAATCCGTATAAAAGTAACTATCTTTACTAGGATTTGAACCATGAACCTTCGTCTCCGAAAATCAGCTGTTAAACAGATGATTTTGGCGACGACTTTACCTCTAGACCAACCCGGTGGGTTGTGATAACGAATCACTGGAATTTTTTACTCTCCTATTATAATTTAAGCGCATTAGTCCCATATTACTACTTGTGACCAAAACGTTTTTTTTTTTTTTTTAGCTTTTATTTGTTATCGGGAACTGTGCATTGTTGACAACTAACCAATTTGATCGCTGCTTTTTGCTTTTTTTTTATGTGATAAGACTTGAGTTTGAACAGGGACCCCCAGTAGAGTTTGTTCATGGATGGCTGTCAACTGGTCACCATACAAAGTCGCTTGCCCAACCGGTGTTACTTAACAAATAATAGCGACTTTCTACCAGCTGACTGACTGGGCTGGCCCGAAGGCCTGTGACCAAAACTAAAACTGAGTCTTTATTAAAAACCTACTAATCATAAATAATAATGTAATAATAGTAAATAATGTAAGAGTAACAATAGTAAAAGTTTTAGTGGGTAAAGTAAACTGGACGAGGCCATCTTACGTGAGGTTCCGGAGGTTTAAGGAAATCCGTGTTTTATTCGTGTAGAAAGGGTCGCCTATTGTGTTTTATTACTGGTGAAAGGGTCGCTTGTCGTTATGATACGATGGACTCGTCTAGTTGTCTAAAGGCACTTTTACAGTTAACCTATTTTTAACCTATGCCATGCACATGAACATGCAAAGATAATGCACTTTATTTTACATAAATTTTATAAAACATAATTATAATGTATTTTAAATTAACAAATAAAACTTAAAAAGTAAAAATATAAATAGTGCAGTAGTGCAACAAGAGAAGATTTTATTTCTTGAGTTCTTCGTTTTCACTATTCATGCAGCCACTTTAGATAATATGGAAAATTATTAGTATTTTTCACAATAACCTCCTCATTTACCAAAAACAGTCACAGATCTTCGCATGTTCATATGCATGGCATAGGTTAAAAATAGGTTAACTGTAAAAGTGCCATTAGACAACTAGACGAGTCCATAGGATCATAACAACAAGCGACCCTTTCACCAGTAATAAAACACAATAGGCGACCCTTTCTACACGAATAAAACACAGATTTCCTTAAACCTCCGGTCCATCAGGTAGATGGCCTCGTCCAGTTTACTTTACCCGTTTTAGTTATTACTGGTAAACTAATGTTGGATTTATAAAATATTTTCTAACAGATGAATTGAACGTGTTTTCAATATAATATTAAGCTTAGAGCGAATTAGTTTGTATGGAATTTTGTTTTTGATCATGCTGTGCTTATTACTTTCTCTTGCCTATATGAATATAATATAGGAAGGAAAGTATTGTTTTCATGTCGATTTTAAGAAATCTAGTTTTCACCGGATCTACACGTTTGTGTGTGTCTGTGTGTGTGTGTGTGTGTGTGTGTGTGTGTGTGTGTGTGTGTGTGTGTGTGTGTGTGTGTGTGTGAACAGAATATCTCAAGAACGGAACATCCTACGAATTTGAAACTTGAAACTTAAGTTACATACCACTACCGGACCCGACACGAACATTTTCATCAAAATCGGTCAACCGGAAGTAGTAGTTTATTCGTGTAATTTTTCACTTTTTTGCGATTTTCTCAAAAACTGGTCCTACGATTTTTTTAAAAATCGCCTGGTTTACTCAATTTTTTATTCTCTACAAGATAAGGTAGGCGCCATGTCGGCTGAAATTCTGGGTGAGGCTGTTTTGACGTAAAAACATAGTTTTTTAAGATTACGGCTTTAATATGCAATTTAGCGCAAAAATTTATATAATAAAAGTTGTAGAGAATTTAAAATCCTACAACTTTTATTTCAAACATTTTTTTGTATAACGCTTAGTTTAGCGGTAATTTGCGATTTTCTGATTTTTTCTCACGAAAACGTGTGAAAAATCGATTTTTTTAACATTTCGGCCTTAGTATGCATTTTACGACAAAAGTGTATAGAATTAAATTTATAGAAAATTAAAAGATCTACAAATTTTATCTAAAGCATTTTTCTCTACAGAGAGTAGTTTAGCGTGAAAGTGTGATTTTCCGTTTTTTTATGCCAAATTGAGTTCGATTTTCATTTTACGTCATTCACTCATGATTAAAATAAGGTTATGTTTTTGAGGTTAGTTTTTGTTTATTTCTAATATTTTATTACTAATATTAGGTTTATTATTAATTATTTGCATTGGCAAGAGAAAGTTGTGTGAGTGTTTCACACCAGATTTTTTTTAATTAATGCGCATGCTCAGTTGTATTGCTGGTTGCCTACGTCGGAGTACTCTTAGCGTAGACAGACTATAAAAGTTTTGTATTTTTTCTAAATCACTGCTTTATCAGCTGATTCGGTAACTGCTGTTTGTTTACTCGAGGTATCTTTCTTACGATGAACCGAGTATAAAGTGCAGCCTCTCTTAGTTTGCTCCTAATGTAAACAAATAATGACGTCATTGAGCATGCGCATTATATCAAAATGTGTACACGCTGTTTAAAAAGTAACTACAAAATACTTTTTAATTTTTTTCTAAATGAAATTGTTAGGCCTACATCATATCATGACTGATATTTTTAGTAATTAAAGTACGTATAATTTAAAAAATAGTTAACTTAATAGGAATACGACATCCGTAAAGTGGTAGACTCTAGCGTGCACCCTGTAGTAGGTGGCTTTTGTTTGTTGACACTAGGAGCAAACTAAGAACGGCTCAACTGTAGAAGATATCTCTTTTATTTACCGAGCCTGTTATGATTAAAAAAATAAACACAAACGCAAAAAATGATCAATAGTATTACACTTTAAACTTATATCTTAAATTAAGGAGTCAAGAACTACAAACATCAATCAAAATTTCGAAATTAAAATTTCAAATTATTAGCACAATACTTTCACTGTCTCGAGAAAGTAAAATAAAAAAGAAAACAAATCCTAAACTAATGCGTAAAAAGCTTATTTTTAAATACAAATAAATTACTATAACCTAAAACAAAATGTATAAATTTATTTTAATTTTAAAAAGAAAAATAATTAAAAATTAACTGAATTTGAATAGTTAATTTATTCAAATAAAGAATGTGAAATTTAACACGCGTCGTATTGTATATTTTTAAGGAAAAAAATCTGAACGCAAGAATGCGGTTACAAAGGTCAGGAACTGTGGTTTGATGTTAGGAGCTTTAAAAGAAAAAAAGACAAGAACCAGTTCCGTTTATTTGTTTCGTATATATAATTACTATAATGATTTTTGTACAAGAAAACGACAGATGACATCTTTGATGATAGATTTAAATGACTCCACACGTTTGTCGCTGTGTTTTTATGCACGTATAATACATAGAAAATGTATTTTAACTTTATACAGGGTGATTCACGAAGATATGCACAAACTTTGGGAGCTAATTGTACATGTTAAATTAATGAAAAAAATCTGGTGTGAAACACTCTCACAACTTTCTCTTGCTAGTGCAAATAATTAACAATAAACCTAACATTAGAAATAAAACATTAGAAATAAACAAAAAACTAACCTTAATAAACATAACCTAATTTAAATCATGAGTGAAAGACGTTAAATGAAAATCGATCTCAGTTTGCCTTAAAAACACGGAAAATCACTCTTTCACGCTAAACTAAGATCTGTACAAAGAAATGCTTTAAATAAAAGTTGTATATCTTTTAATTTTCTATCAATTCCAATATATACACTTTTGTCATAAAATGCTTACTAAGGCCGAAATGTTAAAAAAATCGATTTTTCTCACGTTTTCGTGAGAAAGAATCAGAAAATCGCTAATTACTGCTAAACTATGCGTTATACAAAACAATGTTTGATATAAAAGTTGTAGGATTTTAAATTATCTACAACTTTTATTATATAAAATTTTGCTCTAAATTGCATATTAAAGCCGTAATCTTAAAAAAACTATGTTTTTACGTGTAAACAGCCTGACCCAGAATTTCAGCAAACATGGCGCCTACCCTATCTTGTAGAGAATAAAAAATTAAGTAAACCAGGCGATTTTAAAAAAAATCGTACGAACCAGTTTTTGAGAAAATCACAAAAAATTGAAAATTATACGAATAAACTACTACTTCCGGTTGACCGATTTTGATGAAAATGTTCGTGTCGGGTCCGGTAGTGGTATGTAACTTAAGTTTCAAGTTTCAAGTTCGTACGATGTTCCATTCTTAAGATATTTTGTACACACACACACACACACACACACAGAGAGAGAGAGAGAGAGAGAGAGAGAGAGAGAGAGAGAGAGGGGGAGAGAGAGGGAGAGAGAGAGACCAATCGCTAAAAACATGTTTTTTGGGTTCAGGGGGTCTGAAAACGTATAGATCCGGTGAAAACTCGATTTCGAAAAATCGACATGAAAACAATAGGCCTACTTTCCTTCCTATATATTCATATAGGCAAGAGAAAGTAACAAGTTTATATAAACATGGTTCCGGAACGCTTCGTTAGAGAGTTGTTGTTTAGGTCAAAAGCCGAAAGGCTGGTTTGAACCTCTAGAGGGTTTACTAAGTAAAAACGAGGAGTAAGGTGGTTTACCATTGCCTTCCTCACTGAGTTGAAAGAGTATGCTTATCAGCATGCCAGGCCCTCCGAAAAGCACTTACTTTCCACCCTGCAAATGTGTAATTTGCACTTCATTCACCACAGGGTCTGGCTGCATAGTGAAATTCATTACTCTCAGAGGAGATAACTCTGACTAGTGTCTTTTACACCTGTACCTCTTCTGTTCTTAAATAGTTGAGTCATATAAGTGGCTGACTATGTGATAAGAAACAGAACTATTTTTTTAGCCCTGGACCAAACAGAGAAAGTGTAATTAAAATAACACTCCAACTGCCCGTTTTGGGCATCGTTACCGAGTTACGGCCAGAGAAAGATTTCGCCCGGATTTCAGCTCATCAGGTGAAATGAGGTCTTCCTGAAATTCTGGTAAAATAGATTAAGGGGCGAATTCAATCATTCCTTCTGATTTTTGACCTGATAAATTGAATAAAACAGGTCCCAGAACGGTAAGTTAAGTAATTTTTGAGAAAACCAGTGTCAAATGCAAAATATGGAGTGAAAAATAATTTTTTTAAATAACATTAATACTTTTACACCGGAAAAGGGAGCTCTGTTGAACTACGGAAAGCAACAAGAGCTATCCTTAAACGAGCAGAAAAATGCATTGAAGTTGGCGGAGAAACTTTTGAAAATTTACAGTAATATGGTTTAATAGGTTAATGTTTAATAGATTAATGTTTTCCCGGTTAATTTTACCTTGTACTGTTATGAATAAAAATTCATTTAATCACACATCTATTCGCTTTCTGAGTACTTTACTTACATCGATTTGTTAAGAATAAAATTTTCTACAAGCTTTATTAAAATTTTTTATCTGTTTCTTGGTGAAATAACAAAGTTATTGTTGCCCAAAGATGGAAAAATGTGGTTTTTTCATTCCATATTTTGCATTTGACACTGGTTTTCTCAAAAACTACTTAACTTACAGTTCTGGGACCTGTTTTATTCAATTTATCAGGTCAAAAATCATAAGAAATGATTGAATTCACCCCTTAATCTACCTTACCAGAATTTCAGGAGGACCTCATTTCACCTGATGAGCTGAAATCCGGGCGAAATATTTCGCTAACCGTAACTTGGTAACGAAGCGTTTACGAACCCATGTTTATGTACAGTTTTTTCATTATTTTGACATGTACAATGAGCTCCCAAAGTTTTTGCTTATCTTCGTGAATCACCTGTATCAATATAAATAACGTTAAGCATACAGGTATACCAGTTTTGTGTTAAAATGTTTGTTCCTCATTTTATCTGTGAAATTTTCTCATAGTGACACACTTTCACCTGTACCGGCAGATGTATTTAGGCCTACTTTATACTAAATTTATTGCTATTTAGTTGCATCTATTATAGAACATAATATTCATGTACGTTCCTAAACAACCAGTAACTTGTAACTTGTACATTTCCATTATTAATTTGTATATCCATAATTATTAAAAATTTATTTAATTTAAAAACATATCCGGTGTGAAACACATGACTTTCTCTTGCCAATGCAAATAATGAACAAAATAACCTAAATCAGTAATAAAACATTAGAATAAACAAAAATCTGGTGTGAAACACTCACACAACTTTCTCTTGCCAATGCAAAGCATTAACAATAAACCTAACATTAGTAATAAAATATCAGAAATAAACAAAAAACTAACCTCAAAAACATTAGTGAAATACGCAAAATTAAAATCGACCTCAGTTTGGCTTAAAAATACGGAAAATCGCTCCTACACGCTAAACTAGGCACTGTACAAAAAAAAGCTTTAAATACAAGTTGTAGATCTTTTAATTTTCTACAAATTTTATTATACACACTTTTGTCGTAAAATGCATTCTAAGGCCGAAATCTTAAAAAAATCGATTTTTCGCACGTTTTTGTGAGAAAAACACAGAAAATCGCTAATTACCGCTAAACTAAGCGTTATACAAAAAAAGTTTGAAATAAAAGTTGTAGAATTTGACATTCTCTACAACTTATTATAGTATAACGTTTTGCGCTAAAATGCATATTAAAGCCGCAATCTTAAAAAGAAAATGTTTTTACGTGAAAACAGCCTCACCCAGAATTTCAGAAAACATGGCGCCTACCCTATCTTGTAGAGAATTAAAAATTGAGTAAATGAGGCGATTTTAAAAAAAATCGTAGGACCAGTTTTTGAGAAAATCGCAAAAAAGTGAAAAATTACACGAATAAACTAGTACTTCCGGTTGACCGATTTTGATGAAAATGTTCATGTCGGGTCCGGTAGTGGTATGTAACTTAAGTTTCACGTTTCAAGTTCGTACGATGTTCCGTTCTTGAGATATTTTGTATACACACACAGACACACACACTCACAGACACACACACAGACCAATCGCTAAAAACATATTTTTTTGGTTCAGGGGGTCTGAAAACGTGTAGATCCGGTGAAAACTCGATTTCTTAAAATCGACATGAAAACAATACTTTCCTTCCTATATATTCATATAGGCAAGAGAAGGTAAAAAACTAACCTCAGAAAACATAACCTTATTTTAATCATGAGTGTGTCACCGCCACTCCTTCAAATAAATCATTTACTGTGTTGCCGGCTTCAATACTTCTTCCGGCTTTTGTCGGCGCGGTAAGGCCCTTTGACGGCATAGCGATAAACCTTTCGGCTCCCCACCGACAGAGGTCTCTGTCATCAAGGCCAAGCCAGTAGCCTCTCTCTACCACAGTGCTCTCGGCGACTATAAAAAAAGCGCTGCACTGAGCCGAGCGATTCTGTTCCAGAAGGCTGCCTAGTGGGGTGACATACAGGTCATTTGTTATAGCTAGAAGCTTTCCCTCCAACGCTGTGTGCCGCTGAACTGTTCTGTTTAGTGGTGGGGGAAGCACCTCGTAGTTGTAACATAGTATACGGTTAGAAAGAGAGGGAATGATCATTAAGTGAGAAGGAGACAACACTTTACCCTTTGAAACTATCCCTACAATACCTACTCACCCTCCCCTTACAAGCTTCTTCCTAAAACAAACGAACTATACGTGGGTGTTGTTTTGACTATTCACTGTAGACGGTGACACAGAATATAATATGTAGTTTGGATAGTACCCCCTCACTACAACAAACATAGTACAAGTAAAACGTTACTACTACTAACGCAATCTCTCAGAGTATTAGTGACGTAATGCATACCTCTCAGCTGCACAAAGCTTCGGAACGGGCAGTATTGTGCTTTTCAGAGAGCCCGGCATGCTGATAAGCGTACTTTTCCACTGAGTGAGTTGTGGCAATTGTAAACCACCTCACTTCTCGTTTTACTTAGTAAAACCTCTACACGTTTAAACCAGCCTACAGGCTGATCACCTAAACAACATCTTCAAATATCAAAAATATCTGGTGTGAAACACACACACCACTTTCTCTTGCCAATGCAAATAATGACCAATATACCCTATCATTAGTAATAAAACATTAGAAATAAACAAAAAAATTAACTCAAAAAAAATATCCTTATTTTAATTACGAGTGAAAGACACAAAAGGAAAATCAACCTCAGTTTGGCTTAAAAATACAGAACATCACTCTTTCACGCTAAATTAGGCTCTGTAGAGAAAAATGTTTTAAATAAAAGTTGTAGATCTTTCAATTTCCTATAAATTTTATTATATACTCTTTTGTCGTAAAATGCATACTAAGGCCGAAATCTTAAAAAAATAGATTTTTCACACATTTTCGTGAGAAAAAAAACAGAAAATCGGTAATTACCGGTAAACTAAGCGTTATACAAAAAAAGTTTGAAATAAAAGTTGTATGATTTTAAATTCGTTGATTCTGCCCATAACAGACAGGTAGAGTGTCAAATTGTTTACACTCAATCTGTTCGTTGCAGGGCTAAAATAAATAGTTCGGTTTTTTTATCACATGGTCAGCCAATTAAATGACTGAATCATTTAAGAACAGAAGAGGTAGAGGTGTACTGTGACACTAGTCAGAGTTATCTCCTCTGAAAATAATGAATTTCATTATACAGGTAGACCCTGTGGTGAATGAAGTGAAGGTGTCATTTGCAGGGTGGAAAATATTGTATGAATCTAAGCTTTGTGCAGCTGCGGGATGAAGGGGACAGACGAAGTACCAGACTGCTGCTACGTCATAACACTCTACTAATCATCTCATTGCTCTTCGCTGGGCAGTAGGTTGCCTATATAGAGCGGTTACATATGTAGGTGGGCAGTAGGCTGCCTCCTAGTGGGGTGACATACGTGGGTGTTGTTTTCACTATTCCCTGTAGATGGCCACACACAATATATATATAGTTTGGATAGTACCCCTGACTACTACAAACATAATACAAGTAACATGTTACTACTACTAACGCACTCTCTCACAGTAGTAGTGACGTAATGCATACCTCTCAGCTGCACAAAGTTTAGGAATGGACATTACATGCCTCCTCTCTCTCTCTTAGAAACAGTCAGTAAATACAGAGAGAAATGGGAGGAACAATTGATTAGAATGAGTGAAGATAGATGGGCGAAACGATCATTAAATTATATACCTGATAGACGAAGAGATGTGGATAGGCCGCGAAAAAGATGGGTAAAGAAGTCGGAAGGCCTAAATTATTGACAGGAAAATGAAGATAAAAGAAACTAAAAATAATTTAAATCTGAATGAAATGAATCTTCTTGTTCTTCTTTTTGTTGCAAATCCGCTACCGAATGTTGGCTATCGTATAGTATTCAGATGAAGTGAAGTCCCCTAGCCGTGGGAGTGAGAGAATGCATAACGCTCTCACTCGCTAAAGCCATATAGTCAGTGGGCCAACTAGGGTTACCGTGCTACACCCCCCCCCGCACCCACATCGCAACTTGTCATACATCGACTTGTTCGTTTCAACCTCCTGATCAAGAATATCCAATGTTCCCAAAAAAAAAAACTCCGGCGAAATCGACCAAAATGGCGATTAAAGATGACCGCCAAGCGTTCCTGCATTAATTCGTTTATTTGATTATATCTTCCGTTCTAATTACCGTACAGTCTTTTATAACACACCAAATTAAAGATAAAGAGTTGCCAAACATTTTAAACACAAAAAAACAGTTTCTAAATTAGTAATACGCGCCATTCCAATAACATTGTTTAATTTTACTCATTGTTGTATGTTTTCAGATTTGGATTATTACGGTAAAGACCTTTAAACGCATGCGTAGTTATGCCACATATCTCCCTCTCACTCGCTCAACTATGGGACATTAGTTTGTCTGATACCTGTACAGTACTGAGATGAACTAAAGTCCCCTAGCCGTGGGAGTGAGAGAATGCATAACGCTTTCACTCGCACAACCCATACGCGCCATTCCAATAACATTGTTTAATTTTACTCATTGTTGTAAGCAAGCGTTTATGCACGCAGTAAACTAACAAGCTACATATCGACTGTAGTATGTTTTTAGATTAGGATTATTACGGTAAAGACCTTTGAGCGCATGCGTAGTTATGCTACATATCTCCCTCTCACTCGCTCGGCTATGGGACATTAGTTTGTCTGATACCTATACAGTATTGAGATGAACTGCAGTCCCCTAGCCGTGGGAGTGAGAGAATGCATAACGCTTTCACTCGCACAAGCCATACGCGCCATTCCAATAACATTGTTTAATTTTACTCATTGTTGTGAGCAAGCGTTTATGCATGCAGTAAACTAACAAGCAATATAACGACTGTAGTATGTTTTTAGATTTGGATTATAACGGTAAAGACCTTTGAGCGCATGCGTAGTTATGCCACATATCTCCCTCTCACTCGCTCGGCTATGAGACATTAATTCATCTGATGATATCTGTAATAGAAGTTGCAAATCAGGACCCACAAGATATTCGTCGTCTTCCGACCCCAGCTGGACTCTTACTCTGTACAGTGCCTGTCAAAAGTTTAAGGACACCCATGAAAAAATATAAAATTTAATTCTTCTTACAGAAGTTTACCTGTGATCTTTCTGCAGCTTAAGACACTTTACCACACCCCACAATTTTCTATTTCACACTCGTATTCACTGACTTGTGGCCCATTTTTAAATTTTTAAGTTAAAAAATTAACCTAAAACTCCCTATTAATAAACGTAACAGCATAAATGACAAGTGGTAGGAATCAGTTGTTTCGTTAATGCTACCAGCTTCTCAGATCCCGATCGAATGGCAATGGCTGTTTGAAATTAATACGGCGGCAATTACGAACAAGAGCAAAATTAGGGAAACGGGTTTATTTTATCTGCAGAGTTTAAAAAGTGATGAATTCAACCCCGTGACCAAGATTATTTATTAGTTTTTTTTTAAAGGAGACTGGCCCAAAGTGCCTTTTCTGCAACCCTATACACACACCAAAATTTATTAGTCTGAGTGTAGCCATTCGAAAATTATAATTTTTTTTGAATACATATTTGGCCTATATTTGACTCTTTTTTTTTTTAAACAGAAAAATACATTAAAATAATTTTCTAAATAAAAATAGAGAAGTGGAATGTGTGTTGAAATACTGCTAATTTTAAGGGCTATTTGGCTGATATTTTACATTGTATAGTTTAGCAAATATGTATAAGGATAAAACCCAATAATGTGGAAAAGAGCAGTGTCCTTAAACTTTTGACAGACGCTGTATCGTTCGTTGCAAAATACATTTCACCAAATTGTACTTATTACCATTCCTAACGATGTGTCCTAGATATTACAATTTTCTTCGTTTTACTGTGCACATTATTTCCTTTTACCTTTTGAAAATGAAATTAATGGAGAGTTTTTATTACACTGAGAGAACGTTCAAGGATTTCTTAACAGTTAACTAAGATAGGTATGGAATTTTTATTAATTAATTTTATAAAAACAATGTTAATTTTATTACTTACGTAGCCTTGTCATGGCATCTTCACTGAATCCTTTTGTTTGGTTTTCGACATCTGGTAAGAAATATTCGATGTTCATACAATGCGTTTCTACTGGGCTCAGATAAGTTTCAACTGAAACAAAGAAAAAAAACTTTAAGTTAAAATTACATGTTACATTACAGCAGGAGAACAATAGTCAATAATAAAAACATTTTTATTACACATACATTTTAAGTATAGACATGATGTATGAGTCCATCATATAAACAAAACTGTGTTGTTGTTTAGGTCATCAGCCAAAAAGCTGGTTTGAACCTGTAGAGGTTTTACTAAGTAAAACGAGGAGTGAGGTGGTTTACCATTGCCTTCCTCACTGAGTGGCAAAGTATGCTAATCAGCATGCCGGGCCCTCTGAAAAGCACATATTTTCCACTCTGCAATTGACACCTTCACTTCATTCACCACAGGGTCTGGCTGTATAATGATGAAATTCATTACTTTCAGAGGAGATAACTCTGATTAGTGTCTTTTACACCTCTACCTCTTCTGTTCTTAAATGGTCCAGTCATTTAATTGGCTGACCATGTGATAAGAAACAGAACTATTTATTTTAGTTAAACAAAACTAATGAAATTATAAATTTATATATAAATTAACACTTCACAGAATAATATGATTAATCCCCCCCCAACCGCCACCAACATTTGAACGCTTCTAAAAAAAAGAGAAATAATAATTTTTTTTCAATTCCTAATATGTGTACGTTGCAATCTGTTCAATTGAGAACAATAAGCAACCTCATGACCCAATGAGATGAGGATGCTATGTATGACGTGTAAATGAGACTGTGTAGTCTTGTACAGACGCACTCACTGAGTATGGTTAATTGAACCCCAACCATCAAAGAACACCGGTAACCACTGTCTAGTATTCAAATCTGTATAAAAGTAACTACCTTTACTAGGATTTCAACCAGGAACCTTCGTCTCCGATAATAATCAGCTGTTAAACAGCTGACTCGCGGCGACGAATTTACCTCTAGACCAGCGGTTCCCAACCTGGGGTACGCGACGAACCGGTTAAGGGTACGCCGAAAATAAAGGACAATGGCGGACGTTGTTTTTCTGAGTAACTTGGTGGGGTTATTGTACTGACAAGCTTAATGCAAGCCCAGATCTAAGGCTTTATTTGTCTACATTTGAACCTGATTTCAAACAATTAAGTGCAACAAAACAGCCTCAAGGGTCACACTAAAAAAAGAGTTCTGAAGACGTTTCCTCGACTAATAATTTAGTTTCAATACATCACAATTTTCATGTTAGATTTTGTATTTACAAATTTTAAAAGCATTTTGTATTCGATGTGAGTTTTTTTGAAAGTTTAAAACTAATCTTTTTTGTTTTAGATTAGAAATACTATAATTATTATAACTCTGTCATTAGTATTTTGATGTAAAATTAAGATCATACAAGAAATGTTCAGTTTTCAATAAAATATCTATTTTAAATGCTTGTGTTAACTTTCATTTTCGTCGGTTTAAATTTATCTTAATTTGAACACATAATAAAACGTACAAGTGTAAATTATATTTTGCAGTATTTAAAAACTAACCAACGTATACTCACAGAAAAATACCATTATGATTGTTGTTGTTGTTGTTTAGGTCAACAGCCGAAAAGCTGGTTTGAACCTTTAGAGGTTTTACTAAGTAAAAACGAGGAGTAAGGTGGTTTACCATTGCCTTCCTCACTGAGTTGAAAGTGTATGCTTATCAGCATGCCAGGCCCTCCGAAAAGCACTCACTTTCCACCCTGCAAATGACACCTTCACTTCATTCACCACAGGGTCTGGCTGCATAGTGAAATTCATTACTCTCAGAGGAGATAACTCTGACTAGTGTCTTTTACATTTCTACCTCTTCTGTTCTTAAATAGTTCAGTCATATAGGTGACTGACTATGTGATAAGAAACAGAACTATTTTTTTTAGCCCTGGACCAAACAGATAGAGTGCAATTAAAATAACACTCCACCTGCCCGTTCTGGGCATACCATTATGATTATAAAAAAAATAAATTTACATTATGCAAAATATTTGGAAATAAATAAAAAACATATGAAAATATGCAAATTGATTACAGATTAAGTAGCCCCTACTTAGTGAAGTATTTTAGTTACAGTGATGTTACATTTTTGGGGGTACAATTTTAGTTAAAGATTCACCAACGGGGTACGGGAGAAAAAAAACATTGGGAACCGCTGCTCTGGACCAACCCGGTGGGTATAATAATAATAATAATAATAATAATAATAATAAATAAAGTTATTCGTTATTTTTGTCGAGTAAATTACTGTGAATAAAATTGTTACGTTATTTAATTCATAACATGGGTTTATACATCGATAGCCTACATGCAAATAAGCCCATAACAGATAGGTGGAGTGTTAAATTATTTTAACTCAATCTGCTAGTTGCAGGGCTGCAAAAAATAATTCTCGTTTTTCTTTTCTTTTATTTTTATTTATTTATTTTTTATTTTTTTTTTTATTTTTTGATGGTCACCCAATTATACGACTGAACCATTTAACAACAGAACATGTAGAGGTGTAAAAGACACTAAACTAGTAACCATTAAATTGCAACCCTGGATCTAGTTAGACAATAAATGCAGTGTTGCCGTATTTGGCAGAGTGGGAACGAACATTTTGTCATTTATTATCTTATTATCATAAAAATTAGAATTTTAATTTTGAAAAAAATATATAAACATTATTAGTTATTATTTCTTTACTTTGTTTTCTTATGTCAATTCTTTCGATAACGACGGTAGCTGTTCAGTCGATTTACCCGATTGTTCGTCAAAATCACTGAATTCATTTTTATACAACTACCGGGTGATTTTTTAGTCCTGTTACCCAATTGTTAATGTCTGGTAATTTTTTTCGATGAAAGGCATATTTTGTTTTGTGACACAAAGTTGGTAGCCCTACTTAACCGGTATAGATACGACAGTTTGAGTTGATTCTCTTTGAGTTGCGTAAAATTTTGTGGTGTTTCCAGTTGTGTTACGAACAGAATGTCTTTTACCCTAGAACAACGGGTTTTCATTCTTGAACAATATTTTGCTACAAAATCGTATGCGAGTGTAAAAGAATCATTTCAAATTAAATTTTTTGGTGTTCCTCCACTCTATTCTAGTCAATTTCTAGGCTAACTAACTGATTTTTAGAGGCAGGTATTGTTTGCAGCAGAAAACGTAGTGGTCGACCAACTCTCTGGACAGATGACGTTAAGAGAATATGAAAACAAGATTGCTCAATTCTCCATGGAAAAGTTTACAAAAACTTTCCTCGCATGTTGATTTGTCATGTTCGAGTGCTCAGGAAGCTGCTAAAAAATTGAAATTGTATCCGTATCACATACGATTAGTTCTAGAGCTTCAGCCTCCAGATTTAAACAAGAGATTGTTTTAGGATAAAAGACATTCTGTTCGTAGCACGACCGGAAATGGCACAAAATTTTACACAGCTCAAGGAGAATCAACTCACACTGCCTTATCTTTTTGTACTTAGCCTCTAGAGGTTTTGTACTTAGCCTCTAATTGTCTCTAGAGGTTCAAACTAGCCTTTTGGCTGGTCACCTAAACAACTTAACATTTAACAGAAACGTATTCATCTTTACACTACGTTTTGTAGATTAAGAAAAATTAAATACGTATAATAAAATAATAGCTTTTATTTCATCGTATAAAAACAAACCATTGCCATAAATATTTACACAACTCAGCAAAACATAATATTTAGTAAGCATTCAAGAAACCGTTAGATGAATACATACTGAACTAGATACAATAAATTCACGCTAAAATTTAATTATATTAATTTCATGCAATTGCATTTACAAATGAAACTTATTCACAATAATTATTATAACTTAACACACATTACGTTCTTCATATAGTTCTCTCAATATAACTTCACAAATAAAACAATTACCGTAATTTAATACAGGTTATATAAGTGTAGCCTACTAGGTTTACAATAAAATTTTATGCCCCAATAATCAGCGTTACATTTTAAACATTTATATAATTTTTAACATTTTATTCATGACCTAGTACCAATATGTAATTTACTATTATTAAAACCATGTGCTCATAACAAATAGACGAAGTGTTAAATTATTTGCACTCAATCTGTTAGTGGTCTAGAGGTAACGTCGTCGCCGGGAGTCAGCTGTTTAGCAGCTGATTTTCGGAGACGAAGGTTCTTGGTTCATATCCTAGTAAAGGTAATTACTTTTAAACGGATTTGAATGCTAGACAGTGGTTACCGGTGTACTTTGATGGTTGGGGTTCAATTAAGCATACTCTCTCAGGAATGGTCGACCTGGGTATGTACAAGACTACACAGTCTCATTTACACGTCATACACATCATCCTCATCTGATTGGGTCATCGGGTTGCTTATTGTTCTCAATTGAACAGATTGCAACGTACACACATTAGGGATTACCTATTAATCTGTTAGACCAACCCCTAGGGGTAAAGTCGTCGCCGCGAGTCAGCTGTTTAACAGCTGATTTTCAGAGACGAAGGTTCTTGGTTCATATCCTGTAAAGGATTACTTTACATACTTTTATACGGATATGAATACTAGACAGTGGTTACCGGTGTACTTTGATGGTTGGGGTTCAATTAACCATACATTCTCAGGAATGGTTGGCCTGGGTCTGTACAAGACTACACCTCATTTACACGTCATACACATCATCCTCATCTCATTGGGTCATGGGGTTGCTTATTGTTCTCAATTGAACAGATTGCAACGTACACACATTAGGGATTACCTATTAATCTATTAGTGACCCACCGGGTTGGTCTAGAGGTAAAGTCGTCTCCAAAATCAGCTGTTTAATAGCTGATTTTCGGAGACGAAGGTTCCTGGTTCAAATCCTAGTAGAGGTAATTACTTTTATACGGATTTGAATACTAGACAGTGGTTACCGGTGTACTTTGATGGTTGGGGTTTAATTAAGCATACTCTCTCAGGAATGGTCGACCTGGGTATGTACAAGACTACACAGTCTCATTTACACGTCATACACATCATCCTCATCTGATTGGGTCATGGGGTTACTTATTGTTCTCAATTGAACAGATTGCAACGTACACAAATTAGAAAAAAAATCTGGTAGTTCCAGGGAATATTTTTTTTTTTTTCTTTTTTTTTTTTTTGTTTAACGTCCGACTGTTCTGCAATTACTGCTAATGCAGACGGTGAAGGATGAAATGATTTTTTTGTAACGTATGAAAAGATGCCGTGCCTGAATGGGATTCGAACCCAAGACCGCATGATGAGAGGCGAGCACGTTACCAACTGCGCCAATGCGGCCGGCTTCCAGGGAATAACGGAACTAGGGGGAGGGAGCATGTGCCTCCGCCGGAAAAATAACAAGGTGGTTCACCAAACCAAAATGAAATTATTAAACGATTTCAGTGCCGAAACAATAATTAAAAGTGTGATCTAAAGTGTCATTTAATTTGAATTAGGGTGTACAAAAAGTGCCAGCCTTTATTTTGAAAACTAGCCGGTGTAAACCTGCCACTGCCGACCAAAATTTCAACGTTACACAAAAATCTAGTGTGAAACATTCACACAACTTTGTCTTGACAATGAAAATAATAACCAATATAACCTAACATTAGTAATAATACCGAAATAAAAAAACCTACATAAATATAACCTAATTTTAATCATGAGTGAATAACACAAATCGAAAATCTACCTCTGTTTGGCTTGAAAATACGGATAATCACTCTCTCAGACTAAACTAGGTTCTGCAGAGAAAAATCCTTTTAATAAAAGTTGTAGATCTTTTAATTTCCTATAAATTTGATTATAATTATACACTTTTGTTGTCAAATGCATACTAAGGCCGAAATCTTCAAAAAATCGATTTTTCACACGTTTTCGTGAGAAAAAAACAGAAAATTGCTAATTACTACTAAACTAAGCGTTATACAAAAAAATATTGAAATTAAAGTTGTAGGATTTTAAATTCTCTACATTTTTTATTATATAAATTATTGCGCTAAAATGCATATTAAAGCCGTAATCTTAAGAAAAAACTATTTTTTTACGTGAAAAAAGCCTTACCAAGAATTTTAGCTAACATGGCACCTACCATATCTTGTAGAGCATAAAAAATTTAGTAAAGCAGGCGATTTTAAAAAAATTCGTATCATCAGTTTTTAAGAAAATCGGAAAGAAGTGAAAAAATACACGAATAACTTCTACTTCCGTTGACCGATTTTGATGAAAATGTTCGTGTCGGGTCCGGTAGTGGTATGTAACTTAAGTTTCAAGTTCGTACGTTGTTCCGTTCTTGAGATATTCTGTTCGCGCGCGCGCGCACGCGCGCACACACACACACACACACACACACACACACACCCATACAGACCAATCGCTAAAAACATATTTTTTAAGTTCAGGGGGTCCGAAAATGTGTAGATCCGGTGAAAACTCAATTTCTTAAAATCTACATGAATACAATACTTTTCCTTCCTATATATTTATATAGGCAAGAGAAAGTAATAAAACAAACGGTAAATAATTAATTATTATTATTTACATTGGTGCACATTTAAATAACCTAACCATTTTAACATATTACAAAAAAAAATACTGTTATGTGGGTACACTACAGACTAATAGTTCAGGTTCTTACAGTCTTCAAAAAATAAAAAATAAATACAATAGTTTTATACATTATTATTTAGGATACGAACCGTGTAACTATTTTTAAAACTAATTTATTTAACTTTTAAATTTAGCTTACTAAACAATTTAAAAAACTCTGGTGTGAAACACTCACACAACTTTCTCTTGCCAATGCAAATAATAATAAAAAATTAGATTTCAACGAAAAGCTAATCTCAAAAAACATAACCTTATCTTAAACATGAGTGAAAGACGCTAAATGAAAATCGACCTCAGTTTGGCTTTAAAATACGGAAAATCACTCTTTTACGCTAAACTAGGCTCTGTAGAGAAAAGTGTTATGAATAAAAGGTGTAGATTTTTTAATTTCCTATAAATTTTATTATATATATATTTTTGTCGTAAAATGCATACCAATGCTGAATTCTTAAATAAATCGATTTTTCACACCTTTTAGTGAGAAAAAACCGAAAATCGCTAATTACGGCTAAACTAAGCGTTACCTATACAAAAAAATGTTATAAATAAAAGTTGTAGGATTTTATATTCTCTACATTTTTTATTATGTTTTTGTAATTGTAATTACAGCATAAACAATTTAGTAAACCAGGCGATTTAAAAAAAAAATCGTTGGACCAGTTTTTGAGAAAATCGCATAATTACACGAATAAACTTCTACTTTCGGTTCACCGATTTTGATGAAAATGTTCGTGACCGGTCCAGTAGTGGTATGTAACTTAAGTTTGAAGTTTGAAGTTCGTACGTTGTTCCGTTCTTGAGATATTCTGTTCGCGCGCGCGCACGCACACACACACACCCATACAGACCAATCGCTAAAAACATATTTTTTAAGTTCAGGGGGTCTGAAAATGTGTAGATCCGGTGAAAACTCAATTTCTTAAAATCGACATGAATACAATACTTTTCCTTCCTATATATTTATATAGGCAAGAGAAAGTAATAAAACCAACGGTAAATAGTTAATTATTATTATTTACATTGGTGCACATTTAAATAACCTAACCATTTTAACATATTGCAAAAAAAATACTGTTATGTAGGTACACTACAGACTAATAGTTCAGGTTCTTATAGTCTTCAAAAAATAAAAATAAATACAATAATTTTGTACATTTATTATTTAGGATACGAACCGTGTAATTATTTTTAAAACTAATTTAACTTTTAAATTTAGCCTACTAAACAATTTAAAAAACTCTGGTGTGAAACACTCACACAACTTTCTCTTGCCAATGCAAATAATAATAAAACATTAATGATTTCAACGAAAAGCTAATCTCAAAAAAACATAACCTTATCTTAAACATGAGTGAAAGACGCTAAATGAAAATCGACCTCAGTTTGGCTTTAAAATACGGAAAATCACTCTTTTACGCTAAACTAGGCTCTGTAGAGAAAAGTGTTAGGCTATGAATAAAAGGTGTAGATTTTTTAATTTCCTATAAATTTTATTATATATATTTTTGTCGTAAAATGCATACAAATGCTGAATTCTTAAATAAATCGATTTTTCACACCTTTTAGTGAGAAAAAACCGAAAATCGCTAATTACGGCTAAACTAAGCGTTACCTATACAAAAAAATGTTAGAAATAAAAGTTGTAGGATTTTATATTCTCTACATTTTTTATTATGTTTTTGTAATTGTAATTACAGCATAAACAATTTAGTAAACCAGGCGATTTAAAAAAAATCGTTGGACCAGTTTTTGAGAAAATCGCATAATTACACGAATAAACTTCTACTTTCGGTTCACCGATTTTGATGAAAATATTCGTGTCCGGTCCAGTAGTGGTATGTAACTTAAGTTTGAAGTTTCAAGTTCGTACGTTGTTCCGTTCTTGAGATATTCTGTTCGCGCGCACGCACGCACACACATACACACACACACACACACACCCATACAGACCAATCGCTAAAAACATATTTTTTAAGTTCAGGGGGTCTGAAAATGTGTAGATCCGGTGAAAACTCAATTTCTTAAAATCGACATGAATACAATACTTTTCCTTCCTATATATTTATATAGGCAAGAGAAAGTAATAAAAACCAACGGTAAATAGTTAATTATTATTATTTACATTGGTGCACATTTAAATAACCTAACCATTTTAACATATTGCAAAAAAAAATACTGTTATGTGGGTACACTACAGACTAATAGTTCAGGTTCTTACAGTCTTCAAAAAATAAAAAATAAATACAATAATTTTATACATTATTATTTAGGATACGAATCGTGTAAGTCTTTTTAAAACTAATTTATTTAACTTTTAAAATTACTAAACAATTTAAAAAATATATTATGATAACTGTACATTTTGTTCTGTTCATTTATAAGTCCAGTATGACCATATTTCACGTATGAGACGAATACATGCGGGTATGGCTCACGTCGTGTCACGGATGATAAAATACAAGAAGAGTATCCGTACACATCGTAAACCCTACAAAAAATAATTATTCATCCACACAGAATTTTTATTCTTTCCTCAATAAAATAAAAATATAGTGCGAAACACTCACATGACTTTTTCTTGCCAAAGTAAATAACCAAAATTGTTATTTATCTATTATTGTTAATAATTAGTAAAAAATCTGGTGTAAAACACTCACGCAACTTTATCTTGCCAATGCAAATAATTAACAATATAACCTAACATTAGTAATAAAACATTAAAAATAAACAAAAAACTAATCTCAATAAACATAACCTTATTTTTATCAAGAGTGAAAGACGCAAAATGAAAATGAACCTCAGTTTAGCTTATAAATTCGGAAATCACTCTTTCACGATAAAATAGGCTCTGTAGAGAAAAATGCTCTGAATAAAAGTTGTAGATCTTTTAATTTCTTATAAATTTCATTATATACACTTATGTCGTAAAATGCATACCAAGGCCGAAATGTTTAAAAAATCGATTTTTCACACGTTTTCGTAAGAAAAAACAGAAAATCGCTAATTGCCGCTGAACTAAGCGTTATACAAAAAAATGTTAAAAACAAAAGTTGTAGGACTTCAAATTCTCTACAAATTTATTAGTATATACATTTCTGCGCTGAAATGCATAATAAAGCCGCAATCTTAAAAACAATTCTTTTCCGCGAAACAGCCTCACCAAGAATTTCACCAAACATGGCGCCTACCCTATCTTGTAGAGCATAAAAAATTAAGTAAATGAGGCGATTTTAAAAAAAATCGTAGCACCACTTTTTGAGAAAATTGCAAAAAAGTGAAAAAATTATACGAAACTACCACTTTCGGTTGACCGATTTTGATAAAAATGTTCGTGTCGTGTCCAGTAGTGGTTTGTAACTTAAGTTTCAAGTTTCAAGTTCGTACGATGTTCCGTTCTTGAGATATTCTGTTCAAACACACACTCACAGACACACAGACCAATCGCTAAAAACATGTTTTTTGGGTTCAGGGGGTCTGAAAACGCGTAGATCCGGTGAAAACGCGATTTCGAAAAATCGAAATGAAAACAATACTTTCCTTCCTATATATTCATACAGGCAAAACAAAAATTAATATGGTGCGAAACACTCACATGACTTTCTTGCCAATGTAAATAACCAAAATTGTTATTTATATATTGTTAATAATTAGTAAAAAAAGTAAAATGAAAAATTCTGGTGCGAAACACTCACACTACTTTCTCTTGCTAATGCAAATAATGAACATTATAACCTAAAATTAGAAATAAACAAACCTGAAAAACATAACCTAAATTTAATCATGAGTGAACAATGCAAAATGAAAATCAACTTCAGTTTGGCTAAATAATACGAAACATCACTCTTTCATGCTAAACTAGGTTCTGTAGAGAAAAATGCTTTACATGAAAGTTGTAAATATTTTTTCTATAAATTGGATTATATACACTTTTGTCATAAAATGCATACTAAAGCCGAAATCTTTAAAAAATTGATTTTTCACACTTTTTCGTAAAAAAAATCGCTAATTACCGCTAAACTAAGGGTTGTACAAAAAAATGTTATAAATAAAAGTTGTAGGATTTTAAATTCTCTACAACTTTTATTATATACATTTTTACACTAAAATGTATATTAAAGCCGCAATCTTAAAAAAACAAATTTTTTTTACGTGAAAACAGCCTCACCAAGAATTTCAGCATATATCGCGCCTACCCTATCTTGTAGAGCATAAAAAATTAAGTAAATAAGGCGATTTTAAAAATAATCGTACGACCAATTTTTGAGAAAATCGCAAAAAAGTGAAAAGTTATTCAAATAAACTACTACTTCCGGTTGACCAATTTTGATGAAAATATTCATGTCGGGTCCGGTAGTGGTATATAACTTAAGTTTCAAGTTTCAAGTTCGTACGATGTTCTGTTCTTGAGATATTTTGTACACACACACACACACACACACACACACACACACACACCAATCGCTAAAATCATGTTTTTGGGTTCAGGGGGTCTGAAAACGAGTAGATCTGGTGAAAACTCGACTTGTTAAAATCGACATGAAAACAATACTTTCCTTCCTATATATTCATATAGGCAAGAGAAAGTAAAAAAGTAAAATGAAAAATTCTGGTGCGAAACACTCACACTACTTTCTCTTGCCAATGCAAATAATGAAGATTACAACCTAAAATTTTGACACCCTCCTATCTGTTATGGGCAAACAATGGGTATACTTTAAGCCTTAATCGGAAACCGCTAAATGGTCAAGGAAACGAATATTTCTAATTTCAACTAATTTGATTATTTCAACATATTAAAAAATCTGGTGTGAAACACTCACACAACTTTCTCTTGCCAATGCAAATAATTAATAATAAACCTAACATTATTAATAAAATATTAGAAATTAACAAAAGCTAACCTCAAAAACATAACCTTATTTTAATCATGAGTGAATGACGCAAAATGACAATCGAACTCAGTTTGGCTTAAAAATACGGAAAATCACGCTTTCACGCTAAACTAGGCTCTGTAGAGAAAAATGCTCTAAACAAAAGTTGTAGATCTTTTAATTTTCTATAAATTTAATTATATACACTTTTGTCGTAAAATGCATACTAAGACCAAAATGTTAAAAAAATCGATTTTTCTCACGTTTTCGTGAGAAAAAAAACAGAAAATCGCAAATTACCGCTAAACTAAGCGTTATACAAAAAAATGTTTGAAACAGAAGTTGTAGGTTTTTAAATTCTCTACAACTTTTATTATATAAGTTTTTGCGCTAAAATTTATATTAAAGCCGTAATCTTAAAAAAACAACGTTTTTACGTGAAAACAGCCTCACCGAGAATTTCAGCAAACATGGCGCCTACCCTATCTTGTAGAGAATAAAAAATTGAGTAAAATAGGCGATTTTAAAAATAATCGTACTACCAGTTTTTGAGAAAATCGCAAAAAACTGAAAAATTATACGAATAAACTACTACTTCCGGTTGACCGATTTTGATGAAAATGTTCGTGTCGCGTCCGGTAGTGGTATGTAACTTAAGTTTCAAGTTTCAAGTTCGTACGATGTTCCGTTCTTGAGATATTCTGTTCACACACAGACACACACAGACCAATCGCTAAAAACATGTTTTTTGGGTTCAGGGGGTCTGAAAACGTATAGATCCGGTGAAAACTCGATTTCGAAAAATCGACATGAAAACAATACTTTCCTTCCTATATATTCATATAGGCAAGAGAAAGTAAAAAAACACTTCCCTATTGCAAAGAACAAAAAAATCAAATAGTGTTAAAATATATTCTAAATTATTCAAAACTATTTTCATAACCTGTTGAATTTAACACGATGTTCTAAACATTCCTTTCCTAACGTAATTAAAACAAGATGTAACTTTCCCATAGTTGTCTGTAATCTAAATTAACGAATTTCTGATTTATACACAGAGTTTCATATCTAAAAAAACTTTTAACGAAAGCCAATATAGATGAGAAACCTACTTAATGTAAATAATTTTTTGTACATAATATTTTAAAATTCTTCAACCAATCGATTACAACACAATCTGATCGAACAACTACATAAAATTTAAAAAAAATTGTTGAAAGAAATTCAAAAATGTGTAGCCCAAATTATTAGAAAATAAATTACCATGAAAATTAAGAATTTAAACGAAAAAATTTAAAAAACAAGGAGGAATTTTATTTATCGAGTAGTATAAAAAAAATTGTAACTTAAATGTTATAGAAAATTATTTTAATTATTGGTCACTATTAAAAACTAGTTTGAATAAATTTCTCTAACAATTTTTTATAATTACAGATATCGAAAAAAAAATAATTTAATAGTACAGCTACAAATAATTATGAATTTCGAAGTTATTTTAGGATAAAAAATATGGTGCAAAACACTCACACGACTTTCTCTTGCCAATGCAAATAATTAGCAATAAACCTAACATTAGTAATAAAATATTAGATATAAACAAAAATCTAACCTCAAAAAACATAACCTTATTATAATCATGAGTGAAAGACTCAAAATGAAAATCGACCTCAGTTCGGCTTAAAAATACGGAAAATCACTCTTTCACGCTACAGGCTACTCTTTCACGCTAAACTAGGCTCTGTAGAGAAAAATGCTTAAAATAAAAGTTGTAGATCTTTTAATTTTGTGTCGTTGTTTAGGTGACCAGCCGATAGGCTGGTTTGAACCTTTACAGGTTAGGTGGTTTACCTATGCCTTCCTCACTGAGTGGAGAAGTATGCTTATCAGCATGACAGGCCCTTTGAAAAGCACATATTTTCCACTCTGCAAATGACACCTTCACTTCATTCACCACAGGGTCTGGCTGTATTATGAAATTCATTACTTTCAGAGGAGATAACTCTGATTAGTGTCTTTTACACCTGTACCTTTCTGTTCTTCAATAGTTCAGTCATATAATTGGCTGACCATGTAATAAGAAACAGAACAATTTTTTGTAGCCCTTGATTTAGCAGATCGAGTGCAAATAATTTAACACTCCACCTGCCTGCTATGGGCATAAATTCGATTATATACACTTAATGCCATTATAAGTGAATGCTATGGCCGAAATTTTACAAAATCCATTTTAAACAGATTTCATGAAAAAAAAAACAGACAATCGCTAATTACCGCTAATCTAAGCGTCATACAAAGAAATGTTTTCAATAAAAGTTGTACGTTTTTAAATGTTCTACAGCTTTTATTATATACACTTTTGCCTTAAAATGGATTTATTAAGACCGCAATCTTAACAAAAAAGTTTTTCTTAGAGAGCACAGCCTCCCCCAGAATTTCAGCAGACATGGCGCCTACCCCATCATGTAGAGCATAAAAAATGCAGTAAATGAAGCGTTTTTAAAAAAATGTTTTTGAGAAAATCGCAATAAAGTGAAAAATTACACGAATAAACTACTACTTCCGGTTGACCGATTTTGATGAAAATGTTCATGTCGGGTCCTATAGTAGTACCTAACTTAAGTTTCAAGTTTTAACTTCGTAAGTTGTTCTGTTCTTAAGATATCTTATTCACACACACACACACACACACACACACACACACACAAGCACGCGCGCGCACAGACCAAACGCCAAAAACAGTTTTTTTTGGGTCCAGGGGTTCTGTAAACGCGTCATCCAGTGAAAACTCGATTTCGAAAAATCGACATGAAAACAATAAGTTACTTTCCTTCCTATAGGCCTAGGCAAGAGAAAGTAAAAATTTAAAAAAAACATTTTTTTTTTTGTAATCCCTAATTTGTGTACGTTGCAATCTGTTCAATTTAGAACAATAAGCAACCCCATGACCCAATGAGATGAGGATGATGTGTATGACGTGTAAATGAGGTGTAGTCTTGTACAGACCCAAGCCGACCAATCCTGAGAGAGTATAGTTAATTGAACCCCAACCATCAAAGTACACCGGTAACCACTGTCTAGCATTCAAATCCGTATAAAAGTAACTACCTTTACTAGGATTTGAACCAGGAACATTCGTCTCCGAAAATCAGCTGTTAAACAGCTGATTTTGGCGACGACTTTACCTCTAGACCAACCCGCTGAGTCAAAATAGTTACTCGAAAAAAAACATGGAAGAATTTTTTATGTGGCGTATCAAAATTTCGTTTATTGAGTAGTATAAAAAAAATTGTAACTGAAAAGTTATAAAAAAATATTTAAATATTATTGATCATTATTAAACTAGTTGTTTAAATTTCTCTAACAATTTTTTATAATAAAAGAAGTGGACAACAATTTAATTTAATAGTAAAACTACAATTAAATATAAATTTCATAGTAATTTTAGGATAAAAATCTGGTGTGAAACACTCACACAACTTTCTCTTGCCAATGCAAATAATTAATAATAAACCTAACATTATTAATAAAATATTAAAAATAAACAACAACTAACCTCAAAAACATAACCTTATTTTAATCATGAGTGGAAGACGCAAAATGAAAATCGAACTCAATTTGGCTTAAAAAAAACGGAAAATCACACTTTCACGCTAAACTAGGCTCTGTAGAGAAAAATTCTCTATACAAAAGTTGTAGATCTTTTAATTTTCTATAACTTTTATTATATACACTTTTGTCGTAAAATGCATACTAAGACCGAAATGTTAAAAAAATCGATTTTTCTCACGTTTTCGTGAGAAAAAAAACAGAAAATCGCAAATTACCGCTAAACTAAGCGTTATACAAAAAAATGTTTGAAACATAAGTTGTAGGTTTTTAAATTCTCTACAACTTTTATTATATAAGTTTTTGCGCTGAAATTTATATTAAAGCCGTAATCTTAAAAAAACAACGTTTTTACGTGAAAACAGCCTCACCGAGAATTTCAGCAGACATGGCGCCTACCCTATCTTGTAGAGAATAAAAAATTGAGTAAAATAGGCGATTTTAAAAAAAATCGTAGGACCAGTTTTTGAGAAAATCGCAAAAAACTGAAAAATTATACGAATAAACTAAGTTACTACTACTTCCGGTTGACCGATTTTGATGAAAATGTTCGTGTCGCGTCCGGTAGTGGTATGTAACTTAAGTTTCAAGTTTCAAGTTCGTACGATGTTCCGTTCTTGAGATATTCTGTTCACACACACACACACACACAGACACACACACACACAGACAGACCAATCGCTAAAAACATGTTTTTTGGGTTCAGGGGGTCTGAAAACGTATAGATCCGGTGAAAACTCGATTTCGAAAAATCGACATGAAAACAATACTTTCCTTCCT
This sequence comes from Catonia carolina, assembly GCA_035578175.1. Classification (NCBI taxonomy): domain Eukaryota; kingdom Metazoa; phylum Arthropoda; class Insecta; order Hemiptera; family Achilidae; genus Catonia; species Catonia carolina. The sequence goes on along the minus strand of JAQMRL010000021.1, from coordinate 5,151,157 downwards.
ATATATAGGCAAGAGAAAGTAAAAATATTTAAATATTATTGATCATTATTAAACTAGTTGTTTAAATTTCTCTAACAATTTTTTATAATAAAAGAAGTGGACAACAATTTAATTTAATAGTAAAACTACAATGAAATATAAATTTCATAGTAAATTTAGGATAAAAATATATATAAATAGGACTACTTCATTATTAACTTAAATAATAATAGGGTAAATGAAACGTTTAAAAACAGTTTAAATGGGAACAATGAAAAAGGGCGGTGGACGGACAGTGGATAGAGAAAGCTGTTATGTTTTGTCTGGTTGCTTCTCTTGTCACAGTTCACTGCCATATTAATCGTACGATAACTACTACTGTTTGTTGGCTATTCATTCCATCTACGAAATACAAATGGCAGTGGTTACTGCTTGCTGCAAAAGAAAGTTAACTTGTTCCTTTTAACTACTTATTATTTACGTTTATATTTTATTTAAAAGACTTTATTACAAATAAAATTGTAACTTAATTTCCAAAGTAATAAGAAAACAGTTATAAGTATCAAAAATCTGGTGTGAAACACTCACACAACTTTCTTTTGCCAATGCAAATAATTAATAACAAACCTAACATTAGTAATAAAACATTATAAATAACAAAAAACTAACCTCAATAAACATAACCTTATTTTTAATCATGAGTGAAAGACACAAAAAGAAAATCGACCTCAGTTTTGGCTTAAAAATACGGAAATTCACTCTTCCACGGTAAACCAGGCTCTGTAGTGAAAAATGCTCTAAATAAAAGATGTAGATCTTTTAATTTCCTATAAATTTTATTATATACACTTTTGTCGTAAAATGCATACTAAGGCCGAAATCTTAAAAAAATTGATTTTTCACACGTTTTCGTGAGAGAAAAAACGGAAAATCGCTAATTACCGCTAAACTAAGCGTTATACAAAAAAATGTTTGAAATAAAAGTTGTAGGATTTTTAATTCTCAACAACTTTTATTATACACATTTTTGCGCTTAAATGCATATTAACCCTTTGTTACCCAGTGCGGTGGCATAGAAGTCACATTGGAGTGAAATAACAGACATAAAAACTTTAATTGTTAGAGACTACTTTTGATTAAAGAGCGCTGGATGTGAAGTGTAATAATTTTCTGTACCCTAGCCAGGAATCGAACCTGAGACCTCCGCTTTGCAGTGTAAGATGCTGACCACTACGTCACGGACGCGAAAATTAGTTTTTTTTTAGTTAGTTTTAGTCTTAAATATTCGTGTTCATTTACTAAAATAAAGTAGGATTTCTTCGAGTATGTTGAATGTACATACAAGTATATTTTTTAGGCTGTAAATAGTGATTTTGTCCATTTTACCAATATTTTTGAATTGTAATCTTTTTTAAGTCTTAATTAATGCTTTGCTTTAAATCTAAGCAAGAGAATTTTGTTTAGGAATCCTGCACATGATTTTTACTTAATCATATTGTTGGGAACTTTGATACCATCAAGCCCAATGTGACATATGTGTCACACGTTTTTGTCACGCCATCAAAAAAAGGCTGAAGGTCTAAAAGTGATTTTATTTCACTTAAATGTCAGTAAAGTGTATGAAACAATGTACACATATTTGTTTGTCGGCCGCATTGGCGCAGTTGGTAACGTGCTCGCCTCTCATCATGCGGTCTTGGGTTCGAATCCCATTCAGGCACGGCATATTTTCATACGTTACAAAAAAAATCATTTTATCTGTCACCGTCTGCATTAGCAAAATTTGCAGAACAGTCGGACGTTAAACCAAAAAAAAAAAAAAAAAAAAAAAAAATTGTTTGTGTAAAGTTAAAAAATTTGGGATTGAGAGGGTTAAAGTCGCAATCTTAAAACAAAAGTTTTTTTACATGAAAACAGCCTCACCAGTAGAGTTTGTTCATGGATGGCTGTCAATTGGTCACCATACAAAGTCGCTTGCCCAACCGGTGTTACTTAACAAATAAAAGCGACTTTCTACCAGCTGACTGACTGGGCTGGCCCGAAGGCCGACTCTATTACAAATAATTGTAACATAATTTCTAATAAACCCACCGGGTTGGTCTAGAGGTAAAGTCGTCGCCAAAATCAGCTGTTTAACAGCTGATTTTCGGAGACGAAGGTTCCTGGTTCGAATCCTAGTAAAGGTAGTTACTTTTATACGGATTTGAATACTAGACAGTGGTTACCGGTGTACTTTGATGGTTGGGTTTCAATAAAGTGTGTGAACAGAATATCTCAAGAACGGAACATCGTACGAACTTGAAACTTGAAACTTAAGTTACATACCACTACCGGACGCGACACGAACATTTTCATCAAAATCGGTCAACCGGAAGTAGTAGTTTATTCGTATAATTTTTCAGTTTTTTGCGATTTTCTCAAAAACTGGTCCTACGATTTTTTTTAAAATCGCCTATTTTACTCAATTTTGTATTCTCTACAAGATAGGGTAGGCGCCATGTCTGCTGAAATTCTCGGTGAGGCTCTTTTCACGTAAAAACGTTGTTTTTTTAAGATTACGGCTTTAATATAAATTTTAGCGCAAAAACTTATATAATAAAAGTTGTAGAGAATTTAAAAACCTACAACTTTTGTTTCAAACATTTTTTTGTATGACGCTTAGTTTAGCAGTAATTAGCGATTTTCTGATTTTTTTCTCACGAAAACGTGTGAAAAATCGATTTTTTTAAGATTTTGGCCTTAGTATGCATTTTACGACAAAAGTGTATATAACCAAATTTATAGGAAATTTAAAGATCTACAACTTTTATTTAACGTATTTTTCTCTACAGAGCCTAGTTTAGCGTGAAATAGTGATTTTCCGTATTTTTAAGCCAGACTGAGGTTGATTTTCATTTTGAGTGTTTCACTCATGATTAAAATAAGGTTATGTTTATTGAGGTTAGTTTTTTGTTTATTTCTAATATTTTATTACTAATGTTAAATTATATTGTAAATTATTTGCATTGGCAAGAGAAAGTTGTGTGAGTGTTTCACACCAGATTTTTTTCTCACGAAAACGTGAGAAAAATCGATTTTTTTAACATTTCGGTCTTAGTATGCATTTTACGACAAAAGTGTATATAATTAAATTTATAGAAAATTAAAAGATCTACAACTTTTGTTTAGAGCATTTTTCTCTACAGAGCCTAGTTTAGCGTGAAAGCGTGATTTTCCGTATTTTTAAGCCAAACTGAGTTCGATTGTCATTTTGCGTCATTCACTCATGATTAAAATAAGGTTATGTTTTTGAGGTTAGTTTTTTGTTTATTTCTAATATTTTATTAATAATGTTAGGTTTATTATTTATTATTTGCATTGGCAATAGAAAGTTGTGTGAGTGTTTCACACCAGATTTTTTATTGAGTGATGGTGCCTAAATAAGCCTTGGGCTTGTGCGTAGGTGATATGTGGTAATTTACAGATGAAAAAAATTCCAGACCTGACCAGGAATCGAACCCGGGACCCCTGCATAGTAGCCAGTTGCGCTGACCACTACACCAGGGGCCGGCCATTTGTTATCATTATTGTTATCGGGAACTGTACATTGATGACAACTACCCAATTTATCGCTGCTTTTTGCTGTACTTTTTTTTCTTGACGTGGATTAGACATGAGTTTGAACAGGGACCCCCAGTAGAGTTTGTTCATGGATGGCTGTCAACTGGTCACCACACAAAGTCTCTTACCCAACCGATGTTACTTAACAAATAATAGCGACTTTCTACCAGCTGACTGACTGGGCTGGCCCGAAGGCCAACTTTAAATTAAATAATTAAAAAAAAACCTGGTGTAAAACACACAACTTTCTCTTGCCAATGTAAATAATTAACAATAAACCTAACATTAGTAATAAAACATTAGAAATAAACAAAAAACTAACCTCAATAAACATAATCTAATTTTAATCATTAGTGAAAGACGCAAAATTAAAATCAACCTCAGTTTGGCTTAAAAATACGGATCACTCTTTCACGCTAAACTAGGCTCTGTAGAGAAAAATTCTATAAATAAAAGTTGTAGATATTTTAATTTCCTATAAATTTGATTATATACACTTTTGTCGTAAAATGGCCGAAATATTAAAAAAATCGATTTTTCACACGTTTTCGTGAGAGAAAAAACAGAAAATCGCTAATTACCGCTAAACTAAGCGTTATACAAAAAAAAAAATGTTTGAAATAAAAGTTGTAGAATTTTTAATTCTCAACAACTTTTAATATAGCCTACACATTTTTGCGCTAAAATGCATTTTAAAGTCACAATCTTAAAACAAAAGTTTTTTTACATGACAACAGCCTCACCAAGAATTTCAGCAAACATGGCGCCTACCCTATCTTGTAGACATAAAAAATTTAGTAAACCAGGCGATTTTTAAAAAAAATCGTAGAATCCGTTTTTGAGAAAATCGCAAAAAAGTAAAAAATTACACGAATAAACTACTACTTCCGGTTGACAGATTTTGATGTAAATGTTCGTGTCGGGTCCGGTAGTGGTATGTAACTTACGTTTCAAGTTCGTACGATGTTCCGTTCTTGAGATATTCTGTTCACGCACGCACGCACGCACGCACGCACGCACGCACGCACGCACACACGCAGACACACACACACACACACACACACACACACACACACACAGACACAGACCAATCGCTAAAAACATGTTTTGTTGGGTTGAGGGTCTGTTTACGTGTAGATCAGGTGAAGAGGGTATTTGTTGTGATCGACATGAAAACAATACTTTCCTTCCTATATATTCATACAGGCAAGAGAAAGTAACAACAAAAAAACTTTATTCAGAATTACTTCAGTCTAATTTGTTGAACGACAGTTGACAAAATTAATATTCTTTTTATTTATTTTACGTCGCGTCAACTACAACGGTCATTAGCAACGACGTTGGGGTGAAACTTTTTACAAAGGAGGATAAAATGATTTTTTGTAACGTATGAAAATATGCCGTACCTGAGTGGATTCGAACCCAGGACCGCATGGTGAGAGGCGAGCACGTTACCAACTGCGCCAATGCGGCCGGCTAAAATTAATATTATTGAGCCGGGTATGAAGTCGTCAACTGGAAGGAGACCCCTTAATTCCTTTTACAAAAGGCTTAAGGGAACCAGCCGGGATAGAAGGCTAGTGTCCTATCCATACATTCACGTTGTGTGGCCTGTTAGTAACCATTTGACCGCTCATCAGCACGATAACCGGCTCATGGTGAACGGAACTGGAAGGGCTGCCCAATCCACCCTGGCAGACGGTGGCTTGGGGCACTCAGTCTGCCAACCAAAAAGCTGAAAGCAACAGTAAACTACAGCTTTTTCTGTCTGACTAGAATTATCGTAAGGAAACTCCTTCATGTATGATTCTGGTTAGGCTTACTTAGTATATGCAGATCTTCAAGAACTTCGAGAACTTCAAAATGTGAAAAATTTATGATGGCGTCCTCTCTGGTAAAACATTCCGGAGATAAACTAGTCCTCCATTCGGATCTCCGGGCGAGGACTATCAGAGGGGACTTCATCAAAAAAATAAAAGTTTCTGAAATTCTGCGAGTTGGAACATGGAATGTTAGGAGTTTAAAACAAACTGGTAGGTTAGAGAATTTAAAAAGGGAAAGTAGGCAACGAGAACATACAGGAAGTTGGGGAATTCTGCTATCTAGGGAGTAAAATAACAAAGGATGGTAGAAGCACGAGTGATATCAAGAGTAGAATTGCTCAAGCTAGAAAAGCCTTTGAAATGAAAAACAGCTTACTGACTACAAACATTGATTTACAGATTAGGAAAAATTTCTTAAAACATTATGTTTGGAGTGTAGCATTATACGGAAGTGAAACGTGGGTGATAGGGGCTGTAGAACGGAAGAGGATAGAAGCTTTTGAAATGTGGTGTTATAGGAAAATGTTAAAGATTAGGTGGGTGGACAAAATAAGTAATTTAGAGGTTCTTAGGCGAGTGGATGAAAAAAGAAGTATATGGAAGCATCTTACCAAAAGAAGGGATAGGCTAGTGGGGCATATCCTAAGACATCCAGGTATTGGGCTATCAATAATGGAGGGTAACATTGAGGGAGTAAATTGTAGAGGGAGGCAAAGATTAGAATATATAAAGCAAATTACAAAAGATGTAGGGTGTTACAGGTATGTAGATATGAAACGACTTGCGCAAGATAGAACAGGTTGGAGAACTGCATCAAACCAGTCGAGAGACTGATGACAAAAAAAAAATGAATAGATAACCATTTTATAAATCATAACATAAAGTTGAGTAAAGCTCTGTAATAACTTCTACTGACTCATAATTCATAATAAAAGTAACGTTAACTTTCATATTATAACAGTAATGTAACGTAATATTGCTTAGCGAAGTTGACAAAGGACATACCAGTTGCCTAATACGGTCTCTTTAACATATAATGGAAAGGTGGGTGAACGAATGACGTGTCGAAATGCATTCACTGATCGTTTAATTCTTAGGCGGTGTGACATCGCTCGTTCAGAATAAATTATTACTGATCACAAAGTATACTGAATGTTTGTGCTGCATTCAAAAATGAAAAGGAAGTTCATAGCACTATTACAATGGTTTTTTTTAGCGACGAATACGCCTACGATGCGGTAAAATTTTTTACTCAAACCTGTTCAGTATTTTAGAGATTTCTTCTCAAATGTTTAATTTTAAGAATATCTTCTACAGAGCTTAGTTTAGCGTCAATTAAAGATTTTCCTTACTTTTAAAGTCAAACGGTTGTTAATTTTCATTTTGCGTCATTCATGCGTGATTTTTAATTGATTAAATTATGTTTTTCATGTTACAATATTATTTTTAATTTCTCTTGCCTATATGAATATAAAGGAAGGAAAGTATTGTTTTCATGTCGATTTTAAGAAATCGAGTTTTCACCGGATCTACACGTTTTCAGACCCCCTGAACCCAAAAGACATGTTTTTAACGATTGGTCAGTGTGTGTGTCTGTGTGTGAACAGAATATCTCAAGAACGGAACCTCGTACGAACATGAAACTTAAGTTAGACACCACTACCGGACCCGACAGAAAAATTTTCATCAAAATCGGTCAACCGGAAATATTAGTTTATTCGTGTCATTTTTCACTTTTTTGCGATTTTCTCAAAAACGGGTTCTACGATTTTTTAAAAAGTCGCCTGTGTCACCGGATGGCGACATTAAGTGGCAAACCTTATTTTTTTGGTGGCCCTGAAAAGGGTTGTTTAAGCGGTGGTCGTCTTGGAGAGGCGTCGGTCGTAATCGTTATGGCGGTCGAGGAGCTGGGCGACACGGCGTGTCGTCTTCCAGCGGAGACGTCATCTTCTTCCCTCGCAGTAGTGCGTCGATGGCTGCTTCGTCGGGTCCAGTGGGCGTAAGGCTCGGTCGAGGGACCGCTGTGGGCATCGCTCGCGTTAGCGGGCGATGACGGTCCGGTCGACGGCTTACGGTGACGGGTCGGCGAGCGGAAGCATCATCTTCTCTCTTGCGGGGTCGTCGATTAGTCCTCGCTGGAGTCCGGCAGCCGTGTGCCGTGGTGGACGTCTTGTCGTTGTCTAGATCGGAAGCGGCGAGCCGGCGTGGTGGAAGCGGAGCCCGAAGAGTGACCGGCTCGGCTACCGGGTTCAGGCCTAGTCTTCCCTCAGCGGCAGTTGGGTTCCCATTGCAGCGTGACAGTGATGACCCCCAGAGCCCCGCAGTGTCGGGTCGGCGTAGGCCGTCTGCTGATAGCGTGGCCGAGGCGGCTCTCTCCGGGCCGGCGAAGGCTGACCGGTGCGGAAATGTAGCGTCCGCCACCGGTAGCGTAGACCAGAGATGGTACGTCCGGTCTCGGCTGAGCTCGTCTTCTTCTTTCTGCTCGGAAGTGAATCCCTCCGTGTCAGTGGAGCGCTCTTTATATTGTTTGCCGAGAGCGCTGTGGTAGAGGACGGCTACTGGCTCGGTCTTGATGACAAAGGCCTCGTCGGTGCGGAGCCGAAAGGTTTGTCGGTGCGCGACAAAGGCCGGGAGAACTTTTGAAGCCGGCAGCACAGTAAATGATTAATTTGAAGGGGTGGCGGTGACACCTGGTTTACGAATTTTTTATTTTCTACATGATAGGGTAGGCGCAATGTTTTCTGAAATTCTTGTGAGGCTGTTTTTACGTAAAAAAAATTTTTTTTTAAGATTACAGCTTTAATATGCATTTTAGCGCAAAGTTTATATAATAAATGCTGTAGACAATTTAAAACCCTACAACTTTTATTTCAAACAGTTTTTTGTATAACTTAACGCTTAGTTTAGCGGTAATTAGCGATTTTTCGTTTTTTCTCACGAAAACGTGTGAAAAATCGAGTTTTTTAAGATTTCAGCCTTAGTACGACAAAAGTGTATGTAATCAAATTTATAGGAACTTAAAAGATCGACAACTTTAATTTAAAGCATTTTTCTCTACAGAGCCTAGTTTGGCGTGAAAGAGTGATTTCTGTATTTTTAAGCCAAACTGAGGTTGATTTTCATTTTGCATCTTTCACTCATGATTAATATTAGGTTATGTTTATTGAGGTTAGTTTTTTGTTTATTTCTAATGTTTTATTATCAATGTTAGGTTTATTTTTAATTATTTGCATTGGCAAGAGAAAGTTGTGTGAGTGTTTCACACCTGATTTAAAACAAATACTGTAAAATACACTACGAATTATGTACAGTAGAATCTCAGTAGTCCGGCCTGTTCGGGACCGAGAGGGTGCCGGATTACTGGATGTGTTGGAATTTTGGAACTATAAATTATAAATTTAAACAAAAAATGAATATGCATTGATTTATATGTGATTTTAAATTAAATAAACTAATTAAAAAAGGTTTGCTGAGTACTTGTGTGTAGTCATTGTACTAAACATAATAATTATCGGCTATTGACATCGCCTAGTGCGGTGTGCGGGTGCTCCTGTTCTCAGAATTACTTTTCGTTGTCAATTCAGCATGAAGTATAAAGTATGACACCCAGTTCTGGTTTTTGAATATAAGGCCAAAAATTATTCCATTCAACAACAATAAACGTCTGCTTATTCCATTATTTATTTAAATTCTAAACATACATGTTATATTAAATGCGCCGTAATTAGGTCGAGTTGTTTTCCCTATTTCAATTTAAATCTTTTACCAAAGTGTGTCCTGGGTGAGGTTTCATAATTTTAGGCCTAATATTTTAAGGGCCGGATTACTGGAGGTACCGGACTACTGCACGGACGGACTACCGAGATTATACTGTACTATAATTTTCAAAATCACAAACATATTACCGCTAATTTACTAAGTTATATCAGTAGTTTAATTTTTTCTACACCATAAATTTTAATACTATTCCACTTTCAATATTGTTCTAGATATCGTGTTATATCTAAAGCAAAAGCGATTAGAAACAAAATACAGTCCACTGATGAAGGTTAAAAAGAATATAAAGAAACATATACAGGATGATTCAAAACTATACGCCAATCTCTTGGGATCTCATTCTATAGCTAAAATTAAGAAAAAAAGTTCATATAAACATATGCCTGTAAACGCTTAGTTAGCGAGCTACGGCTAGCGAAAAATTCACCTACAACTCTGTACCCTCGGGGAAGTAAGGCCGTATAAAAATGTTAAACGTAGTTACAAAGATACATATACGATTGTTTCTTATGTTTTATAACCTAAAATAGAATAAAATTGGTTCCAGTGCTGTAAATGCAATATTTTTACAGATATGTTACATAAAACACAAGAATTGGTGCAAAGAAATAACATATTTTTGTGTTTAACGTAAGATTACTTCCATAAATGGTAAATAAAGGTATATATTTTCTTAAATAAATTTGTAGAACATTTAATTCTGAAAAAATTCATGTGAATTACTCGGGAAAAAATGAAAAATAGATATTGAAAATTCGCTTTACTTAAAATAAAAACAGACGCACATTCTTAACTGCATAAAATATTAACTAATATTTAGGTTGGGAGTAACTGCTGATAAATGATCAGCTGTTATCAGCTGAGTAATTCACATGAATCTTTTCAGAATTTAATTTTCTACAAATTTTTTTTTTTTTTTTTTTTTTTTTTTTTTATTTATTTAACGTCGCATCAACTGCAATGGTCATTAGCGACGACGTTGGGGTGGAACTTTATGCGATGTAGGATGAAATGATTTTTTTTGTAACGTATGAAAATATGCCATGCCTGAGTGGGATTCGAACCCAGAACCGCATGATGAAAGGCGAGCACGTTACCAACTGCGCCAATGCGGTCGGCTTTCTACAAATTTATTTAAGAAAAAATACACCTTTATTTATCGTTTATGGAAGTAATCTTACGTTAAACACAAAAATGTGTTATTTATTTGCACCAATTCTTGTGTTTTATGTAAGATCTCTCTGAAAGTATCGCATTTACAGCTCTGGAACCAATTTTATTCAATTTTTCAGATCAAAAATCATAAGAAACAATCGTATTTGTATCTTTGTAACTACCTTTAACATTTTTATACGGCCTTACTTCACCGAGGGTACAGAGTTCTAGGTGAAATTTTTCACTAGCCGTAACTCGCTAAATAAGTTTTTTCAGGCATATGTTTATATGAACTTTTTTTCTTATTTTTACTTTCTCTTGCCTATATGAATATATAGGAAGGAAAGTATTGTTTTCATGTCGATTTTTCGAAATCGAGTTTTCACCGGATCTACACGTTTTCAGACCTCCTGAACCCAAAAAACATGTTTTTAGCGATTGGTCTGTGTGTGTGTGTCTGTCTGTGTGTGTGTGTGTGTGTGTGTGTGTGTGTGTGTGTGTGTGTGAACAGAATTTCTCAAGAACGGAACAACGTACAAACTTGAAACTTGAAACTTAAGATGCGTACCACTACCGGACCCGACACGAACATTTTCATCAAAATCGGTCAACCGGAAGTAGTAGTTTATTCGTATAATTTTTCACTTTTTTGCGATTTTCTCAAAAACTGGTCCTACGATTTTTTTTAAAAATCGCCTGGTTTACTCAATTTTTTATTCTCTACAAGATAGGGTAGGCGTCATGTTTGCTGAAATTCTTGGTGAGGCTGTTTTCACGTAAAAACAAAGTTTTTTAAAGATTACAGCTTTAATATGCAATTTAGCGCAAAACTTTACATAATAAAAGTTGTAGAGAATTAAAAATCCTACAACTTTTATTTCAAACATTTTTTGTATAACGCTTAGTTTAGCAGTAATTAACGATTTTCTGTTGTTTTTCTTAAGAAAACGAGTGAAAAATCGATTTTTTTTAAGAATTTCGGCCTTAGAATGCATTTTACGATAAAAGTCTATATAATCAATTTTATAGGAAATTAAAAGATCTACAACTTTAATTTAAAGCATTTTTCTCCACAGAGCCTAGTTTGGCGTGAAAGAGTGATCTTCGTATTTTTAAGCCAAACTGAGGTAGATTTTCATTTTGCGTCTTTCACTCATGATTAATATTAGGTTATGTTTTTGAGGTTAGTTTTTTTGTTTATTTCTAATGCTTAATTACTAATGTTAGGTTTATTGTTAATTATTTGCATTGGCAAGAGAAAGTTGTGTGAGTGTTTCACACCAGATTTAAAACAAATACTGTAAAATACACTACGAATTATGTACTATAATTTTCAAAATCACAAACCTATTACCGACTGATTTACTAAGTTGTATCAGTACAGTTGAGCCGTCGTTAGTTTGCTCCTACTGACAACAAACAAAAGCCACCTACTACAGGGTGCACGCTAGAGTCTCCCACTTTACATATCTCGTATTCCTATTAAGTTAACTATTTTTTTAAATATAAGTACAGTATAATACCGATTATCCGTGGTAGTTAGGGGGATAACTATACCGGATAACCGGAAAACACGGATAATACAACCCAATTCGGTCGAGACCACTTACGTCATAAACAAAACCACCAGTTACGCGTATGTTTTATTCTACTGATTAATACACGTTAATACTATCGGATATCGGAAATAAATAAACAAATTGTATTGAAATAAAAATATTTACTACATAAATTTATATGTCTTACCTTAAACTACGTACCAAAAAAAATCTGTTATTTTACTTTGTTTCATTTTATGCCGCAATATTTTTTCTTTTATTTTTCTTATATAACCACGAATATGTAAAATGTCCACGTAATCTGTGTCATCCTGATTTTCCATGAAAGTTAGTAATGTTTCGGCACCGGTTAAACCTTCTTTGCAACCTATTTTAGGAGCTGGTAACGTGCTCGCCTCTCATCACGTGGTCTTGGGTTCGAATACCACTCGGGCATGGCATTTTTTCATACGTTACAAAAAATTCATTTCATCCTTCACCGTCTGCATTAGCAGCAATTAGCAAAACAGTCGGACGTTAAACCAAAAAAAAAACAAAAATTTCTAGTGATCGCACGGTTAATCCAAACCCCGGTTAAACGATCCACGGAAAATCGGTTCTCTACTGTACTTAAAGTACTAAAAACATCAGTCATGATATGATGTACGCCTAACAATTTCATTTATAAAAATATTTTTAAAAGGATTTTATATTTAAATACTTTTGTTGTTACTTTTTAATCAGCGTGTACACATTTTGCTATAATGCGCATGCTCAGTGACGTCATTATTTGTTTAAATTAGGAGCAAACTAAGAAAGGCTGGACTATAGTTTAATTTTTTCTACACCACAAATTTTTATATCATTCCACTTTCTTCAATATTGTTCTAGATATCCTGTTATACCTAAAGCAAAAGCGATTAGAAACAAAATACAGTCCACTGATGAAGGTTAAAAAAATATAAAGAAACATATATAATGATATAGGTTTGAATGCATTACAAGTAACCATTAGACAATTTTACTCGATATAATTTAACGTAATGTCTTATGAAGAATTTTTTTAATATTTTTTTTTTTTTTACCTTGCCAAAGAACAACAAAAACAACAACAAATGCAGTAGATTTTAGTAAGTGAACTTGTAAAAACGAACTAGTTTACTTTACATCAAATAACCATTTAAAGTCGTTTAAGGTTGTTGTTGTACATTATTTATCGTCTGTTATTCTTTTACTTGTTGTATAGGGTGATTCAAAAAGAGCGCCGGTTTTGATATATCAAATTAAGAGATTTATTTTATTGAAAAACTGAAAATAAATACAACAACAAGTTCATCTTGCCTTCTGATTTCATGTATGAAAAATGATGTCATGCATGTGTCCTCCTCTACTGCGCTGGCACGCATCAACTCTGTCCATGAAATTGGATATTACTGCACGACAAGTTTCGACTATGTGGGACAAGTTTCCGTATGTGGGGTTTTCGAAACCCCACATACGGCAGTTCTGTTTATTAACAAAACCGTTTAAGTGGAAGTGCGCCTCATCACTGAAAATGATTTTGTTTGCGAAGGTGTCATCATCCTGCCGTTTTCTCAATACCCAGTCAACAAACTGTCGTCTCTTCTGGTGGTCTGCCACTTTCAAATGTTGCGTCAACTGAATTTTATACGGGTGATATTGGAGATCGTACCGAAGAATTCTCCGTACAGAAGAACATCGTAAACCCAATTGTTGAGAACGGCGACGTATTGATTTTGCTGGGCTAACAGCCACACTGTCACGAACCAACGCAACGTTCTGCTCAGTTCGGCCAGAACGACGACTTCCAGAACTTTTAAGGTCGACTGTTGAACCCGTCTCAAAAAACGTTTTCATGAGCCTGCGAACTGTTGATTCATTCGGTGCTTCATTACGTCCTAGAGTACCGCGAAGTCGCCTGACAGTAGCCGCATAACTCTCTCCACTCTGGTAAAATGTTTCGACGATTAACACTCGTTGAGCAATAGTAAACTTCTCCATGGTTAGACAGAGACTGCGAGAGTATTACACTGCGAACAAGAGAAACTACAACTGAATCGTCAATCGGAATGTTCTCCGAAATAGAAATGAGGTCAAACAATGTTGTCAACCGATAAACAAAAATTTACCAGCCGTTTAAAAACCGGCGCTCTTTTTGAATCACCCTATAGTAAAGGTTGAACTATAGCAATGCCCAACAGCTAAAAAAACATTTAGGGCAAGCAATCTTCTCCATGATGGCATTCCAAGTTAATTTTCTAGATTTCTTTTTACATTTTATACTCGTATGTTTTTAAATGTATAACTATCATACAGCTATTTTCGCTGTAAAGTTATTATTTTTTTTATTCCTAATATGTGTACGTTGTAATCTGTTCAATTGAGAACAATAAGCAAACCCATGACACAATAGGTATAGGCATCAGACCAACTAATGTCCCATAGCCGAGCGAGTGAGAGGGAGATATGTGGTATAACTACGCATGCGCTCAAAGGTCTTTACCGTTATAATCCAAATCTGAAAACAAACTACAGTCGTTATCTTGCTTGTTAGTTTATTTACTGTATGCTTAAACGCTTGCTCACAACAATGAGTAAAATTAAAGACAATGTTATTGGAACGGCGCGTATGGGTTGTGCGAGTGAGAGCGTTATGCATTCTCTCACTCCCACGATTAAGGGACATTACTTCATCTGAATACTGTATGTCCACACTTATTTGACTTTCGATTCGACATCGCATGCGCTTAGAGGCATGCCACCTTCCCGAACTCGTTTAAAGAAATTTACCTCAAAATAATCTGGTGTGAAACACTCACACAACTTTCTCTCGCCAATGCAAATAATTAACAACCTAACATTAGAAATAAATAAAAAACTAACCTCAATAAACATAACCTAATTTTAATCATACATGAAAACCGTAAAACGAAAATCAACCTCAGATTGGCTTTAAAATACGGAAAATTACTCTTTCACGCTAAACTAGGCACTGTACAAAAAAATGTTGTAAATAAAAGTTGTAGATCTTTTAATTTACTATAAATTTTATTATGTACACTTTTGTCGTAAAATCCATACTAGGGCCGAAATCTTAAAAAAATTGATTTTTCACACGTTTTCATGAGAACAAAACAAAAAATTGCTAATTACCGCCAAACTAAGCGTTATACAAAAAAATGTTTGGAATAAAAGATGTAGAATTTTAAATTCTCTACAACTTTAATTATATACATTTTTGCGTTAAAATGCATATTTAAGCCGCAATCTTAAAAACCAATTTTTTACGTGAAAACAGCCTCACCAAGAATTTCAGCAAACATGGCACCCACCCTATCTTGCAGAGCATAAACAATTAAGTACATAAGGCGATTTTTAAAAAAAATCGAAGGACCAGTTTATGAGAAAATTGCAAAAAAGTGAAAAATTACACGAATAAACTACTACTTCCAGTTGACCGATTTTGATGAAAATGTTCGTGTTGGGTCCGGTAGTGATATGCAACTTAAGTTTCAAGTTTCAAGTTCATACGATGTTCCGTTCTTGAGATATTCTGTTTACACACAGACCAATCGCTAAAAACATGTTTTTTGGGTTCAGGGGGTCTGAAAACGTATAGATCCGGTGAAGAGTGTATTTGTTAAAATCGACATGAAAACAATACTTTCCTTCCTATATATTCTTATAGGCAAGAGAGAGTAAAAATAGCATGACTTCCACGTGGACAGGCGTCTAACGTGGAGAACTCAAGTACACACCAAAAGAAATCAAATATAAAATGATTTTCTAACAAAACTACAATGATAATAAATTTATTGTTATTTAATCACGACAATTAAAACAATTAATTAATTAATTACTTAATTAAATGAAAGTTAAACAATCCGTATTACAGTTATATAATTTAAAAAAATCCTCTTCTAACATAGGTACTGTATAACGTAGGTACTGTATTTAAAAAGTTCACTGTAATGGAAACATATTGTAGAAAGAAATCTGGTGTGAAACAATCACACAACTTTCTGTTGCCAATGCAAATAATGACCAATATAACCTAACATTGATAATAAAACATTAGAAATAAACAATAAACTAATCTCTAAAAACATATTCTTATTTTAATCGTAGGCCTATATGAAAGACGCAAAATTAAAATCAACCTCAGTTTGGCTTAAAAATACAGAAAATCACTCTTTCATGCTAAACTAGGCTCTGTAGTGAAAAATGCTCTAATAAAAGTTGTAGATCTTTTAATTTTCTATAAATTTTGTTATATACAATTTTATCGTAAAATGCATATTAAGGCCGAAATCTTAAAAAATCGATTTTTCACAAGTTTTCGTGAGAAAAAAAAGAAAACCGCTAATTGTCGCCTAACTAAGCGTTATACAAAAAAATGTTTGAAATAAAAGTTGTAAGGTTTTAAATTCTCTACAACTGTTATTATAGACATTTTTGCGCTGAAATCCATATTAAAGCCGCAATCTTAAAAAAAAGAAGATTTTTACGTGAAAACAGCCTGACTAAGCAGCAAACATGTTGCCTACCCTATCTTGTAGAATATAAAAAATTCAACAAACCAGGCGTTTTTTAAAAAAAATTGTAAGAGCAGTTTTTGAGAAAATCACAAAAAAGTGAAAAATTACACGAATAAACTACTACTTCGGGTTGATCGATTTTGATGAAAATGTTCGTGTCCGGTCCGGTTGTGGTATGTAACTTAAGTTTGAAGTTTGAAGTTCGTACGATGTTCCGTTCTTGAGATATTCTGTTCACACACACACACGCGCGCGCGCGCGCACGCACACACACACACACTTACACACACAGACCAATCGCTAAAAACATGTTTTTTGGGTTCAGGGGGTCTGGAAACGTGTAGATCCGGTGAAAACTCGATTTTGAAAAATCGACATGAAAACAATACCTACTTTCCTTCCTATATATTCCTATATTTAGGCAAGAAAAAGTAAAAATAGAATGACTTCCACGTGGACAGGCGTCTAACGTGGAGAAAGAACTCAAGTACACACCAAAAGAAATCAACAATAAAATGATTTTCTAACAAAACTACAATGATAATAAATTTATTGTTATTTAATCACGACAATTAAAACAATTAATTAATTAATTACTTAATTAAATGAAAGTTAAACAATCCGTATTACAGTTATATAATTTTAAAAAATCCTCTTGTTACATACTGTATAACGTAGGTACTGTACTGTATTTAAAAAGTTTACTGTAATGGAAACATATTGTAGAAAAAATAGAAACATGAAAAAAAAAACAAAAATGAACGCCTTTCTTCCATTTCCTGAACTTATTTAGCGTGGAACGGAATGTTTATTACGTATGAATTTCATGGAAGTAACCATTACCAAGTGGTATTTTATACTATATAGAAGAAACTTTATACGGTAATTATATTTGTATCATTATTATTTAAAATGTAGAAATATTTTACTAAGACCGTTATTAAGAGTATATGGTTGACATGAAAAGGAACAGTAGCCTATAATTTTATTTCTTTTATATTTCTGTGCAAATATTCAAAAGGTTTAACTCGATCCTATATTAATAGTAATTATTGGTGGTGGCTTAACCCTTCAAAAATAGGTGTAGTTGCAAAAAACAAAAAAAAAAATCTGGTGTGAAACACTCACACAACTTTCTATTGCCAATGTAAATAATTAACAACATAATCTAACATTCGTAATAAAACATTAGAAATAAACAAAAACACTAACCTCATGTCACCGCCACCCCTTCAAATTAATCATTTACTGTGTTGCCGGCTTCAAAAGTTCTCTCGGCCTTTGACGGCATAGCGACAAACCTTTCGGCTGCGCACCGCAAAGGCCTTTATCATCAAGGCCAAGCCAGTAGCCGCTCTCTACCACAGCGCTCTCGGCGACTATATAAAGAGCGCTGCACTGGGCAGGGATTAAATTCCGATCAAAATACCGAGGAATTCACTTCACATCAAGACAGAAGACGACGAGCCCAGCCGAGCGAGACCGGACGCACCAACCCTGGTCTGCGCTACCGGTGGCGGACGCTACATTCCCGCACCGGTCAGCCTTCGCTGGCCCGGAGAGAGCCGCCTCGGCCGCGCTATCGGCAGACGGCCTACGCTGACCCGACACTGCGGGGCTCTAGGGGCCACAACTGTCACGCTGCAGTGGGGACCCAACTGCCGCTGAGGGAAGGCTAGGCCTGAACCCGGTAGCCGAGCCGTCACTCTTCAGGCTCTGCTACCACCACGCCCGCTCGCCGCTTCCGATCAAGACACCGAGGGATTCACTCACCAGACAGCAACGATAAGACGTCCACCACGGCACACGGCTGCCGAACTCCAGCGAAGACTAATCGACGACCCCGCAAGAGAGAAGATGATGCTTCCGCTCGCCGTCCCGTCACCATAAGCCGTCGACCGGACCGTCATCGCCCGCTCACGCAAGCGATGCTCACAGCGGTCCCTCGACAGAGCCTTACACCCACCGGACCCGACGAAGCAGCCATCGACGCACTACAGCGAGGGAAGAAGATGACGTCTCCGCTGGACGACGACACTCCGTGTCACCCAGCTCCTCGACCGCCACGACGACTACGACCGACCCCTCTCCAAGACGACCACCGCTTAAACGGCCCTTTTCACGGCCACCAAACTAATAACGTTAGCCACTTAACGTCGCCATCCGGTGACACTCAATAAACATAACCTTATTTTAATCATTAGTGAAAGACGCAAAATGAAAATCAACCTCTTACGACTTTAAATAAACTATAAAGAACTATTTTTACTTTCTCTTGCCTATATGAATATATAGGAAGGAAAGTATTGTTTTCATGTCGATTTTAGCAAGTCGAGTTTTCACCAGATCTACTCGTTTTCAGACCCCCTGACCCAAAAACATGATTTTAGCGATTGGTCTGTGTGTGTGTGTGTGTGTGTGTGTGTGTGTGTGTATGTGTGTCTGTGTGTGAACAGAATATCTCAAGAACGGAACATCGTACGAACTTGAAACTTAAAACTTAAGTTACATACCACTACCGGACCCGACACGAACATTTTCATCAAAATCGGTCAACCGGAAGTAGTAGTTTATTCGTATAATTTTTCAGTTTTTTGCGATTTTCTCAAAAACTGGTCCTACGATTTTTTTTAAAATCGCCTATTTTACTCAATTTTTTATTCTCTATAAAATAGGGTAGGCGCCATGTTTGCTGAAATTCTGGGTGAGGCTGTTTTCACGTAAAAACAAAGTTTTTTTTTAAGATTACGGCTTTAATATGCAATTTAGCGAAAAAATTTATATAATAAAAGTTGTAGAGAATTTAAAAACCTACAACTTCTGTTTCAAACATTTTTTGGTATAACGCTTAGTTTAGCAGTAATTAGCAATTTTCTGTTTTTTTCTCACGAAAACGTGAGAAAAATCGATTTTTTTAACATTTCGGTCTTAGTATGCATTTTACGACAAAAGTGTATATAATAAAATTTATAGAAAATTAAAAGATCTACAACTTTTGTTTAGAGCATTTTTCTCTACAGAGCCTAGTTTAGAGAGAAAGAGTGATTTTCCGTATTTCTAAGCCAAACTGAGTTCGATTGTCATTTTGCGTCATTCACTCATGATTAAAATAAGGTTATGTTTTTGAGGTTAGTTTTTTGTTTATTTCTAATGTTTTATTACTAATGTTAGGTTTATTGTTAATTATTTGCATTGGCAAGAGAAAGTTGTGTGAGTGTTTCACACCAGATTTTTAATGTTAGAACAATTTCTTTTTTTGTAAACACAATACAAATTAATGTTTTACAGAAAATTTTTTTTTTCTGAAATGTCGAAATTTTCTTCGGCAATGGTAAGCTTACGCCTACAAGTTTTCGAAATAACGGCTGCCATTTTTTGTTAACTCTTATTAAAATTAAATAGCACTTTAGATCAACTTTTAAATACTGTTTCGCCTGTGAAGAGGTTAAATAACAAAAATCAATTTATTGGCCTTCAGGCCAGCCCACTCAGTCAGCTGGTAGAAAGTCGCTATTATTTGTTAAGTAACATTGGTTGGGCAAGCTACTTTGTATGGTGACCAGGTGACAGCCATCCATGAACAAACTCTACTGGGGGTCCCTGTTCAAACTCATGTCTAATCCACGTAAAAAAAATCTGGTGTGAAACACTCACACAACTTTCTCTTGCCAATGCAAATGATTAATAATAAACCTAACATTATTAATAAAATATTAGAAATAAACAAAAACTAACCTCAAAAACATAACCTTATTTTAATCATGAGTGAATGACGCAAAATGACAATCGAACTCAGTTTGGCTAAAAATACGGAAAAATCACGCTTTCACGCTAAACTAGGCTCTGTAGAGAAAAATGCTCTAAACAAAAGTTGTAGATCTTTTAATTTTCTATAAATTTTATTATATACACTTTTGTCGTAAAATGCATACTAAGACCGAAATGTTAAAAAAATCGATTTTTCTCACGTTTTCGTGAGAAAAAAAACAGAAAATCGCAAATTACCGCTAAACTAAGCGTTATACAAAAAAATGTTTGAAACAGAAGTTGTAGGTTTTTAAATTCTCTACAACTTTTACTATATAAGTTTTTGCGCTAAAATTTATATTAAAGCCGTAATCTTAAAAAAACAACGTTTTTACGTGAAAACAGCCTCACCGAGAATTTCAGCAAACATGGCGCCTACCCTATCTTGTAGAGAATAGAAAATTGAGTAAAATAGGCGATTTTTAAAAAAATCGTAAGACCAGTTTTTGAGAAAATCGCAAAAAACTGAAAAATTATACGAATAAACTACTACTTCCGGTTGACCGATTTTGATGAAAATGTTTGTGTCGCGTCCGGTAGTGGTATGTAACTTAAGTTTCAAGTTTCAAGTTCGTACGATGTTCCGTTCTTGAGATATTCTGTTCACACACAGACACACAGACACACACACACAGAGACCAATCGCTAAAAACATGTTTTTTGGGTTCAGGGGGTCTGAAAACGTATAGATTCGGTGAAAACTCGATTTCGAAAAATCGACATGAAAACAATACTTTCCTTCCTATATATTCATATAGGCAAGAGAAAGTAAACAGCGATCAAATTGGGTAGTTGTCAACAATGTACAGTTCCCGATAACAAATAAAAGCTAAAAAAATAAACAAAAAAAATTTAATTTATCTTTGTTAAATGGTTAACCTTCAATCTTTCAATATAAGTAAAAACGATTAGAATCTATTTAGTATCTTAATATAATTAATATATTAATTATAATTATAATAAATATATTAATTAATTAATTAGGCCTTAAGCCTTTAGAACATAAAAAAATTGCGAAGTTTACTCTTCGAGTTCTAGATTAAAAATAATCATACGCAAAGGTTTTCTTCTCCATAAATCAACAAGTAAACAATGATTATTAAAAAAGAACAAAAACAATAATATTTTAATAAATTATGAATCAAAACATTTTACAAAATTATTAAAATAATTTTAAAAAAAATTAATTTAAATTAATATCAATGTAATTCGTTTAAAACTATTTCTTATAAAATATATTTTAATTAATAAACATTCCATATATGAGACCTATAGGATCAAAACGACCAATCTCTACTTTTGGGCGAAATTGAGGTAGCAGTGCCATATGGAAGAAAATTTTGTGTTCGTTTTGGTGGTAAAATCAAATTAGATCAAAATAATAGCCCTTAAAACTATGTTTTTACTTTCTCTTGCCTATATGAATATACAGGGTGATTCATGAAGTTCTCCCCCCACTTCTACAGCACATTGTACTAGTAAAAATAATGAAAAAATGTTATATAAACATAGGTCCGAAAACGCTTCGTTAGCGAGTTACAGCTAGCGAAAGTTTCGCCTGGATTTCAGTTCACCAGGTGAAATGAGGTCTTCCTGGAATTGTGGTAAGGTAGATTAAGGGGCGAATTCAATCATTTCTTATGGTTTTTGATCTGATAAATTGAATAAAACAGGTCCCAGAACTGTAAGTTAAATAGTTTTTGAGAAAACCAGTGTCAAATGCAAAAAATGGAGTGAAAATCACATTTTTTCATCTTTGGGCAAGAATAACTTTGTTATTTCACCAAGAAACAGTTAAAAATTTTCAATAAAAAATGTAGAAAATTTTATTCTGAACAAACCGGTGTAAATAAAGTACACAGAAAGCGAATAGTTTTTGAGAAAACCAGTGTCAAATGCAAAAAAATGGAGTGAAAAAAAACACATTTTTTCATTTTAGTTTTTCCGGTTAATTTTACTTTGTACTCTTATGAATAAAAACTCATTTAATCAAACATCTATTCGCTTTCTGTGTACTTTATTTACAGCGGTTTGTTCAGAATAAAATTTTCTACATTTTTTATTGAAAAGTTTAACTGTTTCTTGGTGAAATAACACAGTTATCCTTGCCCAAAGATGAAAAAATGTGATTTTCACTCCATTTTTTGCATTTGACACTGGTTTTCTTAAAAACTATTTAACTTACAGATCTGGGACCTGTTTTATTCAATTTATCAGATCAAAAACCATAAGAAATGATTGAATTTGCCCCTTAATCTACCTTACTACAATTCCAGGAAGACCTCATTTCACCTGGTGAACTGAAATCCAGGCGAAACTTTCGCTAGCTGTAACTCGCTAACGAAGCGTTTTCGGACCTATGTTTATATAACATTTTTTCATTATTTTTACTAGTACAATGTGCTGTAGAAGTGGGGGGAGAACTTCATGAATCACCCTGTATGTCCAGTCGTGAGTATCAGAACAACCAATCTCCAAAATTATTTGTTAATTATTTGTTTATGTAACTAGAAAAGTAAACAAGCTAAAACTTTGTAATTACATTTCTAATTGGTACAACAAAAACATAATACATTGTTGAAACCAAACAAATCAGTTTTCTTATAGGTACAGTTTTTTGCAGTTTGCAAAAATTACCCTGAATGGAGATTGGTCGTTTTGATCCTATAGGTCTCATATGTAAATATGTACAAATCAGTTGTACTACTACAGTATTTGCGAGACACCCGATTGTAAACAAAATGTAAAACGGCATTAGCGTATAGTCCAGCCTCTGTTAGTTTGCTCCTAATGTAAACAAACAATGACGTCACTGAGCATACGCATTGTATCAAAATGTAAACAAGCTGATTAAAAAGTAACTACAAAATACTTTTAAAAGTATTTTTATAAATGAAATTGTTAGGCCTATATCTGTAGTGATAGGTATAAAGGTCTTAAGTCAAAAATTGTCGATTTTGAGTTAAGTACACTACCCAGTTTAGAAAAATTTTCTCTTTCAATTGGTGCAAAGGGCTTAAGTGTAGTTAACTCCTGAAGTGAGTTATGTTGGCTGGCTTTAAAGTTTTCTCTTCGCATAACGGTATAAAAGTCTTAATTGTAAATGATACCTTTAGATTTAGTTTCTCAGTCTTTTTACTTTCTCTTGCCTATATGAATGTATAGGAAGGAAAGTATTGTTTTCATGTCGATTTTAAGAAATCGAGTTTTCACCGGATCTATACATTTTCAGACCCCCTGAACCCAAAAAACATGTTTTTAGCGATTGGTCTGTGTGTGTGTGTGTATGTGTGTGTGTGAACAGAATATCTCAAGAACGGAACATCGTACGAACTTGAAACTTGAAACTTAAGTTACATACCACTACCGGACCCGACACGAACATTTTCATCAAAATCGGTCAACCGGAAGTAGTAGTTTATTCGTATAATTTATCACTTTTTTGCGATTTTCTCAAAAACTAGTCCTACGATTTTTCTTAAAATCAACTGGTTTACTACATTTTTTATGCTCTACAATATAGGGTAGGCGCCATGTTTGCTGAAATTCTGCTTGAGGCTGTTTTTTACGTAAAAACATTTTCTTTTTAAGATTGCGGCTTTAATATGCATTTTAGCGCAAAACGTTATATAATAAAAGTTGTAGAGAATGTAAAATTCTACAACTTTTATTTCAAACATTTTTTTGTATAACGCTTAGTTTAGCGGTAATTTGCGATTTTCTGTTTTTTTCCCTCACGAAAACGTGAGAAAAATCGATTTTTTTTAACATTTCGATCTTAGTATGCATTTTACGACAAAAGTGTATATGATTAAATTTATAGAAAATTAAAAGATGTACAACTTTTGTTTAGAGCATTTTTCTCTACAGAGCCTAGTTTAGCGTGAAAGCGTGATTTTCCGTATTTTTAAGCCAAACTGAGTTCGATTGTCATTTTGCGTCATTCACTCATGATTAAAATAAGGTTATGTTTTTGAGGTTAGTTTTTGTTTATTTCTAATATTTTATTAATAATGTTAGGTTTTTTATTAATTATTTGCATTGGCAAGAGAAAGTTGTGTGAGTGTTTCACACCAGATTTTTTCGTAGTATAAAAGGTCTTAAGTTGAGTTAAGACCTTTATATCAATAGTAGTTTATTTAAATTCTCAGTCTTTTTTAGTTGCACTAAAGGTCTTAAGTTGATTTAACCTTTACACCAAAAGTAGTTTATTATTTCACCAATATCAATGCTGAGATCAACTGAAAAAAATCAAATTGAAATGGTCAAAATGACAAGAAACAAAAGGCAAACTCGTGACTCAAGTAACTGTAGTAAGAATTTACCAGGTCAAAACGTATTAAGTTACACTGTAAACGGTAAAGGTCTTAAGTCGTCAATTGCCACCCGAAAAACGGCCACAGTGTAGACGTAAACGGACTTTTTATTTTCGTTGTTAAGTAAAAAACAAAAGAAAATGTATAACAAATTTTAAAAACAAGTTTTGGAAGAGACAATTAGAAAAACTATCTTTAAATATTAAAAAATCTGGTGTGAAACACTCACACAACTTCCTCTTGCCAATGCAAATAATTTACAATATAATTTAACATTAGTAATAAAATATTAGAAATAAACAAAAAACTAACCTCAATAAACATAACCTTATTTTAATCATGACTGAAACACTCAAAATGAAAATCAACCTCAGTCTGGCTTAAAAATACGGAAAATCACTATTTCACGCTAAACTAGGCTCTGTAGAGAAAAATACGTTAAATAAAAGTTGTAGATCTTTAAATTTCCTATAAATTTGGTTATATACACTTTTGTCGTAAAATGCATACTAAGGCCAAAATCTTAAAATAAATCGATTTTTCACACGTTTTCGTGAGAAAAAATCAGAAAATCGCTAATTACTGCTAAACTAAGCGTCATACAAAAAAAATGTTTGAAACAGAAGTTGTAGGTTTTTAAATTCTCTACAACTTTTATTATATAAGTTTTTGCGCTAAAATTTATATTAAAGCCGTAATCTTAAAAAAACAACGTTTTTACGTGAAAACAGCCTCACCGAGAATTTTAGCAAACATGGCGCCTACCCTATCTTGTAGAGAATAAAAAATTGAGTAAAATAGGCGATTTTAAAAAAAATCGTAGGACCAGTTTTTGAGAAAATCGCAAAAAAGTGAAAAATTATACGAATAAACTACTACTTCCGGTTGACCGATTTTGATGAAAATGTTCGTGTCGCGTCCGGTAGTGGTATGTAACTTAAGTTTCAAGTTTCAAGTTCGTACGATGTTCCGTTCTTGAGATATTCTGTTCACACACACACACACACACACACACACCCACACACACACACACACAGACCAATCGCTAAAAACATGTTTTTTGGGTTCAGGGGGTCTGAAAACGTACAGATCCGGTGAAAACTCGATTTCGAAAAATCGACATGAAAACAATACTTTCCTTCCTATATATTCATATAGGCAAGAGAAAGTAAAAATATATAAATTATACTGTCTCAAATTTTCATTTGCTTTTCCTGAAAAATGACTATTTTCAAGCTAAGACCTTTATACCTATCACTACAGATATCATATCATGACTGATGTTTTTAGTACTTTAAAAGTAGTTATAATTTAAAAAATCTGGTGTAAAACAATCACACGACTTTCTCTTGCCAATGCAAATAATTAACAATAAACCTTACAATAGTAATAAAACATTAGAAACGAATAAAAAACTAACCTCAAAATCATAACCTTATTTCAATCATGAGAGAAACACGCAAAATGAAAATCAACCTCAGTTTGGCCTAAAAATACGGAAATTCAATCGTTCACGCTCAACTAGGCTTTGAAGAGAATAATGCTTCAAATAAAAGTTGAAGATCTTTTAATTTCCTATAAATTTTATTATATACACTTTTGTCGTAAAATGCATTCTAAGGGCGAAATCTTAAAAAAATCGACTTTTCACACGTTTTCGTGAGAAAAAATCAGAAAATCGCTAATTACTGCTAAACTAAGCGTTATACAAAAAAATATTTGAAATAAAAGTTGTAGAATTTTAAAATCTCTACAACTATTATTATATAAACTGTTGCGCTAAATTGCATATTACAGCCGTAATCTTAAAAAAAACTATGTTTTTACGTAAAAACAGCCTTACCCAGAATTTCGGCAAACATGACGCCTAATCTATCTTGTAGACAATAAAAAATTGAGTAAACCAGGCGATTTTAAAAAAAATTGTAGGACCAGTTTTTGAGAAAATCGCAAAAAAGTAAAAAATTACACGAATAAACTGCTACTTCCGGTTGACCGATTTTGATGAAAATGTTCGTGTCGGGTCCGGTAGTGGTATGTAACTTAAGTTTTAAGTTTCAAGTTCGTACGATGTTCCGTTCTTGAGATATTCTGTTCACACACACACACACACACACAGACCAATCGCTAAAAACATGTTTTTGGGTTCAGGGGGTCTGAAAACGTGTAGATCCGGTGAAGAGTGTATTTTATAAAATCGACATGAAAACAATACTTTCCTTCCTATATATTCATATAGGCAAGAGAAAGTAAAAAATAGTTAACTAATTAGGAATACGAGATCCGTAAAGTGGGAGACTCTAGAGTGCACCCTGTAGTAGGTGGCTTTTGTTTGTTGACACTAGGAGCAAACTAACAACGGCTCAACTGTAGTTGGTAACGCGCTCGCCTCTCATCATGCGGTCGTGGGTTCGAATTAGATTTTTTAAACGGTTACTGCTTGTTTTTTTAAAACACCAATTCCCGTCTACGTTATCGGAGACGAAGGTTCCTGGATCAAATCCTAGTAAAGGTAGTTACTTTTACACGGATTTGAATGCGACAGTGGTTACCGGTGTACTTTGATGGTTGGGGCTCAATTAACCATACTCTCTCAGGAATGGTCGGTCTGGGTCTGCACAAGACTACACAGTCTCATTTACACGTCATACACATCATTCTCATCTCATTGGGTGATGGGGTTGCTTATTGTTCTCAATTGAACAGATTGCAACGTACACATATAAGAAATTAAAAAAAAAAAAAATGTAAAACGGCATTGGCGTAGTTGGTAACGTGCTCGCCTCTCATCATGTGGTCGTGGGTTCGAATTAGATTTTTTAACCGTTACTGTTTCTTTTTTTAAACACTAATTCCCGTCTACGTCATCAAATATTTTTTACATATTTTAACGTTGTTTATATTCAATTTTTTATTAAATAAAGCAAAAACTACAATTTATTGTTAAGTACAATATTGAGTAGAAGAGATTTTGTTTAAAATCGTTTTGTGTAAAAAATCATTTTTTACACGTTTTCGTGAGAAAAAAAAAACAGAAAATTGCTAATAACCGCTAAACTAAGCGGTAAACTTAAAAATGTTTAAAATAAAAGTTGTAGGATTTTAAATTTCTACAACTTTTATAGGCCTACATACATTTTTGAGCTAAAGTGTATACATGAAAATCGATCTCAGTTAGGCTTAAAAATACGGAAAATCACTCTTTCACACTATACTACTCTCTGTAGAGTAAAATGCTCTGAGTAAAAGTTGTAGATTTTTTAATTTCCTATAAATTTGATTATAAACACTTTTGTCATAAAATGAATACTAAGGCCGAAATCTGAAAAAATCGATTTTTACACGTTTTCGTGAAAAAAAAAACAGAAAATCGCTAATTACCGCTAAATTAAGCGCTATGCAAACAAATGATTGAAATAAATGTTGTAGGATTTTAAATTCTCTACAAGTTTAATTATATAAATTTTGCGCTAAAGTGCATGTTAAAGCCGCAATCTTTAAAAAAAACACTTTTTTTACGTAAAAACACCCTCACCACGAATTTCAGCAAACATGGCGCCTACCCTAACTTGTAGAGAATAAAAAAGTGAGTAAATGAGGCGATTTTTAAAAAAATCGTAGGAATAGTTTTTTAAAAAATCGCAAAAAAGTGAAAAATTACACGAATAAACTACTACTTCCGGTAGACCGATTTTGATGAAAATGTTCGTGTCGGGTCCGGTAGTGGTATGTAACTTAAGTTTCAAGTTTTAAGTTCGTACGATGTTCCGTTCTTGAGATATTTTGTATACACACACACATAGACCAATCGCTAAAAACATGTTTTTTGGGTTCAGGGGGTTTGAAAACGTATAGATCCGGTGAAAACTCGATTTCGAAAAATCGACATGAAAACAATACTTTCCTTCCTATATATTTATATAGGCAAGAGAAAGTAAAAATACCAGCCCTGACCGGGAATCGAACCCAGGACCCCGGCATAGTAGCCAGTTGCGCTGACCACTACACCACGGGCCGGCCATACTTTCCTTCGTATATATTCATAGGCCTATAGGCAAGAGAAAATGAAAAATACATAACAATTTAATAAAATCCAGTTTAAGTACAAAATATTTATAGAAATACCTAACTCTATATACATATTAAAACTAAATTAAACAAATAAATTTCAATTTAGCATTCTTGAAGAAGAATTTACAAAGATATTTAACAAACATTATATACGAATATATTTAATATTACGGTAAATTAACATAAGTTTACTGTTATGTAACTTTAAATAATTGTAATAAATTCCGTTCATGTCAAATTAGTATTAAATATTATTAGTATAACAAGTATTATTTTTAACTACCACACTCGAAATATAGGGTGATTCAAAAAGAGCGCCGGTTTTGATACATCAAATTAGGAGATTCATTTTATTGAAAAACTGAAAATAAATACATCAACAAGTTCATCTTACCTTCCGATTTCATGTATGAAAAATGATGTCATCACATATCAGAGTGCGTCTGCGCTGGCACGCATCAAATCTGTCCATGAAATTGGATATTACTGCACGACAAGTTTCGACTTCCATTTGCCCGATAACCCGTCGAATTTCCTCCTTCAAGTCATTGATGTTTCGGGGTTTATTGGCATACACCAATGACTTCAGATGACCCCAAAGATGAAAGTCACAAGGCGTCAAGTCACACGACCTTGGTGGCCATTGATGGTCGGAATTACGAGAAATGATGCGACCCTGGAACCGTTCACGGAGCAACAACATTGTTTCTCGTGCAGCAACTGAATTTTATACGGGTGATATTGGAGATCGTACCGAAGAATTCTCCGTACAGAAGAACATCGAAAACCCAATTGTTGAGAACGGCGACGTATTGATTTTGCTGGGCTAACAGCCACACTGTCACGAACCAACGCAACGTTCTGCTCAGTTCGGCCAGAACGACGACGTCCAGAGCTTTTAAGGTCGACTGTTGAACCCGTCTCAAAAAACTTTTCATGAGCCTGCGAACGTTGATTCATTCGGTGCTTCATTACGTCCTAGAGTACCGCGAAGTCGCCTGACAGTAGCCGCATAACTCTCTCCACTCTGGTAAAATGTTTTGACGATTAACACTCGTTGTGCAATAGTAAACTTCTCCATGGTTAGATAAAGACTGCGAGAGTACTACACTGCGAACAAGAGAAACTACAACTGAATCGTCAATCGGAATGTTCTCCGAAATAGAAATGAGGTCTAACAATGTTGCCAACCGATAAACAAAAATTTACCAGCCGTTTAAAAACCGGCGCTCTTTTTGAATCACCCGTTATCACACAAAATGTCAGTTAACTGATTTATGTACCTAACTGTAATTTGTCAGTTATAATTTAATACATTATTAATAGATCTTGCCCAAAACCGACAGGTGGAGTGTTAAATTATTTACACTCGATTGTTAGTTAAGGGCTACAAAATAATAGTTGTGTTTCTTATCACATGTTGTTATTCTTTAGGTTATCAGGTGAAAGGCTGGTTTGAACCTGTAAAGGTTTTACTAAGTAAGAAGAGGAGTGAGTTGGTTTACCATTGCCGCGACTCACCGAGTGGAAAAATAAGCTTATCAGCATGCCGGGACCTCTGAAAAGCACATATTTTCCACTTTGTAAATGACACCTTCACTTCATTCACCACAGGGTCTACCTGTATAGTGAAATTCATTACTTTCAGGGAAAATAACTCTGATTAGTGTCACAGTACACCTCTACCTATTCTGTTCCTAAATGATTCAGTCATTTAATTGGCTGACCATGTGATAAGAAACACAACTATTTATTTTAGCCCTGCAACGAACAGATTGAGTGTAAATTAATTTGACACTCCACCTGTCTGTTATGGGCAATATGAATATATAGGAAAGAAAGTATTGTTATCATGTCGTTTTTTCGGAATCGAGTTTTCACCGGATCTACACGTTTTCAGACCCCCTAAACCCAAAGAACATGTTTTTAGCGATTGGTCTGTGTGTGTGTGTGTGTGTGTGTGTGTGTGCGCGTGTGCGCGCGCGCGTGTGTGTAAACTGGATATCCGTCTTATCACATGATCAGCCAATTAAATGACTGAATCATTTAAGAATAGAAGAGGTAGAGGTGTACTGTGACACTAACCAGAGTTATCTCCTCTGAAAGTAATGGATTTCATTATACAGCCAAACCCTGTGGTGAATGAAGTGAAGGTGTCATTTGCAGAGCGGAAAATATGTGCTTTTCAGAGGGCCTGGCATGCTGATAAGTGTACTTTTTCACTAAGTAAGTTGTGGCAATTGTAAACCACCTCACTCCTCGTTTTACTTAGTAAAACCTCTACAGGTTCACATCAGCCTTTCGGCTGATGACCTAAACAACAACACTTTTCTTTTTGGTCACCACAAAATTTGTAAAAAAATCTTATTTCTGAAACCTAATAAAATTCTTACAACCAATAGAAACTACACTAAGAAAGTTTAATCTATTTACTCTTTTAATAAATCTAAAAAAAAATGATTTAAAATTACATCCGTACCATGAAATTATGTCACAATTTCTCTTATTTTTTATTTTCAAATAAAATAACTAATAGATTAACAAGCGTAAAAAATAAATCCCATTCTAAGATCAATCATAATAATCTATTTGAAAACTGTACAATGAAAACGAAGAAGCTCTCACTGAACAGCAGGATGGCAGATCGAGGTCAACAATTTAATTTTAAAAATCTGGTGTGAAACACTCACACAACTTTCTCTTGCCAATGCAAATAATAAATTATAATCCTAATATTAGTAATAAAACATTAGAAATAAACAAAATACTAACCTCAATAAACTAAACCTTATTTTAATCATGAGTGAAAAACGCGAAATGAAAATCGACCTCAGTTTGACTTTAAAATACGGAAATCACTCTTTTACGTTAAACTATTCTCTGTAGAGAAAAATGCTCTAAATAAAAAATGTAGATTTTTAATTTCCTATAAATTTTAATATATACACTTTTGTCGTAAAATGCATACTAAAACCGAAATCTTAAAAAAAATTGATTTTTCACAAGTTTTCGTGAGAAAAAAACAGAAAACCGCTAATTACCGCTAAACTAAGCGTTTTACAAAAAAAATGTTTGACATAAAAGTTCTAGAATTTTAAATTCTCTACATTTTTTATTATATAAATTTTTGCGCTAAAATGCATATTAAAGCCACAATCTTAAAAATATAATTATTTTACGTGAAAACAGCCTCACCGAGAATTTCAGCAAACATGGCGCCTACTCTATCTTGTAGAGCATAAAAAATTTAGTAAACCAGGCGATTTTTAAGAAAATCGTAGGACCAGTTTTTGAGAAAATCGCAAAAAAGTGAAAAATTACACGAATAAACTACTACTTCCGGTTGACCGATTTTAATGAAAATGTTCATGCCGCGTCTGGTAGTAGTATCTATTTTAAGTTTCAAGTTTAAAGTTCGTATAGTGTTTTGTTCTTGAGATATTCTTTACACACGCACGCACGCACGCTTGCGCGCGCACACACACACACACACACACCAATCGCTAAAAACATGTTTTTTTTGGTTCAGGGGTTCTGAAAACGTGTAGATCCGGTGAAGAGTGTATTTGTTAAAATCGACATGAAAACAATACTTTCCTTCCTATATATTCATATAGGCAAGAGAAAGTAAAAATCGAAACGATGGGAGAAAAAAAATTAAATTTTATCAAAAATACATCTGGTAAAAAGTGAAAATAAAAATTAATACAACAGAAGTAATAATAATATAAAAAAAATATGAACGTGATTATTGTTTTGAAAGACCCCACTATGAAATGGTTATTAAATTTAAAGTGTATTAAGGAAGGTAGTATGATTAAGAAAGAGATAGTGATCAGGAGGGAGGGAGGGAGGGAGGGAGGGAGGTAGTGAGTGTGTGTGTGTGTGTGTGTGTGTGTGTGTGTGTGTGTGTGTGTGTGTGTGTGAGAGAGAGAGAGAGAGCGAAAAGTTTTTTTTTCTGTTTAACGTCCGACTGTTCTGACGGTGAATGATGAAATTATTTTTTGTAACGTATGAAAAAACGCCGTGCCTTAATGGGATTCGAACCCAAGACCGCATGATGAGAGGCGAGCACGTTACCAACTTCGCCAATGCGGCCGGCAACGAAAAGAGATAGATAGATACATAGAGAGATAAAGAGAGAGAAGAGATAAAGATAGCTAGCGAGAGAGAGAGAGCAGGAGAGAGAACGGGTGATAGGGGGGAGAGAGAGAGAGAGCGAAAAGAGATAGATAGATAGAGACATAGAGAGATAAAGAGAGAGAAGAGATAGAGATAGCTAGCGTGAGAGAGAACGGGTGAGAGGGGAGAGAGAGAGAGAGAAGCTCATTAAATTTTTAAGTGTTCCCAACTAAGAAGAATATATCTACCGGTGTGTATAAATAAATTAACTGGTTACATTTTAGTTTTATATCTAAGTAAGTATACATAGCTGAAGCAAATGTAATAACGGCATCATCGTTAACAAATAACGGTACTACGTTGGTCTCTTACTATATATATAATAAAGCATAAAGCAATACAGAAGCTCTGGTTATAACCAGCCTGTAGCACCAACATCGGTCGAAATGGAAGAGGGAGTCACGTATCACGTATCACGTGAATAACCAACACCCTATCACATACCGATTCTAAAGATTGTAATATGTAGTGATGTGATTACAGAATAAGTATAGACGTTTCCTTTCACCTACTACCTTCTAGGACGCATTCTAGCGTCATTATCCATTCATTACCTTTATACTATCTTCCTATTTCAGAATACTAATGGTTAATATCATAAAAATACAACTAGGTGAATAAAAAGTTATGTTTTATCAATCAATATATACATTTAACTAGCATGCCCCGTCGCGACTTTGCACGCGAAAAATTGTGTAATCATTTTTTTTTTAATATGTAGCAGAAATTGATCACTCACCAATTAAAAGAAAATTAAAACAAATTAAAGAAACACGGAACTTTACTTTTATAAAATACTCAACAATACAAAATCGTATCTACATAACAAAATACAATAAAGTAAAATTATCATGTGACGTGAATCACATCAGCTGGTTTAAAAGCACCAGATTATCTAACCTCATAAAAGCCTTAATGTAAGTTAGGGACATAAACATTATTTTTAACCTTTTAGGGCCAACTTTTTAACGGTTTCAATAGCCTAAAACCTGCATCATAGTTACAGCATAAAAATAACTGCATGAACATTGGTTCAGTAATTTAAGAGATAATGGAGAACACACACACACACACACATCGAATTTTATACAATATAGTTTCAACATTTTCATAAACAAATAAAAATCTTTTTTGTATTTCTTTTAAATACCTAATGTGTTTACGTTGGAATCTGTTCAATTGTGTTGTTTAGGTGGTCAAGTGGAAAGTTGATTTGAACGTGCGGAGGTCTAAGTAAAACGAAGAGTCAGGTGGTTTACAATTACCTTCTTTACTGAGTGGAAACGTAAACTCATTCCACCCTTCAAATGACGCTCTCACTTCAGTCGCCACATAGTCTGGCTGTATAATAAATTAATAAATCTTCATTTTTCAGCGACCGAAAAAAGAATAAACATCGTCATCAAATGTAGTGTCACCGCCACCCCTTCTGTGCTGCCGGCCTTCAATACTTCTTCCGATCTTTGTCGGCATACCGACAAACCTTTCGGGTGCGCACCGACAGAGGCCTTTGTCATCAAGGCCGAGCCAGTCGCCGCCCTCTACCAAAGCGCTCTCGGCAGCTATATAAAGAACGCTGCACTGAGCCGAGGGATTCAATTCCGATCCAGACACCGAGGGATTCACTTTCATCAGACAGCATCGACAAGACGTCCACCACGGCACACGGGTACCGGACTCCAGCGAAGACTAATCGACGATCCCGCAAGAGAGAAGATGATGCTTCCGCTCGCCGACCTCTCGCCGTAAGCCGTCGACCGGACCGTCATCGCCCGCTGACGCGAGCGATGCCCACAGCGGTCCCTCGACCGAGCCTTACGCCCACCGGACCCAAAGAAGCAGCCATCGACGCACTACTGCGAGGGAAGAAGATGACGTCTCCGCTGGACGACGACACGCCGTGTCGCCCAGCTCCTCGACCGCCACGACGACTACGACCGACGCTGCACATCAAGACGACCACCGCTTAAACAACCCTTTTCAGGGCCACCAAAAAAATAAGGTTTGCCACTTATTGTCGCCATCCGGTGACAGTAGTAACATACATTTAACTTAAAATATATTTTAACAAACAATTTCTACAATTTTATTTTTAATTACAATCTAATGTACGTAGTATCTACTAAAAAAAATTTTGTTCACTAAATGATTACTTAAAAACAGCTTGGTGGACGGTACCACGAACGAGAGTAACTTCGAGGGCGAGAAAGAATTAGAGGGAATTGAAGATGTTTCTGTAATGCCAATAGGGAAAAGTTTAGAAGTTCTTAGTGGAAAAAAAACATGACCCGGAAACAAAAAGTTCCGCGACTGCTAGATTTGCTGAAAGAAGCTGAAGCCATTATAGATACAGTAGTTGCAAAAAACAAGCTGTTAAAAAAACAATCGAAAATAACTTTAATTCATTTTTATAACAATAAATTGTTTAAAAAATTTTTAAATAAACTTTTTAAAATAAATTATTTATTTTAAAAAGTTTTCTTAGTTTAAAAATGTTTTGTGTTATATCACGTTAAGAACTATTATTTTAAGCTAGTTTTACATTATGCGTAATAGGCTACTACATCATTCACGACCTACTAATAAAAACGTTACATCAGTTGCTGTATTAACTGGTTTGTGGAGATGTTTTAACTACAATTTATTTTTGTTAAAATTTTATGTAAACAATATTTTTGGGTTAAATAATCATACACTCTTTATAATAATGAAGTTATTTTAATTAGGGTATTGTCTTAACCTCCAACTTCTCCAAAACGACCACCTCTCAAACCGACCACTGATTCAGTTCACCGTACGTGGTCGTTTCCTCGACCACAAAAAAAAATTCCATTTTTCACAACAAAAAAAATTCATTTATTTTTTTTGGTTTCTTCATTCATCAAAGGGTTTGGCTGTAAAATGACGGAAGTTTTACTGTACTAAATTTTTTGATCACCCTATATGGTCAAAGAAATATCAAGGATCAAATTCATTGTTCTAGTCATGATTATTCATTCATCTATGTTCGTTACATGAATAATTTACAATATAAATTATATAAAATCGCTTTTGATTATAAAATTTATTAATCACATTCACCGGTTTACCTTAAGTTACGTGTTCATTGAATATTACAAACATGCACCGAAATGCAAATGACTTAAAAGAATATTTTTAATTCCTTACTCACCCACCATCAGAGGCGGATTAATACTTGTTGGGGCCCTAGGCAATGGCAAATGAGGCCCCCCCCCCCCACTTTGCTTTGACGTAATAAAAACATGATAGTTAATATTTCAATCAAGTTTATTTTCTATCAAAATAACATTTGTTCAGATATCTGATAATTATAATAATATTAACTATAATAAAGACGATTTAGAAAAATTTTCTCCTACATTTCGATTCACTGAACTCATCGATGATGTCATCAAAATTAATTTTTCGTAAAATATCAGATTCGATGCAAAGAAGACTTAACATATCTAAACGTTCTTGCAGCATAGTTGCCCCCGTGTAGTAGCGCCACCGAAATAAAAAACGCGCGAATTTATGCATTCGTAAAAACGTGTTTACGAATTTATTTATTTATATTTTAGGGGCCCCAGAAAATGTATTATAAATGTACTATAAATTTAATGTAATCATACACAATCATGTCATTAAGTTCAACAATTGAATATTTTTACGATTGAAAATGTATTAATACTTTACAATTTTGTCATTTGTTCAATCAAATTTTTTTTTCCAAATTTTTTTTAAATTTTCAATTTTTTTTCCAAATTTTTTATTTTTTTTATTTTGTCGGGGGCCCCTAGGCACGTGCCTAGTAGTGCCTATTGGGTAATCCACCACTGCCGGCCGCATTGGCGCAGTTGGTAACGTGCTCGCCTTTCATCATGCGGTCTTGGGTTCGAATCCCATTCAGGCACGGCATATTTTCATACGTTACAAAACATCATTTCATCCATCACCGTCTGCATTAGCAGTAATTGCAGAACAGTCGGACGTTAAAAAAAAAAAAAAAAAAAAAAAAAAAAAAAAAAAAAAAAAAAAACCACTGCCCACCATCAAAGTACAGAAATTTATTGAATGAAATATTCTAAGACAGTTATTTCATATTAAAGATACAGTATTCAAATGAACTGAAGTCCCCTAGCCGTGGGAGTGAGAGAATGCATAACGCTCTCACTCGCACAACCCATACGCGCTGTTCCAATAACATTGTCGTATAAATTTACTCATTATTAAGAACAAACGTTTATGCATGCAGTAAACTAACAAACAAGATAACGACTGTAGTATGTTTTCAGATTTGGATTATAACGGTAAAGACCTTTAAACGCATGCGTAGTTATGCTACATATCTCCCTCTCACTCGGTCGACTATGGGACATTAGTTCGTCTGATATCTGTACAGTATTCAGATGAACTAATGTCCCCTAGCCGTGGGAGTGAGAGAATGCACAACGCTCTCACTCGCACAAGCCATACGCGCCGTTCCAATAACATTGTCGTGTAATTTTACTCATTGTTGTGAGCAAGCGTTTATGGATGCAGTAAACTAACAAGCAAGATAACGACTGTAGTATGTTTTCAGATATGGATTATTTTTTTTTTTATTCCTAATTTGTGTACGTTGCAATCTGTTCAATTCAGAACAATAAGCAACCCCATGACCCAATGAGATGAGGATGATGTGTATGACATGTAAATGAGGTGTAGTCTTGTACAGACTCAGGTCGACCGTTCCTGAGAGAGTATGGTTAATTGAACCCCAACCATCAAAGTACACCGGTAACCACTGTCTAGTATTCAAATCCGTATAAAAGTAACTACCTTTACTAGGATTTGAACCAGGAACCTTCGTCTCCGAAAATCAGCTGTTAAACAGCTGATTTTGGCGACGACTTTACCTCTAGACCAACCCGGTGGATTATGGATTATAACGGTAAAGACCTTTGAGCACATGCGTAGTTATGCCACATATCTCCCTCTCACTCGCTCGGCTATGGGACGTTAGTTCGTCTAAAACTTATACTGGTAACGCGGTATAAGTTGACGATTGCGCCTATCATGAGGAGGACAGTACACTATCTATCTTACTTCGATCCGGTGAAAACTCGATTTCTTAAAATCGACATGAAAACAATACTTTTCTTCCTATATATTCATATCGGCAAGAGAAAGTAAAAAAAATCTGGTGTGAAACACTCACACAACTTTCTCTTGCCAATGCAAATAATTAACAATAAACCTAACATTAGTATTAAAACATTAGAAATGAACAAAAACTAACCTCAATAAAGATAACCTTATTTTAATCATGAGTGAATGACGCAAAATGACAATCGAACTCAGTTTGGCTTAAAAATACGGAAAATCACGCTTTCACGCTAAACTAGGCTCTGTAGAGAAAAATGCTCTAAACAAAAGTTGTAGATCTTTTAATTTTCTATAAATTTAATTATATCCACTTTTGTCGTAAAATGCATACTAAGACCGAAATGTTAAAATAATCGATTTTTCTCACGTTTTCGTGAGAAAAAAAAACAGAAAATCGCAAATTACCGCTAAACTAAGCGTCATACAAAAAAATGTTTGAAACATAAGTTGTAGGTTTTTAAATTCTCTACAACTTTTATTATATAAGTTTTTGCGCTAAAATTTATATTAAAGCCGTAATCTTAAAAAAACAACGTTTTTACGTGAAAACAGCCTCACCGAGAATTTCAGCAAACATGGCGCCTACCCTATCTTGTAGAGAATAAAAAATTGAGTAAAATAGGCGATTTAAAAAAAAATCGTAGGACCAGTTTTTGAGAAAATCGCAAAAAACTGAAAAATTATACGAATAAACTACTACTTCCGGTTGACCGATTTTGATGAAAATGTTCGTGTCGCGTCCGGTAGTGGTATGTAACTTAAGTTTCAAGTTTCAAGTTCGTACGATGTTCCGTTCTTGAGATATTCTGTTCACACACACACACACACACACACACACAGACCAATCGGTAAAAACATGTTTTTTGGGTTTAGGGGGTCTGAAAACGTATAGATCCGGTGAAAACTCGATTTCGAAAAATCGACATGAAAACGATACTTTTCTTCCTATATATTCATATAGGCAAGAGATAGTAAAAATATAAGGGGCTTGCAAAAGCCATTCAATATACTGTAGTAACAATTTTACTTTCCCTTGCCTATATGAATATATAGGAAGAAAAGTATTGTTTTCATGTCCATTTCAAGAAATCGAGTTTTCACCGGATCTACACGTTTTCAGACCCCCTGAACCCAAAAAACATGTTTTTAGCGATTGGTGTGTGTGTGTGAGTGTGTGTGTATACAAAATATCTCAAGAAGGGAACATCGTACGAACTTGAAACTTGAAACTTAAGTTACATACCCTTACCGGACCCGACAAGAACATTTTCATCAAAATCGGTCAATCGGAAGTAGTACTTTATTCGTGTAATTTTTCACTTTTTTGCGATTTTCTCAAAAACTGGTCCTACGATTTTTTTTAAAAAGCGCCTCATTTACTCAATTTTTTATTCTGTACAAGATAGGGTAGGCGCAATGTTTGCTGAAATTCTTGGTGAGGCTGTTTTCACGTAAAAAAAGTGTTTTTTAAGATTACGGCTTTAATATGTATTTCAGCGCGAAAATGTATATAATAAAAAATGTAGAGAATTTAAAATTCTACAACTTTTACTTCAAACATTTTTTTTTTGTATAACGCTTATTTTAGCGGTAATTAGCGATTTTCTGTTTTTTCTCACGAAAACGCGTGAAAAATCGATTTCTTTAAGATTTCGGCCTTGGTATTCATTTTATGACAAAAGTGTTTATAATCAAATTTATAGAAAATTAAAAGATCTACAACTTTTATTTATAGCATTATTTTGTACAGAGCCTAGTTTAGCGTGAAAGAGTGATTTTTCGTATTTTTATGCCAAAAGAGGTTGATTTTCATTTTGCGTCTTTCATATATGATTAAAATTAGGTTATGTTTTTGAGGTTAGTGTTTTGTTCATTTCTAATGTTTTATTACTAATGTTAGGTTATATTGGTTATTATTTGCATTGGCAAGAGAAAGTCGTGTGAGTGTTTTACACCAGATTTTTACAATTGTTACAATGTTGTCAGTGATGTCTACATACTAATACATTATTAACAATAATGTATTAATGTATTAATTAATATTTTTAACTACAAACTCATTATTGTCATTAAGCAAACAAAAAAATTGAAATATTTTGAGTTAACAAACTACTGCTCTGACAGTACGAAACGTTGTATTTTTCTATTAATATTGGAAAGACAAAGTCATGTGAATCTTTCACACAACATTATTTTTAAAAAAATCTTGTGTGAAACACTCACACAACTTTCTCTTGCCAATGCAAATAATTAACAATAAACCTAATATTAGTAATAAAACATTAGAAATAAACAAAAAACTAACCTCAATAAACATAACCTAATTTTAATCATGAGTGAAAGACGCAGAATGAAAATCGAACTCAGTTTGGCTTAAAAATAAGGAAAATCACACTTTCGCGCTAAACTAGGCTCTGTAGTGAAAAATGCTTTAAACAAAAGTTGTAGATCGTTTTATTTACTATAACATTTATTATATACACGTTTGTCGTAAAATGCATTCTAAGGCCGAAATCTTAAAAAAATTGATTTTTCACACGTTTTCGTGAGAAAAAATCAGAAAATCGCTAATTACTGCTAAACTAAGCGTTATACAAAAAAAATGTTTGAATTAAAAGTTGTAGAATTTTAAAATCTCTACAACGTTTATTATATAAATTTTTGCGCTAAATTGCATATTAAAGCCATAATCTTAAAAAAACTATGTTTTTACGTGAAAACAGCCTCACCAAAAATTTCAGCAAACATGACGCCACCCTATCTTGTAGAGAATAAAATAATGAGTAAAGAAGGCGATTTTAAAGAAAATCGTAGGACCAGTTTTTGAGAAAATCGCAAAAAAGTGAAAAATTACACAAATAAACTACTACTTCCGGTTGACCGATTTTGATGAAAATGTTCGTGTCGGGTCCCGTAGTGGTATGTAACTTCAGTTTCAAGTTCGTACGATGTTCCGTTCTTGAGATATTTTGTATACACACACACACTCACACAGACACACACACACACAGACCAATCGCTAAAAACATGTTTTTTGGGTTCAGGGGGTCTGAAAATGTATAGATCCGGTGAAAACTCGATTTCGAAAAATCGACATGAAAACAATACTTTCCTTCCTATATATTCATATAGGCAAGAGAAAGTAAAATTATATCTGATTTAATTATTTAAGTATATTAAAGATTACAAACGTCACTCAATGACGTATAAAAAAGATAAATAAATTTATGTTCCTGGCTGGTTTTCAGGGTTGACGGCCTTCGAAATCTTGTTTTACTTTGTTCAACTACTAATAAATAATTGACAAGTACGTTTAACAATACCTATCCACTGTATGTACATATCTTATACTTACCGATAAGTATGCAAGTATGTAAACTACAAGTATATATCAACAGATAATACAAACAACATCTACTTATAGGGTGATTCAAAAAGAGCACCGGTTTTGATACATCAAATTAAGAGATTTATTTTATTGAAAAACTGAAAATAAATACATCAACAAGTTCATCTTACCTTCCGATTTCATGTATGAAAAATGATGTCATGCATGTGTCCTCCTCTACTGCGCTGGCACGCATCAACTCTGTCCATGAAATTGGATATTACTGCACGACAAGTTTCGACTTCCATTTGCCCGATAACCCGTCGAATTTCCTCCTTCAATTCATTGATGTTTTGGGGTTTATTGGCATACACCAATGATTTCAGATGACCCCAAAGAGGAAAGTCACAAGGCGTCAAGTCACACGACCTTGGTGGCCATTGATGGTCGGAATTACGAGAAATGATGCGATCCTGGAACCGTTCACGGCGCAACAATATTGTTTCTCATGCAGCGTGACAGGTGGCACCATCCTGCTGAAACCACAACTCGTCAATGTCCATTCCATCCAAATGACGCCACAAAAACTCCCTAATCATCGTACGGTATCGGTCTCCATTTACTGTCACGGCTTGTCGTTCTTGATTTTCAAAAAAGTAAGGGCCGATGACACCGCCCGACCAAAAGCCGCACCAAACTGTCACTCGCTGTGCATACATTTCCCTTTCATTAACCACGCGAGGGTTTTCTAAACCCCACATACGGCAGTTCTGTTTATTAACAAAACCGTTTAAGTGGAAGTGCGCCTCATCACTGAAAATGATTTTGTTTGCGAAGGTGTCATCATCCTGCCGTTTTCTCAATACCCAGTCAACAAACTGTCGTCTCTTCTGGTGGTCTGCCACTTTCAAATGTTGCGGCAACTGAATTTTATACGGGTGATATTGGAGATCGTACCGAAGAATTCTCCGTACAGAAGAACATCGTAAACCCAATTGTTGAGAACGGCGACGTA
Organism: Catonia carolina; assembly: GCA_035578175.1. NCBI lineage: Eukaryota > Metazoa > Arthropoda > Insecta > Hemiptera > Achilidae > Catonia > Catonia carolina. Next base: position 5,108,859 of record JAQMRL010000021.1, on the reverse strand, counting down.
TTAATTTTGCTGGGCTAACAGCCACACTGTCACGAACCAACGCAACGTTCTGCTCAGTTCGGCCAGAACGACGACGTCCAGAACTTTTAAGGTCTACTGTTGAACCCGTCTCAAAAAACATTTTCATGACCCTGCGAACTGTTGATTCATTCGGTGCTTCATTACGTCCTAGAGTACCGCGAAGTCGCCTGACAGTAGCCGCATAACTCTCTCCACTCTGGTAAAATGTTTTGACGATTAACACTCGTTGTGCAATAGTAAACTTCTCCATGGTTAGACACAGACTGCGAGAGTACTACACTGCGAACAAGAGAAACTACAACTGAATCGTCAATCGGAATGTTCTCCGAAATAGAAATGAGGTCTAACAATGTTGCCAACCGATAAACAAACATTTACCAGCCGTTTAAAAACCGGTACTCTTTTTGAATCAACCTATACTTGTTAAGGCCAATACGTTCACATTAATTGTTATGTTAACAACGGTAAATCTAAACTATACTTATGTACAGTGTCTGTCAAAAGTTTAATGACACCGTCCTTACACATTTGCTATTCACAATATGAAATAAATAAAAAAAATCTGGTGTGAAACACTCACACAACATTCTCTTGCCAATGCAAATAATTTAAACAATATAACCTAACATTACTAATGAAATACGTATTAAAAATAAACAATAAACATAACCTTTTTTTAATCATTAGTGAAAGACGAAAATAAAATCAACTTCAGTTTGGCTTAAAAATACGGAAAATCATTCTTTCACGCTAAACTACGCTCTGTAGAGAAAAATGCTCTTAATAAAAGTTGTAGACCTTTTTATTTCCTATTAAATTAATTGGTATACACGTTTGTCGTAAAATGCATACCAAGGCCGAAATCATAAAAAATCGATTTTTCACACGTATTCGTGAGAAAACAACAGAAAATTGCTAATTATAACTAAACTAAGCGTTATACAAAAAAATGTTTGAAATAAAAGTTGTAGGATTTTACATTCTCTACATATTTTATTACATAAATTTTTGCCCTAAAATGCATATTAACGCCGTAATCTTAAAAAACAAATTTTTTACGTGAAAACAGCCTCACCAAGAATTTCAGCAAACATAGCGCCTACACTATCTGTAGAACATAAAAAATGTAGTAAATCACGCGATTTTAAAAAAATCGTAGGACCCGTTTTTGAGAAAATCGCAAAAAAGTGAAAAATTACACGAATAAACTACTACTTCCGGTTGGCCGATTTTGATGAAAATGTTCATGTCGGGTCCGGTAGTGGTATGTAACTTAAGTTTCAAGTTTCAAGTTCGTACAATGTTCCGTTCTTGAGATATTTTGTACACACACACACACACACACACAGACCAATCGCTAAAAACATGTTTTTTGGGTTCAGAGGGGTCTGAAAACGTGTAGATCCAGTGAAAACTCGATTTGATAAATCGACATGAAAACAATACTTTCCTTGCTGTATATTCATATAGGCAAGAGAAAGTAAAAATAAAATGCACACAAACTTGTTAAGGCCAAATACGTTTACATTATTTGTTAACGAAGGTAAATATAAACTACACTATGTATAATGTAACAGAATAAATAACTGACCTGTTTAAACGTTATTACTGTTCATTATTGAAATTCTATTTCATTTCAATACGAATTATAAAAACATTTTAATAATTCTTGCCTTTATGAATATGTAGGAAGGAAAGTATTGTTTTCATGTCAATTTTAACAAATACACTCTTCACCCGAATATACACCTAAACAGACCCCCTCAACCCACACAACTGCTTTGTACCTATTGGTCTGTCTGTGTGTTTGTGTATACAAAATATCTCAACGGAACATTGTACGAACTTGAAACTTAAGTTACATACCACTACCGGACCCGACACGAACATTTTCATCAAAATCGGTCAACCGGAAGTAGTAGTTTGTTCGTGTAATTTTTCACTTATTTGCGATTTTCTCAAATACTTGTCCAATTATTTTTTTTTTAAATCGCCTCATTTACTTAATTTTTATGCTCTACAAGATAGGGTAGGCGTCATATTTTCTGAAATTCTCGGTGAGGCTGTTTACTCGTTATAAAATTGTTTATTTAAGATTGCGGCTTTATTATGCATTTTAGCGCAAAAACATATCAAATAAAAGTTGTAGAAAATTTAAAATTCTACAACTTTTATTTCAAACATTTTTTCGTATAACGCTTAATTCAGCGGTAATTAGCAATTTTATGTTTTTTTCTCACGAAAACGTGTAAAAAATCGATTTTTTTAAAGATTTCGGCCTTAGTATGCATTTTACGACAAAAGTGTATATAATTAAATTTATCGAAAATTAAAAGATCTACAACTTTAATAAGAGTATTGTTTTGTACAGTGCCTAGTTTAGCGTGAAAGAGCGATTTTCCGTATTTTTAAGCCAAAATAAGGTCGATTTTCATTTTGCGTTTTCACTTATGATAAAAATTAGGTTATATTATTAAAGTTAGTTTTTTTTTATTTCTAATGTTTTATTAATAATGTAAGGATTATTGTTAATTATTTACATTAGCAAGAGAAAGTTGTGTGAGTGTTTCACACCAGATTTTTTTTTCATGGCGTCTTAATTTTTGCCAGACACTGTATAATGTAACAGAATAAACAACTGACCTGTTTAAACGTTATTTAACTATTCATGATTGAAATTCTACGTATTTTATTCCAATACGAATTATAAAAACAATTTAACCTTTTTTATTAAATTTTATTTTTCAACACTTGTCCATTAACGAACGTTTAAATTCTTTATTTGTGATGAAATTAGAAGTTCTTTTTACTTTCTCTTGCCTATATTGTATTGTTTTCATGTCGATTTTAACAAATACACTCTTCACCGGATCTACACGTTTTCAGAACCCCTGAACCCAAAAAACATGTTTTTAGCGATTGGTCTGTGTGTGTGTGTCTGTGTGTGTGTGTGTGCGTGTGTGTGTCTGTGTGTGAACAGAATATCTCAAGAACGGAACAACGTACGAACTTCAAACTTGAAACTTAAGTTACATACCACTACCGGACCCGACACGAACATTTTCATCAAAATCGGTTAACCGGAAGTAGTAGTTTATTCGTATAATTTTTCACTTTTTTGCGATTTTCTCAAAAACTGGTCCTACGATTTTTTTTAAAATCGCCTCATTTACTCAATTTTTTATTCTCTACAAGATAGGGTAGGCGCCATGTTTGCTGAAATTCTGCGTGCGGCTGTTTTTACGTAAAAAAATTTTTTTTTTTAAGATTGTGGCTTTAATATGCATTTTAGCGCAAAATATTATATAATAAAAGTTGTAGAGAATGTAAAATTCTACAACTTTTATTTCAAACATTTTTTTGTATAACGCTTAGTTTAGCGGTAATTAGCAATTTTCTGTTTTTTTTTCTCACGAAAACGTGTGAAAAATCTATTTTTTTAACATTTTGGCCTTTGAATGCATTTTACGACAAAAATGTATGAAATAAAATTTATAGGAAATTAAGAGATCTAAAACTTTTATTTTAAGCATTTTTGTACAGTGCCTAGTTTAGCGTGAATGAGCGATTTTCCGTATTTTTAAGCTAAACTGAGGTCGATTTTAATTTTGCGTATTTCACTTATGTTTTTTGAGGTTAGTTTTTTGTTCATTTCTAATGTTTTAATACTAATGTTAGGTTTATTGTTAACTATTTGCATTGGCAAGAGAAAGTTGTGTGAGTGTTTCACACCAGATTTTTTAGGTTATACCTGTAGTATATACAAACGCGGAAATGGAAATGATTCTCGATTGAACACAGTGATTTCAAAATTTATCAAACAGTATTTTGATAATAAAATAGGGTAGTACAAATCGAAATTTAAATGTCATTCAAATAATTTTTAAGTTGTTTACAGAAGAGAATAATCCATTTATTAAAAATTATCTGGTGTTAAACACTCACACGATTTTCTCTTGTCAATGTAAAAGTTGTGGCGGAGTAACTAGTGCGCTATCCTACAAAGCGGAAGGTCCCGCGTTTGATTCCCGGCAAGGGCTTGGAAATTTTAACAAGTTAAAACCCACAGTAGTTGTTAACAATCAATACCGGTTGATGCAACTTTAAATAAACTAAAAATAAGTTGTAGATTTCTAAATTGTATAATTTTAATTTATACAAATTTATCGTAAAATGCATACTAAGGCCGCCATCACGACCTCTCCACGAGCAAAGCCCCCACGAACTTTAGCAGTCGTGCTTTTATACCCTATCTTGTAGAGTAAAAAATATGCAGTAGCCTAAGTGAGAGGAAATTAAAAAAATTTGGTGTGAAACACTCACACAACTTTCTCTTGCCAATGCAAATAATTAACAACAAACCTAACATTAGTATTAAAACATTAGAAATGAACAAAAAAAACTAACCTCAATAACCATAACCTAATATTAAGTTTCAATAAACTTCAAGTTTCAAGTTCGTACGATGTTCCGTTCTTGAGATATTTTGTACACACGCACACACACACACACACACACACATGTTTTTTGGGTTCAAGGGGTCTGAAAACAAGGGGTTTGTAGATCCGGTGAATATGTATTTCTTAAAATCGACATGAAACAATACTTTCCTTCCTATATATTCATACAGGCAAGAGAAAATAAAAATACGAAATAATCGTTTAAGAGAAAATCATGAAAAGTGAAATATCACTCGAATAAACTTCCGGTTGATAGATTTTAATAGAAATGTTCGAGTCGGGTCTTTTGTGGTATCTAACCGAAGTTTCAAGTTTTAACTTAGTACAATAATCCATTGAGTTTTTCGAACACACAAACACACTCACACACACGCACGCGCGCGCGCACGTAGAGACAGATAGAGGGGCAAGGAGAGCAACTGGTAAAAATATGTTAGTTTCGGTTCGGCGGTTTGAAAACGTGTAGGCCTATTTCCGGCGATAACTTGATTTTGATAAAATTAAAAAACAATCTTCCCAAAACTTCCCTTATTATTATTTGCACTCGATCTGCTAGGTCCAGGTTACAAAAAATAGTTCTCTCTCTTATCACATGGTCACCAAATCATATGATAGAAGCATTTAAGAACAGAACAGGTAGAGATGTATTGTGACACTAATCAGAGTTATCTCCTCTGAGAGTAATGAATGTAATTATACAGCTAGACCCTGTGGTGAATGAAGTGAAGGTGTCATTTGCAGGGTGGAAAGTAGATGCTTTTCAGACGGTCTGGCATGCTGATAAGAATACTTTTCCACTCAATGAGGAAGGCAATTTTAAACTTGGTAAAGCCTCTAGAGGTTCAAACCAGCCAACAGGCTGATCACCTGAACATGTCAATTAATTAAAATAAAGTATTCTAATTGTATTTGTTAATAGATTAAGTTTAATAAATGTAATTATTGATTGTGTAAATAAATAAAATTAATGAAGTTTGTTTATTATTTATTATGACCCACCGATTTGGTCTTGAGGCAAAGTCGTCGCCGTGAGTCAGCTGTTTAACAGCTGATATACAGAAACCAAGGTTCCTGGTTCAAATCCTAGTTAAAGGTTATTTTTATATGGATTTAAATGCTAGACAGTGGTTACCGGTGTACTTTGATGATTAGAGTTCAATTAACCATACTCTCTCAGGAATGATCGGCCTGAGTCTGTACAATACTACACCTCATTCACATGTCATACACATCATCCTCATCTCATTGGGTCATAGGGTTGCTTATTGTTCTCAATTGAAGAGATTGCAACGTACACACATTAGGGATTAAAAAAATTATTATACCCATATCCCGAAACAACTTAGTCTTAGATGTTACAATAACAGAATATAACAGAAGGTTCTTGGTTGAAATCCTAGTAAAAGTAGTTACTTTTATACGGATTTAAATACTAGACAGTGGTTACGGTGTACTTTGATGATTAGAATTCAATTAACCATACTCTCTCAGGAATGATCGGCCTGAGTCTGCACAAGACTACACTTAATTTACACATAAACATCATCCTCATCAGATTGGGTCATGGGGTTACTTATTGTTCTAAATTGAACAGATTGCAACGTACACTCATTAGGAATTAAAAAAAATTATTATTCCCATATCCCAAACGAACCTAGTCTTAGATGTTACAATATTTTATAATAAATTAATATTCTGCACACAGTAACAGATTTCTTAGACATATATACCAACTCGGTAGCCTACTGACAGTACGAAAATGTAGGCTACCGGTTTTGGTTAATTACTTTTAATTTCTACTTTCTACAGAATGCTTTAAGTTAATTAATAAAAATTAAGAAATTTTAGCACAATGACACAGTTTTCGTACATTTAAAATTTGTTAATTACATGTTATTTTTTTAAAAATAAAATTCATTTCAAAGTTGGAAATCACAAAAAACATGTTTTTCTACTAGTTTGGGAAATCCTAAACAAACAAATTATTCAAGAAAATTTAAGTGTTAAATAAAATATATACGTACAAAACACTATTACTAGTACAGTTGAACTTCTATAACTCGAACATCTATAATTCGAATTTTCTATATCTCGAATTGAATTCCATTCCCCTTTAACCTTCCATGCATTTACCACGTAAAAATCTGGTGTGAAAAACTCACACAACTTTCTCTTGTCAATGCAAATAATTAACAATAAACCTAACATTATTAATAAAACATTAGAAATAAACAAAAAACTAACTTTAATAACATAACCTAATTTTAATCATGAGTGAAAGACGCAAAATGAAAATCAACCTCAGTTTGGCTTAAAAATAAGGAAAATCACTCTTTCACGCTAAACTAGGCTCTGTAGAGAAAAATGCTTTAATCAAAAGTTGTAGATCTTTTAATTTTCTATAAATTTATATACACTTTTGTCGTAAAATACATTTTTTTATTATTTTTTTTAGGTCATCAGCCAAAAGGCTGGTTTGAACCTCTAGAGGTTTTTCTAAGTAAAACAAGGAGTGAGGTGGTTTACCATTGCCTGCCTCACTGAGTAAAAAATTACGCTTATCGGCATGCCAGGCCCTCTGAAAAGCACAGATTTTCCACTCTGCAAATGACACCTTCACTTCATTCACCACAGGGTCTAAATGTATAATGAAATTCATTACTTTCAGAGTAGACAACTCTGATAAGTGTCTTTTGCACCTCTACCTCTTCTGTTCTTAAATGATTCAGTCATTTAATTGGCTGACCATGTGATAAGAAACAGAACTATTTATTTTAGCCCTGGAACGGACAGATTGAGTGTAAATAAACTGACACTCTACCTGTCTGTTAAGGGCAGGTAAAATACATACTAAAGCTAAAATCTGAATCAGATTTTTATGCAGAGGGTATTTCAAAGACTGTTCCAAGGTACGACAAGTGCTTGAATCTGTTTAACGACTATGTCGAAAAATAGAGAAAAACTGTAGTTTTAATATGTATATAATAAAGTTTTTGTATCTTCACTCGTTTACTTTTTATTTCAAAACGGAGGTTATTTTTTGGATAACCCTCGTAATACCTGTTCAACTTACAGATTAAGCCACCGGGTTGGTCTAGAGGTAAAGTCGTCGCTGAGATTCAGGTGTTTAACAACTGATTTTCGGAGACGCATGTTCCGGTTCCAATCCTAGTAAAGGTAGTTACTTTTATATGGGTTTGATTACTAGACACTGGTTACCAGTGTACTTTGATGGTTGGGGTTCAAATAACCATACTCTGTCACTCTGTAGAAGAGTAGACCTCATTTCCTTGTTATACACATCATCCTCATCTCATTGGGTCATGGGGTTGCTTATTGTTCTAAATTGAACAGATTGCAACGTACACATATTAGGAATTAAAAAAAAATACAAATTGAAGATTGCAAGACTTCTTAAATGTACTAAAAAAAGACCTTAAATCCAAATTAAACGGGGAACATAATTAAGATACAAATATACCAACTAACTAATTTTATCGGTAGGTGTCTTGTTTTGAAAGATATTAGATTGGTATGGTTGGGGGCTACAACTCTTGAAGAGGGAAGGGTGGTGAGCTACTTAAATGGTGAAAATTGGTACAGTCTAGTAGGATACGTGAGGGCTGCAATCAAGTATAGAAAATATCTGGTAGCAGAATTTAATTATTGAAAGTAGTTACTATTTTCTTTTTAGTGCAGATTAATAAATTTTGGTTTACAGGGTGTGCATTTCTCCTTTGTGAATATAGGGGGGCTTCGTGGTGTGGGTAATAAGGCTTACCTATTGATAAGAAATAATCAGTTGTTTTTTTTTGTTTTTTTTTTGTTTAATTTTAATAAATTTATAAAAAGAGGGTTAAAATTTACTTATATGTTTTAATTAATATAGGGGTTTTTGTTTTTGTGTCTTCAACCTGGCAGACGGCCTCTAGGTCATGTCATAAGTGAATACAGTAGTAAATTGATTTATTTTATTTTATTTTATTTTTCTTATTTTTTCTTTGTAGTTAAGTTTAGTATTAAGTGTATTTTATAAGGTAAATGTTTGTAATATTGAGTGTATAATAAAATTCACTATTATTATTATATTATTATTATTATACCAACTAACTGGGATTTTACAATAACACAGGTTATTTGTTAAGCTAAAAGTTAATGTACATAGAAAAATCTTTTTGTTTTCTTTTTTCATACGTTACAAAAAAAAATCATTTCATCCTTCACCGTCTGCATTAGCAGTAATTGCAGAACAGTCGGACGTTAAACAAAAAAATATGGTGTGAAACACTCACACAACTTTCTCTTGGCAATGCAAATAATTAACATTAAACCTAACATTATTAATAAAATATTAGAAATAAACAAAAACTAACCTCTAAAAATATAACTTTATATTAATCATGACTGAAAGACGCAAAATGAAAATCGAACTCAAGTTCATCTTAAAAATACGGAAAATCACTCTTTCACACTAAACTAGGCTCTGTAGAGAAAAATGCTTAAACTAAAAGTTGTAGATCTTTTAATTTCCTATAAATTTGATTATATACACTTTTGTCGTAAAATGCATAATAAAACCGCAATCTTAAAAAACAATTTCTTTACATGAAAACAGCCCCATCAAAAATTTCAGCAAACATGACACCTACCCTATCTTGTAGAGAATAAAAAATTGAGTAAACCAGGCGATTTAAAAAAAAAATCGTAAGACCAGTTTTTGAGAAAATCGCAAAAAAGTGAAACATTATACGAATAAACTACTACTTCCGGTTGACCGATTTTGATGAAAATGTCCGTGTCGAGTCCGGTAAAGGTATGTAACTTAAGTTTTAAGTTTCAAGTTCGTACGATGTTCCGTTCTTGAGATATTCTGTTCACACACACACACACACACTCACTCACACGCACACACACACACACACACACACGCACACGCACACAGAGACTGGCACACAGAAAAATCGCTAAAACATGTTTTTTGGGTTCAGGGGGTCTGAAAACGTGTAGATTCGGTGAAGAGTGTATTTGTTAAAATCGACATGAAAACAATACTTTCCTTCCTATATATTCATATAGGCAAGAGAAAGTAAAAAAATAAATAAATAAATAAATAGTAACAGATTGCAACGTAAATAAAGATTTAAAAAGATATACAAATTAACGATTGCAAGACTTTCTAAATTTACTAAAAAAGACCTTAAGTTAAAATTAAACGGCGAACATAATTGAGGTACAACTGTAGCAACTAACTGGGATTTTACAATAACACAGGTTAATTTGTTAAGCTAAAAGTAGATGTACATAGAAAAATCTTTTCTTTTTTTATATATATATTTTCATAAGTTACAAGAAAAAAATCATTTCATCCTTCACCGTCTGCATTAGCAGTAATTGCAAAACAGTCGGACGTTAAACAAAAAAAAAAAATTCAAGAAAAATCAAGGTTGATTAAGACCACTAATAAAACAGCTTAATTAAGTCTACTAAACTATAAAAACAAAATAGATCTAACTTTTATTAATATAGTAATTGTAGGCTAAAGTTGGTAGGCCTTCTACATTCTACAGTTAGAGTTGGATGAAATTAGGTTCAACGCAGTTAAGTGTATCCAGATTACAGAAACGTCCTGTTTAGGCAATAACACTGTTATATACCAACATATCCAACAAGCCTTGGAACTGCGATTAAAAACAGGATGTTCACAAATCAGCTGTCTAGTTTTAGTATACTATTGTTTGTAACGTCTTTTGTCAAGAGTTACATTGTTTTGCTTATTTTTATATTTTGGCGCTTTTGTTCTACTGGCTCTTTCTATCGGATGGGAAATGCACTCCTCGTAAAAGTGTGTACGTGACTTTCAGCATGTACTACTAAGTTGGTGACGTCATGACTACCCCCGATTGGCTTGCGGTAAGCGAGTTTCGGTTTGTCGTTTTCGTACCGTGATGCAGTTGAGATGTATCTATTTTGCAATCATGTAATCTTACATTGAAATATTATTTATTTTATTTAAAAATGTTTTGAGATTTCTTCTTCCCTTTTTTTAAGGTAAGCTCTTTTATATTTCGTTTTATTTTGGCGAAAGTTAGCGTTGCAAACTTTGACACAATCTTGTAAAATTTTAACCACTAAATTTGTTAACTTTGTAAAATCATTTCATTTATATTTTATTACTATTTTAAATTTGTTCTCCTTTCATTTGTTTTTTTTTTTTTTTATTGCTTTTACGTGTTTTATTTAAAATAATTAAAAAAGTGGACAGTGTTTTCTGTTCAATTAACTTGGTAATTACAATGCTTAACCTCAAAATATTAGTTTTTTGTTCTAGAACTTTTACTTTATGCTTTGCTAATTTATGCTGCTCGATTTTGTTATCTTATGTAAATTTTGACTTGTTTATTGTAATTTTAATTTGTATTTATCACCCATTGTTCTGTATTAGATGCAAAACTCGTTTTACTATACCTAAAGCTTTAGTTTCGCCAAAATAACTAAATTTTTAGATTTCTTTAATATTTTTTTGTTTTTTTTACTGTATTATGACTGTAGCTCGCTATAGTCTTCTTTTAATATTTTTGTGGCTAATTACTGCCGTTTGTCTTTTTAAGGGCTCCAGTATTATGTAAAACAAACTCAAGTATTATGTAAAACAAAATTCAAGTATTAAAATCAAGTCAAATTATGGTTAAATTATGGTCAACCTATCGCCAAACATCCTGTTATGGAGTTTTTTAAATTTACAAGGCTTATTCAAATGAATCGTACTCAGTCCTGAAAATGTATGCAGTGGTCTCGACACCTAATCAAGCTAAGAAATTACTAATCAATATGGCTATAGACTGATAAGTAAAACATTGTTTAATTCTAACCAGGACAAGCAAGGTAGGATTCTATTTAATTAATTTAAAACCTGGAATTTATGGGACATCTAAAAAAATTTTTAATGAACTTTCCTGCTACTTAGTGTTTGGTTTCTACAAGAAATTTTCCTGCACTAGTTCAATCTAGTTTACATGGTTGAATCTAGTACTTTATTGTGATTTTTTTGGACTTTAAATTTTTTTAACTTTTAAACAACCTTGCCGTCTCAATACTTAATAAATTTTATCCGAAATTGCTTAAAATGTCTTTTGAAAAAAAATGTATAAAAGTATTATTTCTTAGTTTAAATATTTTTGTAGATTCAATAGAGCAAATCATTGAAAAATCTTTTATAATAACACCAAATTATTTTATTTAGTACAATTTGAGGATGCATCCAAATCAAAATCCAAATATATATATATATATATACCAAAAATTTGGTTACTTAATTATTAATTCACTGGCCAGTTATTACTTAACTACTTAAAATAAATTTGTACTTACAACCAAAATTTAACTAAAATTAACATATCATAATTTATATTTTTATTTTCATTTATATTTTTGAAAATGTACAATTAAATCTTTATGCAATTATTATTAATAGTTGCCCAAGCAGAGTCATTAACTTTTGGGGTTAATTTTTAAAATTTTTTTGGAAATTTAGCTAATACTTATTCTTATACAATTTATTATGGTTACGAAACTGGTGATTTATTCCCATTTATACTTAAATTTATTCATTTAATAATTAATTAAATTTGTGATATTTTTGAACTTTAATTTATGTTTTATTTCTTCCTTGGTGTCACAACCTACTTTTTATCGTTACCTCATGACCATTTGCTTTTGGAGGCAACTATTTTACTTGTTGCAAGCAAGGGGTAACATGTTTCAAGATTAAAATGTGTTTATACTATTTATAAATACTGTACTTAATTTTGTATATAGAAATTCCACACACTGACATAGCTAAACATTTCGGATTCGGTATAAAAAAAAAAATCTGGTGTGAAACACTCACACGACTTTCTCTTGCCAATGAAAATAATAACTAATATAACCAAACATTAGTACTAAAACATAAGAAACAAACAAAAAACTAAACTCAATAAACATAACCTAATTTTAATCATATATGAAAGACGAAAAATGAAAATCAACCTCAGTTTGGCTTAGAAATACGGAAAATCACTCTTTCTCTCTAAACTGGGCTCTGTAGAGAAAAATGCTCTAAATAAAAGTTGTAGATCGTTTAATTTTCTATAAATTTAATTATATACACTTTTGTCGTAAAATGCATACTAAGGCCGAAATCTTAAAAAAATAGATTTTTTACACGTTTTCGTGAGAAAAAACAGAAAATTGCTAATTACCGCTAAACTAAGCGTTATACACAAAAATGTTTGAAATAAAAGTGTAGGATTTTAAATTCTCTACAACTTTTATTGTACAAATTTTTGCGCTAAAATGCATATTAAAGCTGTAATCTTAAAAAAACACTTTTTTACGTGAAAACAGCCTCACCAAGAATTTCAGCAAACATGGCGCCTACCCTATCTTGTAGAGCATAAAAAAATTAGTAAACCAGGCGATTTAAGAAAAAATCGTAGGACCAGTTTTTGAGAAAATTGCAAAAAAGTTAAAAATTACACGAATAAACTACTACTTCCGGTTGACCGATTTTGATGAAAATGTTTGTGTCGCGTCTGGTAGTGGTATGTAACTTAAGTTCAAGTTTCAAGTTCGTACAATGTTCCATTCTTGAGATATTCTGTTCACACACACACAAACACAGACCAATATCTAAAAACATGTTTTTTGGGTTCAGGGGGTCTGAAAACGTGTAGATCTGGTGAAAACTCGATTTCTAAAAATTGACATGAAAACAATACTTTCCTTCCTATATATTCATATAGGCAAGAGAAAGTAATATTGTGATCCACCCAACCCTTTTTGCGGCCGAAATTTACTTATGAAATCCACTTATGAATTCCGATCCACCTACCTCCTGAAGCCAAGACACGTAAGCGGCGCGAAGCACCGCTGGAGTGACGAGTAATAAATTTATACAGAATAGTAAATGTCATATTTTTGTCCAATCTAACTAACCGAACATAATTCATTAGGTAGAACTTTTTATTTCTCACTTTCACTTTTCCACAAACTTGTTCGAAATTTATTATTAATTCAAATATAGACTTAATGATCTTGTTTTCTTACAATATCATCATCATCTTATCATTATTACGTCATAAAATACATAACATACATCATATAGTTACATAATTATGTTACAAAATTTATGTAGGCCTAATATTACTTACGTGTAAAACTCTAAACATATATTTATTTTTAAAAAAATATTTAATTTAGAAAAACTTTTGAAAACATTTGACAAAATGTATTACAATTAAATGTAACATAAAATTTTAAATAATAATATTAATAATAATAATACAAAAAAACGTGTTTTTACTAGAGTTTTACTTTCTCTTGCCTATATGAATGGGTAGGCCTATATAGGAAGGAAAGTATTGTTTTCATGTCGATTTTTCGAAATCGAGTTTTCACCGGATCTACATTTTTTTAGACCCCGTGAACCTAAAAAACATGTTTTTAGCGATTGGTCTGTGTGTGTGTGTGTGTGTGTGTGTGTGTGTGTGTGTGTGTGTGTGTGTGTGTGTGTGTGTGTGTGTGTGTGTGTGTGTGTGTATAAAATATTTCAAGAACGGAACATCGTACGAACTTAAAATTTGAAACTTAAGATAGATACCACTACCGGACCCGACACGAACATTTTCACCAAAATCGGTCAACCGGAAGTAGTATTTATAAGTGTAATTTTTCACTTTTTTGCGATTTTCTCAATAACTGGTACTACGATTTTTTTTAAATCGCCTGGTTTACTCATTATTTTATGCTCTACACGATAGGGTAGGCGCCATGTTTGCTGAAATTTTCGGTAAGGCTGTTTTTACGTCAAGAAATAGTTTTTTTAAGATTACGGCTTCATTATAATTTTTAGCGCAAAAACTTATATAATAAAAGTTGTAGAGAATTTACAAACCTACAACTTTTATTTCAAACATTTTTTTGTATAACGCTTAGTTTAACAGTAATTAGCGATTTTCTGTTTTTTTCTCACGAAAACGTGTGAAAAATCGATTTTTTTTAGATTTCGGCCTTAGTATGCATTTAACGACAAAAGTGTATATAATTAATTTTATAGAAAATTAGAGGATCTACAACTTTTATTTAAAGCATTTTTCTCTACAGAGCCTAGTTTAGTGTGAAAGAGTGATTTTTCGTATTTTTAAGCCGAACTGAGATCGATTTTCATTTTGCGTCTTTCATATATGATTAAAATTAGGTTATGTTTATTGAGGTTAGTTTTTTGTTCACTTCTAATGTTTTATTACTAATGTTAGGTTTATTGTTAATTATTGGCACTGGCAAGAGAAAGTTGTGTGAGTGTTTCACACCAGATTTTTTAAATATGTATAATTCAGTAAATCTCTCGAGGAGATTTGACAAAATGTATTACATTTCAATTAAACATAAAATTTTAAATAATAATAATAATAATAATAAAAATCTGGTGTGAAACACTCACACAACTTTCTCTTGCCAATGCAAATGATTAACAATATAACCTAATTTTAGCAATAAAACAATAGAAAAAACAAAACCTAACCTCAAAAACAATGAAAATTGAACTGTTTGGCTTAAAAATACGGAAAATCACTCTTTCACGCTAAACTTGGCCCTGTAGCGAAAAATGCTCTTAATAAAAGTTGTAGATCTTTTAAATTTCTATAAATTTGATTATATACACTTTTGTCATAAAATGCATACTAAGGCCGAAATGTTAAAAAAATCGATTTTTCTCACGTTATCGTGAGAAAAAAACAGAAAATCGCTAATTACCGCTAAACTAAGCGTTATACAAAAAAATGTTTGAAATAAAAGTTGTAGGTTTGAAAATTCTCTACAACTTTTATTATATACAGTTTTTCGCTAAATTGCATATGAAAGCCGCAATCTTAAAAAGAAAACGTTTTTACGTAAAAACACCCTCACCCAGAGTTTCAGCAAACATGGCGCCTACCCTATCTTGTAGAGAATAAAAAAGTAGATAAACCAGGTGATTTTTAAAAAAAATCGTAGGACCAGTTTTTGAGAAAATCGCAAAAAAGTGAAAAATTACACGAATAAACTACTAAGTTACGGTTGACCGATTTGATGAAAATGTTCGTGTCGGGTCCGGTAGTGGTACGTAACTTAAGTTTCAAGTTTCAAGTTCGTACGATATTTCGTTCTTGAGATATTCTGTACACACACACACAGACCAATCGCTAAAAACATGTTTTTTGGGTTCAGGGGGTCTGAAAACATGTAGATCCGGTGAAAACTCGATTTCGAAAAATCGACATGAAAACAATACTTTCCTTCCTATATATTCATATAGGCAAGAGAAAGTAATAATACAATAAACGTGTTTTATAAAAAGAATTATTTTTGGTTTAATATTGTCTGCAATTAAATTTCACCTTAATAAGGAATAGCCTATTTAAAATTCGTTCTTAATCGTATCAGTTGCTCTTCTTCTAGTTCAAATCCTAGTAAAGGTAGTTACTTTTATACGGATTTGAATACTAGACAGTGGTTACCGGTGTACTTTGACGGTTGGGGTTTAATTAACCACTCTCTCAGGAATGGTCAGCCTGGGTCTGTACAAGACTACACCTCATTTACAAGTCATACATATCATCCTCATCTCATTGGGTGATGGGGTTGCTTATTGTTCTAAATTGAACAGATTGCAACGTACACATATTAGGAATTGAAAAAAAAAGTTGCTCTTCTATAATTTGGAACTACCACTGAAATTATACGAAATAATTCGAATACAGAAAAACAAAAATTGAAACACAGTTAATATGTAGGTAATAAAAAATCTGGTGTGAAACACTAACACGACTTTATCTTGCCAATGTACATAATGAACAATATATCATATGTTTAATCGTAAGTAAACAATTTAAAATTAACACTTGATGTCGGATTAAGTGGCAGGCGGCGGGTTTTCGGTAGGTAAGGCGGTTGCGGCCTCCTTGGGGTTGGACGAGGACGGCTCAATTGAGTCCAACACTACTTCTCCCATCGTCAGGGAGTGAACATGAATTTTTCTCGCCGAAAATCAGTAATTGCTTCTAAACCAGACTCTATACAGAAAACTGTTTTAAATAATAAATGTAGGTTGATTCTGCCCATAACAGACAGGTGGAGTGTCAAATTATTTACACTCGATCTGTTAGTTGCAGGGCTAAAATAAATAGTTCAGTTACTTATCACATGGTCAGCCAATTAAATTACTGAATCATTTAAGAACACAAGAGGTAGAGGTGTAAAAGACACTAATCAGAGTTATCCACTCTGAAAGTAATGAATTTCATTACACAGCCAGACCCTGTGGTGAATGAAGTGAAGGTGTCATTTGCAGAGTGGAAAATATGTGCTTTTCAGAGGGCCTGGCATGCTGTTAAGCGTACTTTTCCACTCAGTGAGTTGTGGCAATGGTAAACCACCTCACTCCTCGTTTTATTTAGTAAAACCTCTGCAGGTTCAAACCAGCCTACAGGCTGATCACCTAAACAACATCGTTGATTATATACACTTTTATCGTAAAATGCATATTAAGGGGTAATTTTACAAAATCCCATTTTTTGTTAAAGATTTTAATGAAGAAAACAAAAAAAAACACTATTTCCGCTAAAGTAAGCGTTTTACAAAAATATGTTTAAAATACAAGTTAAAGGTTTTTTAATGTTCTACAACTTTGATTATATACACGTTTCCCCAAGAATGCATATTAAGGCCGCCATCTTGAAAAAATAAACTATTTTCAACGAGAGAACAGCCTCCCCAACAATTTCAGCAGACATGGCGCCTACCGTATCACGTAAAGCATAAAAAATATAGTACATGAGGCGATTTTTCAATAAATCATAGGGCCCGTTTTTGGAAAAAAAAATCGCTAAAAGATGAAAAATCACACGAGTAAACTACCACTTTCAATGGACCGATTTCGATGGAAATGTTCGTGTCCGGTCTTCTGGTAGTAACCAACTTAAGTTTCACATTTCAACTTCGTACGAAATTCCGTTTTTTAAATATGTTTTACACACACAGACACACACACACACACACACACACACGCACGCACGCACGCACGCACGTACCCACGCGCGCGCGCGCACACACACACACACACACACACACACACACACACACACACACACACACACACACACACACACACACACACACACACACACAAGCACCGACCATCGATTTAGAAAATCTTTGTAAAAGAATACTTTCCGTTTCAATATATTTATATAGGGCAGTTGCTGCCGGCCGCGTTGGCGATGTTGGTAACGTGCTCGCCTCTCATCACGCGGTCTTGGGTTCAAATCCCACTCGGGCATGGCATTTTTTCATACGTTACAAAAAATTCATTTCATCCTTCACCGTCTGCATTAGCAGCAATTTGCAAAACAGTCGGACGTTAAACAAAAAAAAAAAAAAAAATAAGGTCATCAGCCGAAAGGCTGGTTTGAATCTGTACAGGTTTAACTAAGTAAAAAGAGGAGTGAGGTGGTTTACTTTTGCCTTCCTCACTGAGTGGAAAAGAACGCTTATCAGCATGCCAGGCCCTCCGAAAAGAACCCACTTTCCACTCTGCAAATGACACCTTCACTTCATTCACCACAGGGTTTGGCTGTATAATGTAATTCATTACGTTCAGAGGAGATAACTCTGATTAGTGTCTTTTACACCTCTACCTCTTCTGTACTTAAATCATTCAGTCATTTAATTGGGTGACCATGTGATAAGATAAGAAACAGAACTATTTATTTTAGCCCTGCAACTAACAGATTGAGTGTAAATAATCTGACACTCCACCTGTCCGTTATGGGCAGACATATAGGGCAGAAGTAAGTAATAAATTATTTTTTCCATAAGATTTTAATGTTTTCAGGATTTCTTTAATACTATACTCTAATTTTTTTATTTATTCACGAGCACAGTTAAACGGAAGTATTTCTATTGTAATTAATAAAATAAATTATCTAATAAAAACGACAAGAAAATAAATGCCCTAGAAAAGTCACATTTAGAAAAGAAAAAAAACATTGTATTGTAATTTTATGAAGATAATATTGTAGGCTACAAGAAACAGGATAAGGATGGGGAAGTTTAATTTATTAATACGAACACAAGACGAGAGAAAGCCAGTCATGCACTTTTTTGTCAATATAATAAAAACTTATTAAATCCAGCCTACTTGTTTGTCACAATTATTGTCAATTATAAAGAACTATAAAGAACAATTTAATGGCTCATACAATAATTCTTAATCTGTATAAACTTAGTTAATAATAATTATTAATAATTAATTAACACAACTACCGTTACAGTTACAATATTATAACTGACTGTAAATAAATGTTTGTATAATTGTAATAATCAACATTACTGAATGAACTTCAAAGTAGAACAAAAATGTTCTTTAACTTCTAAAGAAAATAAAAGGGAAATAACTAGAAAAAAATCTTACGTTAAATACTCACAAGACGTTCTCTTGGTAATGGAAATAGTGAAACATTTACACGACTTTCTCTTGCCAAAACAAATAATGAATAATGTCACCTGACATTATTAATTTTTTTAGTCATCAGTCTCTCGACTGGTTTGATGCAGTTCTCCAAGCTGTTAAATCTTGTGCAAGTCGTTTCATATCTACATACCTGTAAAACCCTACATCTTTTGTAATTTGCTTTACACATTCAAATCTTTGCCTCCCCCTACAATTTACTCCCTCAATATTACCCTCCATTATTAAAAGATGTCTTAAGATATGCCCCACTAGCCTATCCCTTCTTCTGGTAAGATGCTTCCATATACTTCTTTTTTCATCCACTCGCCTAAGAACCTCTAAATTACTTATTTTCTCTACCCACCTAATCTTTAACATTTTCCTGTAACACCACATTTCAAAAGCTTCTATCCTTTTCTTTTCTACAGCCCCTATCACCCACGTTTCACTCCCGTATAATGCTACTCTCCAAACGTAATGTTTTAAGATATTTTTCCTAATCTGTAAATCAATCTTTGAAGTCAGTAAGCTGTTTTTCATTTTAAAGGCTTTTCTAGCTTGAGTAATTTTACTTTTGATATCACTTGTGCTTCTACCATCCTTTGTTATTTTACTCCCTAAATAGCTAAATTCCTCAACTTCCTAAAAATTACATTAACTAATTACTTTATTACATTAGTACATTAACATTAGTAATAAAACATCGTGGACATAAACAAAAAACTAACCTCAAAAACATAACCTGATTTTAATCATGAGTGAATGAAGCAAAATGAAAATCAACTTCAGTTTAGCTTAATAATACAGAAAATCATTCTTTCACGCTAAACTGGCCTCTGTAAAGACAAATGCTTAAAGATAATTTGTAGATCTTTTTATTTCCTATAAACTTTATTATATACACTTTTGTCGTAAAAATGCATACTAAGGCAGAAATCTTAAAAAATAGATTTTTCACACGTTTTCGTGAGAAAAAAATAGAAAATCGCTAATTACCGCTAAACTAAACATTATACAAAAAAATGTTTGAAATATAAGTTGTAGGATTTTAAATTTTCTAAATTTTTTATTACATAAATTTTTGCGCTAAAATTCATATTAACGCCGCAATCTTAAAAAAATAATTTCTTTACGTGAAAAACGCCTCATCGAGAATTTCAGCAAACATGGTGTCCTACCCTATCTTGTAGAGCATAAAAAATTTAGTAAACCAGGTGATTTTAAAAAAATCGTACGACCAGTTTTTGAGAAAATCGCAAAAAAGTGAAAAATTACACTAATAAACTACTTCCGGTTGACCGATTTTGATGAAAATGTTCGTGTCGGGTACGGTAAAGGTATGCAACTTAAGTTACAAGTTTCACGTTCGTACGATGTTCCGTTCTTGAGATATTCTGTACACACACACGTGCGCGCGCGCACGCACAGACACACACACAGACCAATCGCTAAAAAAACATGTTTTTTGGGATTCAAGGGGGTCTGAAAACGTGTGGATCCGGTGAAAACTCGATTTCTTAAAATCGACATGAAAACAATAGGTACTTTCCTAACTATATATTCATTTTGAAATATTCCGTTCACACACACACAGACCAACCGCTAAAAACATGTTTTTTGGATTCAGAGGTCTGTTTATTATCCGGTGAGAAGTGCATTTGTTAAAATCGACATGAAAACATTACTTTCATTCTGAAACATTCATATAGGTAAGAGAAGATAAAAATAACAAGACTAGAATTTCACCACAGAATTATTGTCAGTCAGTCCAGAAGAAACCTGACTGTATCACTAAACCAAAGTGTATTATAAGAAAATAAGAGAAAGCATGATACAAACTTGTGTTATGCTGTTAGAAAATACGATACACGGCTCGCTTGATCTCATTGCCGTATTTAAACGTAAACGTACAGTGTATACGATTGCCATAGTGGTAGCACTTGTTTGGTAGGTTAGTAAGTAACACCTAACAAGAAATTATAAAAGAATTCCTTATTGCATAGAAGGTTAGAACGTACATTTCATACATGACCTTTACAAATAAAATACCTACTAGAGTTCTTTTTAGATGAAATGTTAAAAAGAAAACTATGTCATATATTTTTATTTTTATCTTTATAAGGATGTACAAATCGTAAAGAATTTCTATGTACACCAGCAGATTGCTCATCATTTTAACGATGTTTTCAAGGTTCCCATTGTGTTAACAACTGCACTTATCCACCAGCTGACTTGCAATAAAAATTTTACTATTCTCCTAACATCATTAAAAATAAACATTCCAAATTCCAAAATCTCCTCAAAAATTGTTAACAGTTTTATAAAAATAGTTTGTACTATAACACACATTACTATTAGATCTAAAATTCTACACTTAAAATTCACATAAAAAAAAATCTGGTGTGAAGCACTCATACAACTTTCTCTTGCAAATGCAAATAATTAACGATAAACCTAAAATTATTAATAAAACATTAGAAATAAACCTAATTTTTATCATGAGTGAAAGACGCGAAATGAAAATCAACCTCAGTTTGGCTTAAAAATACGGAAAATCACTCTTTCACGCTAAACTAGGCTCTGTAGAAAAAAATGCACTCATTAAAAAATGTAGATCTTTTAATTTCCTATAAATTTGATTATATACACTTTTGTCGTGAAATGCATACTAACGCCGAAATTTAAAAAAAATCGATTTTTCACGTTTTCGTGAGAAAAAAACAAAAAAATCGCTAAAAACCGCTAAACTAAGGCGTTATACCAAAAAATGTTAGGAATAAAAGTTGTAGGATTTTAAATTTTCTACAATTTTTATTATATAAATTTTTGCGCTAAATTGCATATTAAAGCCGTAATCTTAAATAAACAACGTTTTTACGAGAAAACAGCCTCACCAAGAATTTCAGCAAACATGACGCAACATGACATGTTCTTGAGATATTCTGTTCACACACACACACACACACACACACAGACCAATCGCTAAAAACATGTGTTTTTGAGTTCAGTGAGTCTGTTTACGTGTAGATCCGGTGAAGAGTGTATTTGTTAAAATCGACATGAAAACAATACGCTCCTTCCTACATATTCATATAGTCAAGAGAAAGTAAAAATTCCAAATTCCAAAATTACTAAAACAATTTTTGAAATTTTTATAAAAATAGTTTGTACTTTAACACACAATTAGATCTAAAATTTTACTCTTAAAATTCACACAAAAATAAAATAAGATACCGTACAACCTCGTTTATCTGGACTAACTGTAACAAAACATAAACCGGACAATCAAAAATCCGAGTAACAAGTAAAACAAATCCGGAAGTAAAAAGACCCGTTTATTGATGCCTATAAAAGACAGGTGGAGTGTTAAATTATTTGCACTCGATTTGTTAGTTCCAAGGCTACAAAAAGAGTTCTCTCTCTTATCACAAAGCCGGCCGCATTGGCGTAGTTAGTAACGTCCTTGCCTCTCATCATGCGGTCTTGGGTTCGAATCCCATTCAGGCTGGGCATATTTTCATAAGTTACAAAAAAATCATTTCATCCTTCACCGTCTGCATTAGCAGTAATTGCAGAACAGTTGGACATTAAACAAAAAAAAAGACAATCATTTAAAGAACAGAAGAAGTACAGGTGTAAAAGACACTAATCAGTTGGACAACTGTACTTATCTACCAGCTGACTTGCTATAAAAATTTTACTATTCTCGTAATATCATTAAAGAAAAATTCCAAATTCCAAAATTACTCAAAAAATTTTGAAATTTTTATAAAAATAGTTTGTACTTTAACACACATTACTGTTAGATCAAAAGTTTTACTCTTAAAATTCATACAAAATTAACACAAAATACCGTACAACCTCGTTTATCCGAACTAACTGTAACAAAAGGTAATCCGGAAAATCGAAAATCCGAGTAATCAGTAAAACAAATCCTGAAGTAAAAAGACCCGTTTATAGATGCCTATAAGAGACAGGTGGAGTGTTAAATTATTTGCACTCGATTTGTTAGTTCCAAGGCTACAAAAAGAGTTCTCTCTCTTATCACAAAGCCGGCCGCAATGGCGTAGTTAGTAACGTCCTTGCCTCTCATCATGCGGTCTTGGGTTCGAATCCCATTCAGGCTGGGCATATTTTCATAAGTTACAAAAAAATCATTTCATCCTTCACCGTCTGCATTAGCAGTAATTGCAGAACAGTTGGACATTAAACAAAAAAAAAAGACAATCATTTAAAGAACAGAAGAAGTACAGGTGTAAAAGACACTAATCAGTTGGACAACTGTACTTATCTACCAGCTGACTTGCTATAAAAATTTTACTGTTCTCTTAATATCATTAAAGAAAAATTCCAAATTCCAAAATTACTCAAAAATTTTTGAAATTTTTATAAAAATAGTTTATACTTTAACACACATTACTATTAGATCAAAAGTTTTACTCTTAAAATTCACACAAAATACCGTACAACCTCGTTTATTCGAACTAACTGTAACAAAAGGTAATCCGGAAAATCGAAAATCCGAGTAATCAGTAAAACAAATCCTGAAGTAAAAAGACCCGTTTACTGATGCCTATAAAAGACAGGTGGAGTGTTAAATTATTTGCACTCGATTTGTTAGTTCCAAGGCTACAAAAAGAAATCTCTCTCTCTTATCACAAAGCCGGCCGCATTGGCGTAGTTAGTAACGTCCTTGCCTCTCATCATGCGGTCTTGGGTTCGAATCCCATTCAGGCTGGGCATATTTTCATACGTTACAAAAAAAATCATTTCATTCTTCACCGTCTGCATTAGCAGTAATTGCAGAACAGTTGGATATTAAACAAAAAAAATCTGGTGTGAAACACTCACACAACTTTCTCTTGCCAATAGAAATAATTAAGAATAAACCTAATATTAGTAATAAAACATTAGAAATAAACAAAAAACTAACCTCAATAAACATAACCTAATTTTAATCATGAGTGAAAGACGCAAAATGAAAATCAACCTCAGTTTGGCTTAGAAATACGGAAAATCACTCTTTCTCTCTAAACTAGGCTCTGTAGAGAAAAATGCTTTAAATAAAAGTTGTACATCTTTTAATTTCCTATAAAATTAATTATATACACTTTTGTCGTAACATGCATTCTAAGGCCGAAATCTTTAAAAAATCAATTTTTCACACGTTTTCGTGAGAAAAAAACAGAAAATCGCAAATTACCGCTAAACTAAGCGTTATACAAAAAAATGTTTGAAATAAAAGTTGTAGGTTTTTAAATTCTCTACAACTTTTATTATATAAGTTTTTGCGCTAAAATTTATATTAAAGCCGTAATCTTAAAAAAAGAACGTTTTTACGTGAAAACAGCCTCACCGAGAATTTCAGCAAACATGGCGCCTACCCTATCTTGTAGAGAATAAAAAATTGAGTAAAATAGGCGATTTTAAAAAAAATCGTAGGACCAGTTTTTGAGAAAATCGCAAAAAACTGAAAAATTACACGAATAAACTACTACTTCCGGTTGACCGATTTTGATGAAAATGTTCGTGTCGCGTCCGGTAGTGGTATGTAACTTAAGTTTCAAGTTTCAAGTTCGTACGATGTTCCGTTCTTGAGATATTCTGTTCACACACAGACACACACACACACACACACACACACACACACACACACACACACACACACACACACACACAGACCAATCGCTAAAAGCATGTTTTTTGGGTTCAGGGGGTCTGCAAACGTATAGATCCGGTGAAAACTCGATTTCGAAAAATCGACATGAAAACAATACTTTCCTTCCTATATATTCATATAGGCAAGAGAAAGTAAAAAAATTACTGAATCATTTAAGAACAGAAGAGGTACAGGTGTAAAACACACTAATCAGAGTTATCTTCTCTGAAACTAATCAATTTCATTATACGAGGTATGGCTTTTAAATAACGAGACTGACGTTGTAAAAAATTTTATTTTAATTTTATTAATAATTACTTATTGTCACCTTCAATATACACTCCTTCTCTTTCCTTTCAACGCTCCATGCGAAATTACCATTGTTGGAAACAGTGCTGGAAGTCATCTGCTGTCAGCTCCTTCAGGACACCTGTCGCTTTCTCTTATACATCTTCCACAGACTCAAATCTTGTCCCTTTTAAAACAGATTTCACCTTAGGGAACAGGTAGAAGTCACATGGTGCAAGATCTGGTGAATAATGTGGATGTTCTAACACAAAGATGCTGTACTTGGCTAGGAACCTCTTGACAGATAACGCGGAATGAGCTGGCGCACTGTCTTGGTTGAGAACCCATGATTTGTCTGTCCACATTTCGGGGCGTTTTTTCCTTACTCGTATTTTAGAAAGTACCTCAAGGTAGTATTATTGATTAATTGTTTGACCTTCAGGAACCCAGTGAAGGTACTCAATCCCATGGATATCAAAAAAAAACAATCATCATTGCTTTAAATATTGACTTGCTCATTCGAGCTTTTTTGGCTCTCGGTGAAGTTCGGCTCTTCCAGTGCAAGGATTGGCGCTTCGTTTCCAGATCATAAGTATAAAACCACGTTTCATCACATGTTATTATCTTCTACCTGTTCCCTAAGGTGAAATCTGCATTAAAAGGGACAAGATTTGAGTCTATGGAAGCTGTAAAAGAGAAAGCGGCACATGTCCTAAAGGAGCTGACAGAAGATGACTTCAAGCACTGTTTCTGAGCGTTGTAGGAATAGAGAAGGAGGGTATATTGAAGGCAACAATAAGTGTTAATGTATAAAATAAAAATAAATTTTTTTACAACGTCAGTCTCATTATTTAATAGCCACACCTCGTAAATAAGAATATGCTATTAAAATTTCATGAAAATCCGATCACTAGTTTTGGAAATTAACCTGCACGAAAAAACACGCTTTGACTTTGTTATAATATTAGTACAAATGAAATAAAAATGTTAATTTGGAATAAATGAAAGGTAGAAAGATTTGTTAACTTACCAGTCCTTGGCCTCTCCTTAGGGAAGCATGTACGAAATAATCCTTTAGTCCTAGTGTAATAGAAATATTTTGTATCTAAATTTTTTAATAATTGTTCTTGTCCGCCTCTTTTCTCTGCGTATTTCTGTAACAAAAACAAAACAAATGTTAAGTCAAATCCCGTATAAAATATTTGTAACAATTTTAACACCTCGATTCACTTGAGGTTCGTTCGGGTTAACCAATAAACAGACTTATAAAAACTTATTCCAATTAACGATTTAACTTAGCCTAATAAGAAATAGTATTAAATGACATGAATTAATCCAATTACAAAATTTAAGCTTAAAGCAACTTGACTAGCAACAAAATATTTAAAATTTTGAAAAATAGACTGAGTAATGCGAGGGGTGGGCGCTACTATTCATGTTGCCTGAATCTGACTGTCTCCCTGAATTGACAATGCAGTCTGTCAATTCAGGTAGACAGTCCGACAAGATGTTAAGTACACAAACTGGCAACATGGATAGTAGCCCCCCCCCCGCATTACCCAGTCTAATTTTCAAAATTTTAAAAATTCTGTCACAACATTGGCCAATCATTTCATGTTATTAATATATTTGTACTAACTTCTTTATGCTGATTAAAATGATAGTTTGCCTGTGCCGAACGATCGAGCGGTTACTGAGATAGCAAGGGTTCAGAATATTGTTAATAAATCAAAATTTAAATAACATATGAATTTGAAATTTCGTACTCACTTTAAGAATATAATTGTCTATGTTTTGGTAAAATTTCAAATTTTTCGGTCGAATAATTATCGAGTTACACGTCTCTAAATACATGAAATTTGTTCCGGTAGCTAAAAAAACAGGGTCTTTTTGTCATTCAACCTCGATATGGCAATTTTTAAACAACATTAAAAAAAATCTGGTGTGAAACACTCACACAACTTTCTCTTGCCAATGCAAATAATTAACAATAAACCTAACATTAGTATTAAAACATTAGAAATGAACAAAAACTAACCTCAAAAACATAACCTTATTTTAATCATGAGTGAATGACGCTAAATGACAATCGAACTCAGTTTGGCTTAAAAATACGGAAAATCACGCTTTCACGCTAAACTAGGCCCTGTAGAGAAAAATGCTCTAAACAAAAGTTGTAGATCTTTTAATTTTCTTTAA
The DNA here is from genome assembly GCA_035578175.1 of Catonia carolina. Classification (NCBI taxonomy): domain Eukaryota; kingdom Metazoa; phylum Arthropoda; class Insecta; order Hemiptera; family Achilidae; genus Catonia; species Catonia carolina. Next base: position 5,081,702 of record JAQMRL010000021.1, on the reverse strand, counting down.
ATTTAATTATATACACTTTTGTCGTAAAATGCATACTAAGACCGAAATGTTAAAAAAATCGATTTTTCTCACGTTTTCGTGAGAAAAAAAACAGAAAATCGCAAATTACCGCTAAACTAAGCGTTATACAAAAATATGTTTGAAACAGAAGTTGTAGGTTTTTAAATTCTCTACAACTTTTATTATATAAGTTTTTGCGCTAAAATTTATATTAAAGCCGTAATCTTAAAAAAACAACGTTTTTACGTGAAAACAGCCTCACCGAGAATTTCAGCAAACATGGCGCCTACCCTATCTTGTAGAGAATAAAAAATTGAGTAAAATAGGCGATTTTAAAAAAAATCGTAGGACCAGTTTTTGAGAAAATCGCAAAAAACTGAAAAATTATACGAATAAACTACTACTTCCGGTTGACCGATTTTGATGAAAATGTTCGTGTCGCGTCCGGTAGTGGTATGTAACTTAAGTTTCAAGTTTCAAGTTCGTACGATGTTCCGTTCTTGAGATATTCTGTTCACACACACACACACACACACACACACAGACCAATCGCTAAAAACATGTTTGTGTGGGTTCAGGGGGTCTGAAAACGTATAGATCCGGTGAAAACTCGATTTCTTAAAATCGACATGAAAACAATACTTTCCTTCCTATATATTCATATAGGCAAGAGAAAGTAATATAGGACTATTATAGATCAACGCAGAATAAAATTAACTAAATTTTGATGTAAAGTACGTTAAAATCCGACTGATAGTTTTGGAGATGCTTTGGGTTCAAAGTCGGGTTTCTATCATTATGAAACCGAAATTAGTCACGTGATGCTTTACTTAATATTAGACACAATACTTCAAACAAATTTATATTAATGATTGTAAGGAAAACACGAAATTTAGTTAACATATTAAAATTGTTATTTAAAAACTAGATAAGAAGCAAAATAAATACATTGATAATGAGAATTTTCAATGTCATGTACGTCATGTAAACATAATATTGTAAACAAACCCGTAACATTAATAACACTCGTAAAAATTTATTACTTAACTATTTTTTACTTTCTCTTGCCTATATGAATATATAGGAAGGAAAGTATTGTTTTCATGTCGATTTTAAGAAATCGAGTTTTCACCGGATCTATACGTTTTCAGACCCCCTGAACCCACACAAACATGTTTTTAGCGATTGGTCTGTGTGTGTGTGAACAGAATATCTCAAGAACGGAACATCGTACGAACTTGAAACTTGAAACTTAAGTTACATATCACTACCGGACCCGACACGAACATTTTCATCAAAATCGGTCAACCGGAAGTTGTAGTTTATTCGTATAATTTTTCACTTTTTTGTGATTTTCTCAAAAACTGGTCCTACGATTTTTTTAAAAATCGCCTCATTTACTCAATTTTTTATTCTCTACAAGATAGGGTAGGCGCCATGTTTGCTGAAATTCTGGGTGAGGCCGTTTTCACGTAAAAACATTTTCTTTTTAAGACTGCGGCTTTAATATGCATTTTAGCGCAAAACATTATATAATAAAAGTTGTAGAGAATGTAAAATTCTACAACTTTTATTTCAAACATTTTTTTGTATAACGCTTAGTTTAGCGGTAATAAGCGATTTTCTGTTTTTTTTTTCACGAAAAGGTGTGAAAAATCGATTTTTTTAAGATTTCGGCCTTAGAATGCATTTTACGACAAAAGTGTGTATAATAAAATTTGTAGAAAATTAAAAGATCTACAACTTTTATTTCAAGCTTTTTTTTGTACAGTGCCTAGTTTAGCGTGTAGGAGCGATTTTCCGTATTTTTAAGCCAAACTGAGGTCGATTTTAATTTTGCGTATTTCACTAACGTTTTTTGAGGTTAGTAGTTTGTTTATTTCTAATGTTTTATTACTAATATTAGGTTTATTGTTAATTATTTGCATTGGCAAGAGAAAGTTGTGTGAGTGTTTCACACCAGATTTTTTTAAAATAGGTATCCTTTTATAACTAGCCCTATTGTTACTTTTTCACTTTATTATCTACTCTTAACATTTTATGAATTAAGTACTAGAAATTTCTTGGACCATACTCCTATTTGATATTGTCACAATATTACATTACATTTTACTGCTCATAAATTTTGTTTGATATAATCATTAAAATTCATTTGATATGTTAACAAAAATTATCAGTTCAAATGTATTACCCAAAAAAACTGTAATCATTAAAATTTATTTTAATTTATCCCACTCAGGCACGGCATATTTTCATACATTGTTGTTTAGGTCATCAGCTGAAAGGCTGGTTTGAACCTGTAGAGGTTTTACTAAGTAAAACGAGGAGTGAGGTGGTTTACCAATGCCACAACTCACTGAGTGGAAAAAAAGTACGCTTATCAGCATGCCGGGCCCTCTGAAAAACACATATTTTTCACTCTGTAAATAACACCTTTACTTCATTCACCACAGGGTCTGGCTGTATAATGAAATCCATTAGGTACTTTTAGAGGAGATAACTCTGATTAGTGTCTTTTACACCTCTACCTCTTCTGTTCTTAGATGATTTAGTCATTTAATTGGCTGACCATGTGATAAGAAACAGAACTATTTATTTTAGCCTTGCAACAATCAGATTGAGTGTAAATAATTTTACACTCCACCTGTCTGTTATGGGCAGGGATTTTCATACATTACAAAAAAATTTTTTCATTCCATAGCTACAACCCAACGTCGTCGCTAATGACCGTTGCACTTGATGCGACGTTAAAAAAAAATTATCTCACTTTAACAACTGATGGTTGGGGTTTAATTAACCATACTCTATCAGGAATGGTCGGCCTGGGTCTGTACAAGACTACACCTCATTTACATGGCATACACATCATCCTCATCTCATTGGGTCATGGGGTTGCTTATTGTTCTAAATTGAACAGATTGCAACGTACAGGTCATTTGTTTTAGCTAGAAGCTTTCCCTCTAACGCTGTGTGCCGCTGAGCTGTTCTGTTTAGTGGTGGGGGAAGCACCTCGTAGTTGTAACATAGTATACGGTTAGAAAGAGAGGGAATGATCATTAAGTGAGAAGGAGACAAAACTTTCCCCTTTGAAACTATCCCTACTCTACCTACTCACCCTCCCCTTACAAGCTTCTTCCTAAAACAAACGAACTATACACGAATTAAGAATAAAAAAAAAACTTTAACAAATGTACAACTACGAGTATGATATCCTGCACGAAAATGGTGCTTTTTTTTTTTTTTGTTTAGCGTCCGACTGTTTTGCAAATTGCTGCTAATGCAGACGGTGAAGGATGAAATGAATTTTTTGTAACGTATGAAAAAATGCCATGCCTGAGTGGGATTCGAACCCAAGACCGCGTGATGAGAGGCGAGCACGTTACCAACATCGCCAAAGCGGTTGGCGAAAATGCGATGGTAGTTGAAGCATTGTTGCGAGATTGCTACCCGAACATTCATTCAAGTCAGCAAAAATTTTTAGAGATCTCCCTAGCTAGCCGTCTTAAGCTCTTTTTTATTCAAAAAAAAAAAAGAAAATACTGTGGGTTTCTACAGAAGTGCCAGTCCTTACATCGGAAACTTGCTGGCGTAAACCTGCAATTGCCAACCAAAATTTTAAAGTTGCAGAAAAGTAAAATGTCCTGTTAAAAATTAATTTTTATTGTGTTCATAAAAAACATCGTTCTAATACTAAAGAAAATATCTGGTGTGAAACACACGACTTTTTCTTGCCAATGCAAATAATGACCAATATAACCTACCTAACATTAGTAATAAAACATTAGAAATAAACAAAAAAACTAACCTTAATAACCATAATCTTATTTTAATCATGAGTGAAAGACGCAAAATGAAAATCGAACTCAGTTTGGCTTAAAAATACGGAAAATCACTTTTTCACGCTAAACTAGGCTCTGTAGAGAAAAATTCTTTAAATAAAAGTTGTAGATCTTTTTATTTCCTATAAATATGATTATTCCATTTTTGTCGTAAAATGCAAACTAAGGCCGAAATCTTAAAAAAATCGATTTTTCACACGTTTTCATGATAAAAAAAAATCGCTAATTACTGCTAAACTAAGCGTTATACAAAAACATGTTTGCAATAAAAGTTGTAGACCTTTAAATTCTCTACAACTTTTGTTATATAAAGTTTTGCGCTATAATGCATATTAAAGCCGTAATCTTAAAAAAATAATTTCTTTACGTGAAAACAGCCTCACCGACAGTTTCAGCAAACATGGCGCCTACCCTATCTTGTAGAGAATAAAAAATTAAGTAAACCAGGCGATTTTTAAAAAAATCGTAGAACCAGTTTTTGAGAAAATCGCAAAAAAGTGAAAAATTATACGAATAAACTACTACTTCCGGTTGACTGATTTTGATGAAAATGTTCGTCTCGGGTCCGGTAGTGGTATGTAACTTAAGTATCAAGTTTCAAGTTCGTACGTTGTTTCGTTCTTGAGATATTCTGTTCACACACACAGACAGACACAGACCAATCGCTAAAAACATTTTTTTTGGGTTCAGGGGGTCTGAAAACGTGTAGAAAAAACAATACTTTCCTTCCTATATATTTATATAGGCAAGAGAAAGTAAAAAAATACTGTGGGTTCCTAAAGAAGTGCCAGCCCTTGTTTCGAAAACTTGCAGGCGTAAACCTGCAATTGCCAACCAAAATTTTAAAGTTACAGAAAAGTAAAATTTCCTTTTAAAAATTAATTTTTATTGTGTTCATAAAAAAAGAATCATTCTAACACTAAAAGTATTCGAAATGGTTTTATTTTAGTTTATTTATAAAGTCGCATCTACAGCTTGGTCATTAGCAACTACTGTGGGTTTTGGTACCTCAACAGTGGTTTTAACGTGTTAAATAGCCGGGAATCGAACCCGGGACCTTTCGCTTTGTAGACTAGCGCGCTAGTCACTACGCCACGGAGGCGGTTTCAAAATATATTATTCCATTAATTTTTGTTTAAAAGTGTTTTTTTGTAAATGTCGGTTATCCAGACGTTGGCACTTTTGGATAACTTACGCAAGTCCGGTAAACCGGAAGTTGTCACTACGTAAAATATATTGAAGTTCTGTTTTCCGGACGTTGGTACTGAAAGGATTAGAGCCAAACAGGCTGGGTTTCATTTAACGTCATTCACTCATATTTAAAAAATGATTATATTGTACGAGTAAGGTTATCTTGTACAATATTTACACTGGCAAGAGAAAGCGTGTGACTGTTTCAAACCAGGTTTTAAGTTCTAGAAAGTTCACTTATGATTAAACATAGGTTATATTTTTCACTCCATACAGTAAATAAACCGAAAAAATGAATTTATTTTAATTTTATTTAAAAATAGTTTCCGGTGATTGAATTTCAGTGAAATTTATGTAATATTAAGTTAATTTTTTTTAGTTGAAAGGAAATTCCGTTCGGATTCAGTAGTCACACTTTGATGGCTGTGTAATAGTATCTTTTCATAGCTACTATTCTACAGTTGAGCCGTTGTTAGTTTGCTCCTACTGTTAACAAACAAAAGCCAACTACTACAGGATGCACGCTAGAGTCTGCGACTTTACGGATGTCGTATTCCTATTAAGTTAACTTATTTTTACTTTCTCTAGCCTATATGAATATATAGGAAGGAAAGTATTGTTTTCATGTCGGTTTTTCGAAATCGAGTTTTCACCGGATCTATACGTTTTCAGACCCCCTGAACCCAAAAAATATGTTTTTAGCGATTGGTCTGTGTGTCTGTGTGTGAACAGAATATCTCAAGAACGGAACATCGTACGAACTTGAAACTTGAAACTTAAGTTACATACCACTACCGGACGCGACACGAATATTTTCATCAAAATCGGTCAACCGAAAGTAGTAGTTTATTCGTATAATTTTTCACTTTTTTGCGATTTTCTCAAAAACTGGTCCTACGATTTTTTTTAAAATCGCCTATTTTACTCAATTTTTTATTCTCTACAAGATAGGGTAGGCGCCATGTTTGCTGAAATTCTCGGTGAGGCTGTTTTCACGTAAAAACGTTGTTTTTTTAAGATTACGGCTTTAATATAAATTTTAGCGCAAAAACGTATATAATAAAAGTTGTAGAGAATTTAAAAACCTACAACTTCTGTTTCAAACATTTTTTTGTATGACGCTTAGTTTAGCAGTAATTAGCGATTTTCTGATTTTTTCTCACGAAAACGTGTGAAAAATCGATTTTTTTAAGATTTTGGCCTTAGTATGCATTTTACGACAAAAGTGTATATAACCAAATTTATAGGAAATTTAATGATCTACAACTTTTATTTAACGTATTTTTCTCTACAGAGCCTAGTTTAGCGTGAAATAGTGATTTTCCGTATTTTTAAGCCAGACTGAGGTTGATTTTCATTTTAAGTGTTTCACTCATGATTAAAATAAGGTTATGTTTATTGAGGTTAGTTTTTTGTTTATTTCTAATATTTTATTACTAATGTTAAATTATATAGTAAATTATTTACATTGGCAAGAGAAAGTTGTGTGAGTGTTTCACACCAGATTTTTAAATTATAAGTACTTAAAGTACTAAAAACATCGGTCATGATATGATGTAGCCTTAAAAATTTCATTTATAAAAATACTTTTAAAAGTATTTTGTATTTAAATACTTTTGAAAGTACTATTTTGTTGTTACTTTTTAATCAGCGTGTACACTTTTTGATATAATGCGCATGCTCAGAAACGTCATTATTTCTTTACATTAGGAGCAAACTAAGAGAGGCTGGACTATAATATGATTTAAGGCAAGAAGACAGACATTGGTCGCGCCCACGAGGACATTGTTCCCGGAAATTTATACTTATTCTATATCCTCGTATTCCATTCTTTGTTGTTTATCCTTTATTTCTTTCTCTTTTGCACTTAAATAGAAATAGATACACACCTAGATCCAGTTGTACCAGATAATATTTACTAAAGATCAACAAGATAAAAGATAGAAAACGATCTGATTGCGTTGCAGAGAAAAAAACAAACAACTTATATGACTTCAGTAATTTCTCTACACGCATTTCTAACAATGTCATATCTGACCCGGTTATAAAGAAAAAAATCTGGTGTGAAACACTCACACAACTTTCTCTTGCCAATGCAAATGATTAATAATAAACCTAACATTATTAAGAAAATATTAGAAATAAACAAAAACTAACCTCAAAAACATAACCTTATTTTAATCATGAGTGAATGACGCAAAATGACAATCGAACTCAGTTTGGCTTTAAAATACGGAAAATCACGCTTTCACGCTACACTAGGCTCTGTAGAGAAAAATGCTCTAAACAAAAGTTGTAGATCTTTTAATTTTCTATAACTTTTATTATATACACTTTTGTCGTAAAATGCATACTAAGACCGAAATGTTAAAAAAATCGATTTTTCTCACGTTTTCGTGAGAAAAAAACAGAAAATCGCAAATTACCGCTAAACTAAGCGTTGTACAAAAAAATGTTTGAAATAAAAGTTGTAGAATTTTACATTCTCTACAACTTTTATTATATAAATTTTTGCGCTGAAATTTATATTAAAGCCGTAATCTTAAAAAAACAACGTTTTTACGTGAAAACAGCCTCACCGAGAATTTCAGCAAACATGGCGCCTACCCTATCTTGTAGAGAATAAAAAATTTAGTAAAATAGGCGATTTTAAAAAAAATCGTAGGACCAGTTTTTGAGAAAATCGCAAAAAACTGAAAAATTATACGAATAAACTAAGTTACTACTACTTCCGGTTGACCGATTTTGATGAAAATGTTCGTGTCGCGTCCGGTAGTGGTATGTAACTTAAGTTTCAAGTTTCAAGTTCGTACGATGTTCCGTTCTTGAGATATTCTGTTCACACACACACACACACACACACACAGACACACACACACACACACACACAGACACACACACACACACACACACACACAGACCAATCGCTAAAAACATGTTTTTTTGGGTTCAGGGGGTCTGAAAACGTATAGATCCGGTGAAAACTCGATTTCTTAAAATCGACATGAAAACGATACTTTCCTTCCTATATATTCATATAGGCAAGAGAAAGTAAAAATCAATCACTTTTTCTCTACTACCGACTGTTAATCTGATACCTTTACATTTATTTACATTTATATATTTATTTATTAGGTTTTTCACTTTTTTTAAAAAGTTTAAAATCCTGCACCGGCATCATAGTTACAACATTAAAAAAATCTGGTGTGAATTACGCACACAACTTTCTCTTGCCAATGTAATTTATTAACAATATAACCCTAACATTAGAAATAAACAAAAAAACTAACTTCAATAAACATACCCTATTTTAGTCGTGAGTAAAAGACGCAAAATGAAAATCGACCTCAGTTTCGCTTTAAAATACGGAAAAATCACTCTTTCACACTAAACTAGGCTCTGTAGAGAAAAATGCTTTTATAGAAGTTGTAGATCTTTTTATTTCCTAAAAAATTAATTATATATAGCCTACTTTTGTCGTAAAATGCATACTAAGGCCGATATCTTAAAAAAAATTGATTTTTCGATTGTATAATTAAATTTGTTGAAAATTAGAAAAATTTACCACTAGACACACCCGATGGGTTCTGTAACCATTAATGTAATAATTTTTTACTTTCTCTTGCCTATATGAATATATAGGAAGGAATTGTTTTCATGTCGATTTTAAGAAATCGAGTTCTTACCGGATCTATACGTTTTCAGACCCCCTGAACCCAAAAAACATGTTTTTAGCGATTGGTCTGTGTGTGTGTGTGTGTGTGTCTGTGTGTATACAAAATATCTCAAGAACGGAACATCGTACGAACTTGAAACTTAAAACCTAAGTTGCATACCACTACCGGACCCGACACGAACATTTTCATCAAAATCGATCAACCGGAAGTAGTAGTTTATTCGTGTAATTTTTCACTTTTTTGTGATTTTCTCAAAAACTGGTCCTACGATTTTTTTTTAAATCGCCTGGTTTATTCAGTTTTTTATTCTTTACAAGATAGGAAAGGCGCCATGTTTGCTGAAATTCTTGGTGAGGCTGTTTTCACGTAAAATCGTTGTTTTTTTTTAAGATTACGGCTTTAATATGCATTTTAGCGCAAAAATTTATATAACAAAAGTAGTAGAGAATTTAAAATTCTACAACCTTTATTTCAAACATTTTTTTGTATAACGCTTAGTTTAGCGGTAATTAGCGATTTTCTGATTTTTTCTCACGAAAACGTGTGAAAAATCGATTTTTTTTAAGATTTCGGCTTTAGTACGCATTTTACGACAAAAGTGTATACAATCAAATTTATAGGAAATTAAAAGATCTACAACTTTTATTTAAAACATTTTTCTCTACAGAGCCTAGTTTAGCGTGAAAGAGTGATTTTCCGTATTTCTAAGCCAAACCGAGTTCGATTTTCATTTTGCGTCTTTCACTCATGATTAAAATAAGGTTATGTTTTTGAGGTTAGTTATTTTTTATTTTTAATGTTTTATTTCTAATGTTAGGTTATATTGTTAATTATTTGCATTGGCAAGAGAAAGTTGTGTGAGTGTTTCACACCAGATTTTTATAAAAGTAAACAAGAATTTATCGAACAAAAATGTATTGTAATAATTTCATTTTATGTTTGCAGATAAAATCCTCTTGAATACCGATCAAACTATGAGTGCCATGGTATAATAGAATGCACTTTAAATAGTAGGACCCGATGGAAGGGAATGCAGACGTCCTTGTAGAAGAATAGAAATAAGAGAATAACGTTCGGTTGTGAAATAAGGACAGTAACTTACGTTGGGTACTGTATGTTATATGGGTAACTCATAAACAGCAAAGTATCGTGGTTGTATTAATCCAACAAGTAAAAAAATCTGGTGTGAAACACTCACACAACTTTCTCTTGCCAATGCAAATAATTTACAATACAATTTAACATTAGTAATAAAACATTAGAAATAAACAAAAAACTAACCTCAATAAACATAACCTTATTTTAATCATGAGTGAAACACTCAAAATGAAAATCGACCTCAGTCTGGCTTAAAAATACGGAAAATCACTATTTCACGCTAAACTAGGCTCTGTAGAGAAAAATACGTTAAATAAAAGTTGTAGATCTTTAAATTTCCTATAAATTTGGTTATATACAGTTTTGTCGTAAAATGCATACTAAGGCCAAAATCTTAAAAAAATCGATTTTTCACACGTTTTCGTGAGAAAAAAATCAGAAAATCGGTAATTACTGCTAAACTAAGCGTAATACAAAAAAATGTTTGAAACAGAAGTTGTAGGTTTTTAAATTCTCTACAACTTTTATAATATAAGGTTTTGCGCTAAAATTTATATTAAAGCCGTAATCTTAAAAAAAAAAACGTTTTTACGTGAAAACAGCCTCACCGAGAATTTCAGCAAACATGGCGCCTACCCTATCTTGTAGAGAATAAAAAATTGAGTAAAATAGGCGATTTTAAAAAAAATCGTAGGACCAGTTTTTGAGAAAATCGCAAGAAACTGAAAAATTATACGAATAAACTACTACTTCCGGTTGACCGATTTTGATGAAAACGTTCGTGTCGCGTCCGGTAGTGGTATGTAACTTAAGTTTCAAGTTTCAAGTTCGTACGATGTTCCGTTCTTGAGATATTTTGTTCACACACACACACACACACAGACCAATCGCTAAAAACATGTTTTTTGGGTTCAGGGGGTCTGAAAACGTATAGATCCGGTGAAAACTCGATTTCTTTAAAATCGACATGAAAACAATACTTTCTTTCCTTTATATTCATATAGGCAAGAGAAAGTAATAAAATACTGTACTGGCATGTACAACATCCAAACAAGACCAATAACTGCTGCGACGTTCAAGTACTCAATTTCGTTCTTATTTATTTATTTATTTAACAATGGCCCAAATAATATACAAGACTCGAGTCTTTCGTAAAGCATTAACAACAATTGCATATCTTATAGGTAATCTTTTTTACTTTCTCTTGCCTATATGAATATATAGGAAGGAAAGTATTGTTTTCATGTCCATTTTAAAGAAATCGAGTTTTCACCGGATCTATACGTTTCCAGACCCCCTGAACCCAAAAAACATGTTTTTAGCGATTGGTCTCTCTCTCCCTCCCCCTCTCAAACTCTCTCTCTCTCTCTCCCTCTCTCTCTCTCTCTCTCTCTCTTACTCACACACTCTCTCTCTCTCACTCTCTCTCTCCCTCCCTCTCCCTCCCACTCACCCCTCTCACTCTCTCTCTCTCTCTCTCTCTCTCTTTCTCTGTGTGTGTGTGTGTGTGTGTGTGTGTGTGCGCGCGCGCGCGCGTGTGTGTGTGTGTGTGTGTGTGTGTGTGTGTGTGTGTGTGTGTGTGTGGACAAAATATCTCAAGAACGGAACATCGTACGAACTTGTAACTTTAAACTTAAGTTACATACCACTACCGGACCCGACATGAACATTTTCATCAAAATCGGTCAACCGGAAGTAGTAGTTTATTCGTATAATTTTTCACTTTTTTGCGATTTTCTCAAAAACTGGTCCTACAATTTTTTTTAAAATTGCCTGGTTTACTACAATTTTTATTCTCTAACAGATAGGGTAGGCGCCATGTTTGCTGAAATTCTGCGTGAGGATGTTTTTACGTAAAAACATAGTTTTTTTAAGATTACGGCTTTAATATACAATTTACTGCAAAAGTTTATATAATAAAAGTTGTAGAGAATTTAAAATCCTACAACTTTTATTTCAAACATTATTTTGTAGAACGCTTAGTTTAGCAGTAATTAGCGATTTTCTGTTTTTTTCTCACGAAAACGTGTGAAAAATCGATTTTTTTAGGATTTCGGCCTTAGAATACATTTTAAGACAAAAGTGTATTTAGTCTAATAAATTTTATAGGAAATAAAAAGATTTACAACTTTTATTTAAAGCATTTTTCTCTACAGAGCCTAGTTTAGCGTGAAAAAGTGATTTTCCGTATTTTTAAGCCAAACTGAGTTTGATTTTCATTTTGCGTCTTTCACTCATGATTAAAATAAGGTTTTGTTTGTTGAGGTTAGTTTTTTGTTTATTTCTAATGTTTTATTACTAATGTTAGGTTTATTGTTAATTATTTGCATTGGCAAGAGAAAGTTGTGTGAGTGTTTCACACCAGATTTTTTTTTTTTAGCATATTTGTTATCGGGAACTGTACATTGTTGACAACTACCCAATTTGATCGCTGCATTTTGCTGTATTTTTATTTAACGTGGATTAGACATGAGTTTGAACAGGGACCCCATTAGAGTTTGCTCATGGATGGCTGTCACCTGGTCACCATACAAAGTCGCTTGCCCAACCGGTGTTACTTAACAAATAATAGCGACTTTCTACCAGCTGACTGACTGGGCTGGCCCGAAGGCCATAGGTAATCTAACAAAATACTAAATATCAACATGTGGTATTGGATGTCATCAAAAAAAAATTGCACGTGTCCTCCATGATATGGCCAATCAATCGTTCAATTAAAAAAATAATACAAATTAAAAAATCTAGACCAACCCGACGCCGTGAATCAGCTGTTTAACTGCTGATTTTCGGAGACGAAGGTTCCTGGTTCAAATCCTAGTATAGGTAGTTACTTTTATACGGATTTGAATGCTAGACAGTGGTTAACGGTGTACTTTGATGGTTGGGGTTCAATTAAACATACTCTCTCAGGAGTGGTCGACCTGGGTCTGTACAAGACTACACCTTATTTACACGTCATACACATCATTCTTATCTCATTGGGTCATGGGGTTGCTTATTGCTCTGAATTGAACAGATTACAACGTACACAAGTTAGGAATTAAAAAAAAAAGTCTGGTGTGAAACACTCACACAAATTTCCCTGGCCAATGCAAATAATTAACAATATAACCTAATATTAGTAATAAAACATTAAAAATAAACAAAATTCTAAACTCAAAAAACAATAACCTACTTTCAATCATATGAAGCAAAATTAAAATCAACCCCAGTTTGGCTTAATAATATGAAACATCACTCTTTCACGCTGAACTAGGCTCTGTAGAGGAAAATAAGCTAAATAAAATTTGTAAATCTTTTAATTTCCTATAAATTTTATTATATACACTTTTGTCGTAAAATGCATTCTAAGGCCGAAATCTTAAAAAAATCGACTTTTCACACGTTTTCATGAGAAAAAAAACAGAAAATCGCTAATTACCGCTAAACTAACCGTTATACAAGAAAATATTTGAAATAAAAGTTATAGGATTTTAAATTCTCTACATTTTTTATTATATAAATTTTTTCGTTAAAATACAAATTAAAGCCGTACTTAAATAAACAATTTTTTACGTGAAAACAGCCTCACCTAGAATTTCAGCAAACATGGCGCCTACCATATCTTGTAGAGCATAAAATTTAGTAAACCAGGAGATTTTTTTTACCAGGTTGATTTTAATTTTGCCTCTTTCACTCATGATGAAAATAGTAAGGTTATGTTTTTGGAGGTTAGTTTTTGGTTTATTTCTAATGTTAGGTTATATTGGTCATTATTTACATTGGAAAGAGAAAGTTGTGTGAGTGTTTCACATCAGATTTTTGTTTTTATTAAACAATTTGGAGAACAACTATTTTAATGAAATAGTAGTTTCTTTAATAAGAAAATAAAATATACACATAAAATAGTTCAATGTTTTGAAATGCACAGACAGAGTACAGTTCAGCTGTTCTTAGTTTGCTCCTACTATTAACAAACTAAAACATGCAGTCATGATATGACAATAACAATAGGCCTAACAATTTCATTTATAAAAATACTTTTAAAAGTATTTTAACTCACCGGGTTGGTCTAGAGGTAAAGTCGTCACCAAAATCAGCTGTTTAACAGCTGATTCTCAGAGACGAAGGTTCCTGGTTCAAATCCTAGTAAAGGTAGTTACTTTATACGGATTTGAATACTAGATAGTTGCTACCGGTGTACTTTGATGGTTGGGGTTCAACTAACCATACTTCTCAGGAATGGTCAACCTGAGTCTGCACAAGACTACACCTCATTTACAAGTCGTACACATCATCGACATCTCATTGGGTCATGGGGTTGCTTATTGATCTGAATTGAACAGATTGCAACGTACACACATTAGGGATTACAAAAAGAAAGTATTTTGGTGTTACTTTTTAATCAGCGTGTACACATTTTTATATAATGCGCATGCTCAGTGACGTCATTATTTGTTTACATTAGGAGCAAACTAAGAAAGGCTGGACTTTAGGTTATGTATTCCATTTGACTAGTCCGTAATCCGCTCGGCATTATGTTTGCTCAAGAATACAAATAAATTATATTTAGCCTACATTACGTAATAATTATATACTTTCCCTACAAATAAAGAATATTCTTCAATACATTTTTAAATAATATTTTTATAGATAAAAAGAATAAAAATAAATCAAGAATTTATTAAAGTCACGACTGTTCTCTATTCGCAGCTGATATTCGAAGCCAGTGACTTCGCAATCTATCAGAAACGCCGCACCGGTGTAAAGTTTTTATAAAATACATTTCAGTACAAAATAGAATAGAAAAATATATTGTGATATTATTTCTGTAATAAAATATAATACGCAATCTGATAAACTTTATATTTATTTTTATATTTATCGTTATTTAACTCTTACATAAACAGAAACAAACCAAGATTCTGTCATGATTTACGAGCTGTGGCTATTAAATAACGAGACAGACGTAAAAAAAAAAATTTTTTTTTTTATATTCCTAATCTGTGTACGCTGAAATCTGTTCAATTCAGAACAATAAGCAACCCCATGATCCAATGAGATGAGGATGATGTGTATGACGTGTAAATAAGGTGTAGTCTTGTACAGACCCAGGCCGACCATTCCTGAGAGAGTATGGTTAGTTGAAACCCAACCATCAAAGTACACCGGTAACCACTGTCTAGTATTCAAATCCGTGTAAAAGTAACTACCTTTACTAGGATTTGAACCAGGAACCTTCGTCTCCGAAAACCAACTGTTAAAATTAAATATTAATTAATAAAACTAAAATATTTAACTGTTAAAGTTAAATATTAACTGTATTAAATTAAAATTTAATTTTAATTTTATACATAATCACTTATTGTCACCTTCAATATACACTCCTTCTCTATTCCTACAACACTCCATGCGAATTTTCCATTGTTGGAAACAGTGCTAGAAGTCATCTTCTGTCAGCTCCTTCACGACACGTGCCAATTTCTCTTTTACAGCTTCTACAGACTCAAATCTTGTCCCTTTTAATGCAGATTTCACCTTAGAGAACAGGTAGAATATAATAACATGTGATGAAACGTGGTTTTTTACTTATGATCCAGAAACGAAGCGCCAATCAATGCACTGGAAGAGCCGAACTTTACCGAGAGCCAAAAAAACTTGAATGAGCAAGTCAAAATTTAAAGCAATGATGATTGTTTTTTTATATCCATGGGATTCTGTACCTTCACTGGGTTCCTGAAGGTCAAACAATTAATCAATATTACTACCATGAGGTACTTTCTAAACTACGTCAAAGAGTAAGGTAAAACGCCCCAAAACGTGGAAGGACAAATCATGGGTTTTCCATCAAGACAGTGCGCCTGCTCATTCCGCGTTCTCTGTCAAGAGGTTCCTAGCCAAGTACAGCATCTCAGTGTTAGAACATCCGCCTTATTCACCAGATCTTGCACCATGTGACTTCTACCTGTTCCCTAAGGTGAAATCTGCATTAAAAGGGACAAGATTTAGTGGATATATGCCAATGAACCGGAAACTAAACAGCAGTCGACCGTATGGGTCTTTCAAGACGAGCCAAATCCCACAAAAGTTGTTCGTGCACGAAGCACCTCCAAACAAATGGTCGCTTGTTTTCTTGAAAAAAAACCAGGCATGTGGCAACTGTACCACTGGTGGAACGTCGGACGGTCAATTCTGAATGGTACACAACCATTTGTTTCCTAGAAATTTTTGGAAAAATAAGGGAAACCAACCCCCGAAGACGAATCATTCTCCACCAGGACAATGCGAGCTCTCACACGTCGGCTAAAACAATTAACTTTTTGAAAAATAAAAAAATCGAATTGATGGGCCATCCGCCATACAACCCTGATTTGGCATTCAACGACTTCTTCTTATTCCCGCTCATCAAAAAAAAATTAAGAGGTCAACGATTTTCGACGCTTGGAGAAGCAGTTGATGCATTCAAAAAGCACATTTTGGAGGTACTTCAATTGGAGTGGAATAAGTGCTTTGAAAATTGATTCAAGTGTATGAAAAAATGTATTGATTATCATGGAGAATATTTTGAAAAACAATAAAGCCATTTACATTGATTAATTTGTTCATTTTTGTTTTCTATTCCCGAAATATAAAAGGCAACCCTCGTACAGGCGATTAAGTCTACAACATAACCTTCAAATTAGCTAATTTTTATTAAATTAAGATTGAAAAAAAACAAAATAAATTTAAAAAATCTGGTGTGAAACACTCACACGACTTTCTCTTGCCAATGCAAATATTAACAATATAACCTAACATTAGTAATAAAACATTAGAAATAAACAAAAAACTAACCTCAATAAACATAACCTAATTTTAATCATATATGAAAGACGCAAAATGAAAATCCAACTCAGTTCAGCTTAAAAATACGGAAAATCATTCTTTCACACTAAACTAGGCTCTGTAGAGAAAAATGCTATAAATAAAAGTTGTAGATCTTTTTATTTCCTATAAAATTAGTTATATACCTACACTTTTGTCGTAAAATGCACACTGAGGCCGAAATCTAAATAAAATAGATTTTTCACACGTTTTCGTGAGAAAAATACAGAAAATCGCTAATTACTGCTAAACTAAGCGTTATACAAAAAATGTTTGAAATAAAGGTTGTAGAATTTTAAATTCTCTACAACTTTTGTTATATAAATTTTTGCGCTAAAATGCATATTAAAGCCGTAATCTTAAAAAAAACGTTTTTACGTGAAAACAGCCTCACCAAGAATTTCAGCAAACATGGCGCCTTTCCTATCTTGTAGAGAATAAAAAACTGAATAAACCAGGCGATTTAAAAAAAAATCGTAGGACCAGTTTTTGAGAAAATCGCAAAAAAGTGAAAAATTATACGAATAAACAACTACTTCCGGTTGACCGATTTTGATGAAAATGTTCGTGTCGGGTCCGGTTGTGGTATGTAACTTAAGTTTCAAGTTTCAAGTTCGTACGATGTTCCGTTCTTGAGATATTTTGTATACACACACGCACGCGCGCGCGCGCGCGCACACGCACACACATACACACCAATCGCTAAAAACATGTCTTTTTGGGTTCAGGAGGTCTGAAAACGTGTAGATCCGATGAAAACTCGATTTCGAAAAGTCGACATGAAAACAATACTTTCCTTCCTATATATTCATATAGGCAAGAGAAAGTAAAAATATAAATAAACCTTTATAATTAAAAACAAATTTTCAGTAATAACACAAACTGTTATCCATATTAATATTTTCGTATGAATTAAGCCCTAACTGTAATTCAGTAATTAAAAACAAGTGCAGTTTTTTTAAGTAAAATATTTAAATAAAAACTGGTTGTTGTTTTAATAGAACAGTTCTGGTTTTTTAAAACATAAAATCAACTGGTTCATTAATTATTAAACGTGATTTATTTGTGAGAAGTTTATTTAAGGATTTTAATATAATATTGAATTAATTTGAAGATATAATGCATTAATGTTAATTAACATTAAGTTGTCCATTAATAAATTTTTGATTTATTTATTTCCGATCTAGAATTCATCTTTAATTCCGGCTGGTAGTTGAAGAAACTTAATTACTTTAATTATTTCCGTAATTTCACATCTTGATCTTCTATAGGGAATGATAAAATTACAACATAAAACGTAATTTAATTGTTAAAATTACATTAGGTGTAAGATAATACGTCTAAAACGTCGATGGAGCCGGGACCTCATCTACGAGGGTTATCCAGAAAATAACCCCCGTTTTGAAATAAAAAGTAAACGAGTGAAGATACAAAAATTTTATTATATACATATTAAAACTACAGTTTTTCTCTATTTTTCGACATAGTCGCCAAACAGATTCAAGCACTTGTCGTACCTTGGAACAGTCTTTGAAATACCCTCTGCATAAAAATCTGCCGCTTGTGAATGTAGCCAACCATTCACGGCGTTTTGAAGCTCTTCGTCATTGGCGAACCGCTGAGATGCAAGCCACCGCTTCATGTTCGGGAACAGGTGAAAGTCACTAGGGGCCAAGTCCGGGCTGTATGGGGGATGATCGATAACGTCCCATTTAACCTTGGCCAAAAGTTCATTTGTTTTCTCGCCCTCGTACAGCTCGAAGAAGTACTTAATAAGTACTTAAAACATCAGTCATGATATGATGTAGGCTTAACAATATCATTTTTAAAAATACTTTTAAAAGTATTTTGTATTTAAATATTTTTAAAAGTATTTTGGTGTTACTTTTTAATCAGCTTGTACTCATTTCTATATAATGCGCATGCTCAGTGACGTCACTTTTTGTTTACTTTAGAAGCAAAACAAGAAAGGCTGAACTTCAGGTACATGTTGGTTAAAATTATGTATTATTTCTACACACAACCACGTCTACTCGCGGTGAAACAATTTTATGGCAATTTTTACTCGAGGAAAGGTAATTAGGATACATTCTAATTACTTAAATATAATAATATTTTTATATAAAAAAGTAACAAAGCTAATAAATAATTTACAATAATTGTAATATTTGAAATTACAAACAGTAAAATTTATATATCATATTAGTTTAATAAAAAAGACAATCACTGATTTTCTAATTTTTAATATAGCCTACGTTTCAATATGAGGTGAAAGTAAAAGTTTGATTAATTAAGATTTTGTTTAGAGATATGTTGTATGTAAATTTTTATTATTAGACTGAACTAGATTATCTACTTAACATTTTTTTCTTGAAAAGTAAATCTGTATAATTGTATACCTACAACCAGAAATTTCTATCAACAGAAAAAACAAAAAAACTGGTGTGAAACACTCACACAACTTTCTCTTGCCAATGCAAATAATTAACAATAAACCTAACATTAGTAATAAAACATTAAAAAAATCTGGTGTGAAACACTCACACAACTTACTCTTGCCAATGCAAATAATTAACAAAATAACCTAACATTAGTAATAAAACATTAGAAATAAATAAAAAACTAACCTCAAAATCATAATCTTAATTTAATCATGAGAGAAACACGCAAAATAAAAATCAACCTCAGTTTGGCCTAAAAATACGGGAAATCAATCTTTCACGCTCAACTAGGCTCTGTAGAGAAAAATGCTTAAAATAAAAGTTGTAGATCTTTTAATTTTCTAAAAATTTTATTAAATACACTTTTGTCGTAAAATGCATTCTAAGGCCGAAATCTTAAAAAAATCGATTTTTCACACGTTTTCGTGAGAAAAAAACAGAAAATAGCTAATTACCGCTAAACTAAGCGGTATACAAAAAAATGTTTTAACTAAAAGTTGTAGGTTTTTAAATTCTCTACAACTTTTATTATATAACGTTTTGCGCTAAAATGCATATTAAAGCCATAATCTTAAAAAAGCTATGTTTTTACGTGAAAACAGCCTCACCCAGAATTTCAGTAAACATGACGCCTATCCTATCTTGTAGAGAATAAAAAATTGAGTAATCCAGGCGATTTTTAAAAAAATCGTAGGACCAGTTTTTGAGAAAATTGCAAAAAAGTGAAAAATTACACGAATAAACTACTACTTCCGGTTGACCGATTTTTTCAAGTTCGAACAATGTTCCGTTCTTGAGATATTCTGTTCACACACAGACACACACACACACACACACACACACACACACAGACACACACACAGACCAATCGCTAAAAACATGTTTTTTGGGTTCAGGGGGTCTGAAAACGTATAGATCCGGTGAAAACTAGATTTTGAAAAATCGACATGAAAACAATACTTTCCTTCCTATATATTCATATAGGCAAGAGAAAGTAATAAAGAAAAAACTAACCTCAATAAATATAACCTAATTTTTTTTTTTTTTTGTTTTTTACTTATTTAACCTCGCATCAACTGCAAGGTCATTAGCGACGACGTTGGGCTGTAACTGTTTACAATGGAGGATGAAATGATTTTTGTAACGTATGAAAATATGCCATGCCTGAGTGGGATTCGAACCCAGGACCGCATGATGAGAGGCGAGCACGTTACCAACTGTGCCAAAGCGGCCGGCATAACCTAATTTTAATCATATATGAAAGACGCAAAATGAAAATCAACCTAAGTTTGGGTTAAAAATACGGAAAATCGCTCTTTCTCGCTATTATAGGTAGACTGTACAAAAAATTCTTTAAGTAAAGTTGTAGATCTTTTAATTTTCTTTAAATTTAATCATATGGACTTTTGTCGTAAAATGCATAATAAGGCTGAAATATTTAAAAAAAATGGATTTTTCACCCGTTCTCGTGACAAAAAAACAGAAAATTGCTAATTACCGCTAAACTAAGCTTTATACAAAAAAATGTTTGAAATAAAAGTTGTAGGATTTTAAATTCTCAACAACCTTAATTATATACATTTTTGCGGTAAAATGCATAACAAAGCCACAATCTTAAAAGAACAATTTTTCACGTGAAAACAGCCTCACCAAGAATTCCAGCAAACATGGCGCCTACCCTATCGTGTAGAGCATAAAAAATTAAGTAAATGAGGCGATTTTTAAAAAAAATCGTAAGACCAGTTTTTGGTAAAATTGCAAAAAAGGGAAAAATTACACGAATAAACTATTTCCGGTTGACCGATTTTGATAAAAATATTCGTGTCGGATCCAGTAGTGGTATGTAACTTAAGTTTCAAGTTCGTACGATGTTCCGTTCTTGAGATATGTTGTATACACACACACGGACCAATGGCTAAAAACAAGTTGTAGTGCGGGCTGAGGGGGTCTGTTAGGTGTATAATCGGGTGAAGAGTGTATTTGTTAAAATCGACATGAAAACAATACTTTCCTTCCTATATATTCACATAGGCAAGAGAAAGTCAAAATCATACGAGTAAAATAAACTGTAGTAGGCCTATAGCAGGCTTAAGAAATTATAACTTTCTTTGTATTGTAAACAAAGTGCAGACAAAGAAATTATAACTTTCTTTGTATTGTAAACAAAGTGCAGACAAATTTCAAAATTTAATCACTACTAAGTCAGTTCAATTCATTGATTTCAACTATCATAATATATTTTTACATCATCATCATCATCATCATCATCTTACAAGGATTCACTATTGGCCTGTTCCGGCATCCATTTTTTCCTCGGCCTTCCCACATCTCGTTTTCCTATAGGTTTGTACTCCCATGCCTGCAATGGAAGTCTATTGGGTGACATTCGGAGTAGATGACAAGACCAGTTAACACGACTTTTTTTCAAAATACTCAGTAGAGGTTCCACTTGTAATTCAGCTCTTATGTCTTCATTCCTTATCTTGTCTAGTCGAGTGCAACCTTTAACCGCTCGTAAAAACCTCATTTCAGCAGCTCGTATCCGAGACTCAGTTCTCTTCATAGATACCCATGTCTCGCTACCGTATGCTATTAGCGGTACTGCCATTGCTCTATAAAATTTCAGTTGGGTATCATGTCTTGTTCTCCTACCCAAGGCTCTCCTTATACTACCACAAACAGAACTGAATCTCGCTATTTTTTCACCAACATCATCATTTACATCAAATGAAATGTGGCATCCCAAGTAACTGAAATTTCTTACTTGATCCAATGTGTGGTTGTCAAGCACAATTTTCGATCTAACTGGCCACTTCCCTCTGAATGCCATTATCTTGGAGTTTTGGGGTGAAATCTTCATGCCAAAGTCTGCTCCAATTTTGTTAAGTTTGAATATTCCATATTGTAGTTTCTCTTCTGTGTCGAAAATGATTACAGTGTCGTCTGCATAAAGTAAAGAGTTTACAAAGGCATTATTGGAAAGTTCAATGCCTGAGTCAACATATCGATTCCAAATATCTAGAATCTCGTCAGTATATATATTGAACAAAGTCGGGGACATTGGGCAACCTTGTCTTACACCTTTATTTATTATAATTTTTTCTGCTTTCCTATTGTTTCCAAATGTGATTATAATGTCTGTATTGATGTATGCCCCCGCAATTGCAGCAACGAGATGTTTGGGATATCCTTTTTTGAGCATTATATCCCACAATTGGGCTCTTGAAACATTATCGAATGCTTTCTGCCAATCTAATATATTTTTACAATTTTATAAAATTTACTTGCCCAAAACAGACAGGGGAGTGTCTGTTTTTTTATATTTTTACAATTTTATAAAATTTACTTGCCCAAAACAGACAGGGGAGTGTCAAATTATTTAAACTCACTCTATTCGTTAAAGGGCTAAAATAAATAGTTGTGTTTCTTATCACATGGTCAGCCAATTAAATGACTGAATCATTTAAGAACAGAAGAGGTAGAGGTATAAAACATACTAATCAGAATTATCTCCTTTGAAAGTAATGAATATCAATATACAGCCAGACCCTGTGGTGAATGAAGTGAAAGTATCATTTACAGAGTGGAAAATATGTGTTTTTCAGAGGGCCCGGTATGCTGATAAGCATACTTTCCATTCAGTGAGTTGTGGCAATGGTAAACCACCTGACTCCTCGTTTTACTTAGTAAAACCTCTACACGTTCAAACCAGCGTTTCGGCTGATGACCTAAAAAACAACAAAAATTTAGTGTGAAACAGTCACACGAATTTATCTTGACAATGTAAAAAATGAACTATTATGACCTTTGTTTAACACATTCATTTATAACTAAAAGCGAGTTACGTCCTTTTTTTTAAACACCAGTTTGAAAGTGACTTAATACCGTATGTTTTGCCACAGTACTTTTTATTCTTTTCTATTTAATTTCTTTACAAATTTCCTTCAATGGAAGAAATTAATGAAACATAACAGTACGTAGTATAATTTCTATTAATTAATTACACTATTAACTAATATTAATTAACTATTAACTATTAATTAATTACACTGGTTCAATTAACCATACTCTCTCAGGAGTGGTCGGCCTGGGTCTGTACAAGACTACACCTCATTTACACGTCATACACATCATCCTCATCTCATTGGGTCATGGGGTTGCTTATTGTTCTCAATTGAACAGATTGCAACGTACACAAATTAGGAATAAAAAAAAAAAATTACACTATATTTTATCATATAATATTTTTACTTTCTCTTGCCTATATGAACAGGGTGATTCATGAAGTTCTCCCCCCACTTCTACAGCACATTGTACTAGTAAAAATAATGAAAAAATGTTATATAAACATAGGTCCGAAAACGCTTCGTTAGCGAGTTACAGCTAGCGAAAGATTTCGCCTGAATTCCTGGGCAAAGAGTAAAATAAAGCCATACTGAACTTTTGGAAAGGTTAATTAAGTAAGAAATGTCGTGGATTCTTATGTAATTTTACCTGATAAAGCTAATAAAATAGGTTTCAGAACTGTACCTGTAGTAGTTTTTGAGGGATTCACGGTTAAATGCAAAAAATTGGGGCACGAAACAATGTGTTTTTAAGTTTCATGTACAATAACTTTGTTAAATTGGTAATAAATACATAAAATCAACAAACATTAATTGTAGAGAATTTAATTCTGAGAAAATTGATATAATCAAAGTCTAAAATAAAACAGAAATAAGTATCAAAAAATCGATTTTATTCAGTATAATACATTACTATCTGTAAAGAAATACCGTACGGTATTTAGTTAATATGGTTTTTACGCTGATATGGTTTTTATTTTGGGTTACTGTAATGGTAATGCTAGAGCTGCTGTAGTAGAATATGAACTACGTTACCCTAATAGGAGGATTCCAGATACCAAAACAATTTCAGGAACTTTTCGTACTCTTCGGGAAACAGGATCACTACCAAGTACTAGAACCAATTATGAACGAGCTGTCCAACTTGATGATGATATTGTTATTAATGCTGTTCATCGCAGTCCAGGTGTAAGTACACGACGTATTTCTAGGCGGATAGGAGTTTCGCAGTCAACGGTGTGGAGGTCACTAAATCGAAACAAATTTTATCCGTTTCATAAACAAAAGGTTCAACATCTACAGCCAGGGGATGGTCCGCTTCGCTTGGAGTTTTGCAACTTTTTGAATATTAATAATCAACTCTACAAGCGTATTTTGTTTACGGATGAGGCACAATTCACTCGGGATGGTGTCAATAACTTGCACAATGAACACTCATGGGCAGAAGAAAATCCACATGAGGTAGTGGAACAGAACTTTCAACACCGATTTAGCGTCAATGTCTGGTGTGGCCTTTTGCACAATCGGCTGATTGGACCTTTCATATTACCTGGACGCCTAAATGCTGAGTTGTATTTGCATTTCCTTCAAGAAGAGTTGCCGCAGCTGTTAGAGAATGTTCCTTCACGTCTCAGACAAAATTTGTACTTCCAGCATGACGGAGCACCTCCCCACTTTTCACGTGCCGTTTCTGCTTATTTAAATCATCAATTTCCTGGACACTGGATTGGTCGTGGAGGGCCTCACCCTTGGCCACCAAGATCCCCAGATCTATCTCCATTGGATTATTGCATCTGGGGATGGATGAAAGACATTGTATACAAGACAAAAGTGAATTCTCGTGATGAATTAATTGCCCGTATTATGGATTCGGCTGTGCAGATACAGGGAAGCCCTGAAAAATTAAGAAACGCAACAAAAGCAATACACAAACGTGCTGCAAAATGTATTGATAATGATGGCCTCATTTTCGAACATCTATTATAAAAAGGTGCGTACGGTTGGCCCAACCTGATTAATTTTGCTTAAAACTAGTAATGTATTATACTGAATAAAATCGATTTTTTGATACTTATTTCTGTTTTATTTTAGACTTTGATTATATCAATTTTCTCAGAATTAAATTCTCTACAATTAATGTCTGTTGATTTTATGTATTTATTACCAATTTAACAAAGTTATTGTACATGAAACTTAAAAAAACATTGTTTCGTGCCCCAATTTTTCGCATTTAACCGTGAATCCCTCAAAAACTACTACAGGTACAGTTCTGAAACCTATTTTATTAGCTTTATCAGGTAAAATTACATAAGAATCCACGACATTTCTTACTTAATTAACCTTTCCAAAAGTTCAGTATGGCTTTATTTTACTCTTTGCCCAGGAATTCAGGCGAAATCTTTCGCTAGCTGTAACTCGCTAACGAAGCGTTTTCGGACCTATGTTTATATAACATTTTTTCATTATTTTTACTAGTACAATGTGCTGTAGAAGTGGGGGGAGAACTTCATGAATCACCCTGTATATAGAAAGGAAAGTATTGTTTTCATGTCGATTTTAAGAAATCGAGTTTTCACTGAAGCTACACGTTTTTAGACCCCCCTGAACCCAAAAAAAACATGGTTTTAGCGATTGGTGTGTGTGTGTGTGTGTGTGTGTGAACGGAATATCTCATGAATGGAATATCATACGGACTTGAAACTTGAGACTTAAGTTACATACCACTACCGGACCCGACACGAATATTTTCATCAAAATCGGTCAACCGGAAGTAGTAGTTTATTCGTGTAATTTTTCACTTTTTTGCGATTTTCTCAAAAACAGATCTTACAAATTTTTTTAAAAATTGCCTGGTTTACTAAATATTTTATGCTCTACAAGATAGGGTAGGCGCCGTGTTTGCTGAAATTCTTGGTGAGGCTGTTTTCACGTAAAAAAATTGTTTTTTAAGGGTACGGCTTTAACATGCATTTTAGCGCAAACTTTTATAAAATACAAATGTAGAGAATTTAAAATCCTACAACTTTATTTCAAACATTTTTTTGTATAACGCCTAGTTTAGCGGTAATAAGCGATTTTCTGTTTTTTTCTCACGAGAACGTGTGAAAAACCGATTTTTTTTAAAGAATTCAGCATTAGTATGCATTCTATGACAAAAATGTATACAATAAAATTTATAGGAAATTAAGAGATCTACAACTTTTATTTAGGGCATTTTTCTCTACAGAGCCTAGTTTAGCGTGAAAGAGTGATTTTCCGTATTTTTAAGCCAAACTGAGGTTGATTTTCCTTTTGTGTCTTTCACTCATGATTAAAATTAGGTTATGTTTATTGAGGTTAGTTTTATGTTTATTTCTAATGTTTTATATTACTAATGTTAGGGTTATTGTTAATTATTTGCATTGGCAAAAGAAAGTCGAGTGAGTGTTTTACACCAGATTTTTTATTTTCATTCATACCTCACTTCCATAAGTCAGCAAGGGAATATCCATCGTGTTTTAGAGTTTTATCTGCGTTTCCTTTCTGGCTTTACTTTTCAAAGCTCGATGGATAGTGCCACAAACCATGATAAATTTAGATATCTTATGAGGTATGTCATATCCATGTCAACTAAAAACGAGTTACGTCCTTTTTTAAAAACACCAGTTTGAAAGTGACTTAATACCGTATGTTTTGCCACAGTACTTTTTATTCTTTTGTATTTTATTTCTTTATAAATTTTCTTCAATGGAAGAAATTAATGAAACTAACAGTACGTAGTATAATTTCTATTAATTAATTACACTATATTTAATCATACAGTATTTTTATTTAAAAGGTTAGTTCTAGTAAAATGCTTAAATGAAGCGTAATAATGAATGAATTCCTTGAAAGAAAGTGTTTGCTTATTTTCTGTAGTTACTTAGTTTATACTCAAACTAAATTGCTTTCCACGTTTCACTTTTTATTCTGTTTGATTGTAATTAGTATTTTATTAATTATTGTTTTTATATATTTATTTATTTATAGTCTCTTATATTATTTATTTGATCTAATCATTTCATTATAGCTGCTTATATTTATTTATGTATCAGCTTAAACTATTAAAACAAAACCTTTCTTTATTTAATGAAATTTCTATTCTTAGTTTACTTGCACACGTACGAAGAAGGGAAAGTCTTCAATTTCAATTGGATTAAAAAAATATTATTTTAAAAATGTAATAAAAGAATTTTAATTTTTTTTATTCCGTTTGGTAATAAACTTTTTCCAACCATAAAAAATTACGATAATGATTTATTTTAAATTGAAACAATTTTTCTTGAATTTTTAATTAGGCCTGCTCTATTACGATATTTCTGTAATAGACAGAAAAATTTTATATTAAGTGTTCTTTTTGTTTAAAAAAGTATAAAAATAAACAAAAAAAAATCTAGTATGAAACACTTACACGATTTTAACTCGCCAATGCAAATAATGAAAAATACAACCTAAAATTAGTAATAAAACATTAGAAATAAACAAAAAACTAACCTCAAAAAACATAACCTTATTTTAATCATGAGTGAAAAATGCAAAATGAAAATCGATTTAGTTTGGCTTAACAATACGGAAAATCACTCTTTCACGCTAAACTAGGCTCTGTAGAGAAAAATGCTCTTAGTAAAAGTTGTATATCTTTTAATTTACTATAAATTTGATTATATACACTTTCATCGTGAAATGCTAAGGTCGTAATAATGCTAAGGTCAAAATCTAAAAAATCCAATTTTTTTATAGATTTTCATGAAAAAAAAAACAAAACAAACCCCTAATTACCGTTAAATGTTTGGAATAAAAGTTCTAGATTTTTACTTTCTCTTGCCTATATGAATATATAGGAAGGAAAGTTTTGTTTTCATGTCGATTTTTCGAAATCGAGTTTTCACCGGATCTATACGTTTTCAGACCCCCTGAACCCAAAAAACATGTTTTTAGCGATTGGTCTGTGTCCGTGTGTGTCTGTGAACAGAATATCTCGAGAACATCGTACGAACTTGAAACTTGAAACTTAAGTTATATACCACTACCGGACCCGACACGAACATTTTCATCAAAATCGGTCAACCGGAAGTAGTAGTTTATTCGTGTAATTTTTCACGTTTTGCGATTTTCTCAAAAACTGGTGTTACGACGCCTGGTTTACTAAATGTTTTATGCTTAACAAGCTAGGGTAGGCGCCATGTTTGCTGAAATTCTTGGTGAGGCTGTTTTCACATAAAAAAATTGTTTCTTTAAGATTGCGGCCTTAATAGCCTATGCATTTTAGCGCAAAAACTTATAAAAAAAAGTTTTAGAGAATTTAAAATCCTACAACTTTGATTCCTAACATTGTTATGTATAACGCTTAGTTTAGCGGTAATTAGCGACTATCTGATTTTTTTCTCACGAAAACGTGTGAAAAATCGATTTATTTAAGATTTCGGCCTTAGTATGCATTTTACGACATAGGTGTATGTAATAAAATTTGTAGGAAATTAAAAGATCTACAACTTTTATTTAAAGCATTTTTCTCTATAGAGCCTAGTGTAGCGTGAAAGAGTGATTTTCCGTATTGTTAAGCCAAACTGAGGTTGATTTTCATTTTGCGTCTCTCACTCGTGATTAAAATTAGGTTATGTTTATTGAGGATAGTTTTTTGTTTATTTCGGCTTGTTTTTAGGTTTATTGTTAATTATTTGCATGGGCAAGAGATAGTTGTGTGAGTGTTTCACAGCGACCAGACTTTATCACGATGAACCGAGGACCTACCGTACATATTTTTTGTAACATTAATCACTTTTAAACGTTTTGTAATCATTTAAATTTACACCCCACAGGATTGTTCTAGAGGTAAAGTCGTCGCCAAAATCAGCTGATTTTCGGAGACGAAGGTTCCTGGTTCAAATCCTAGTAAAGGTAGTTACTTTTATACGGATTTAAGTGCTAGACAGTGGTTACCGGTGTACTTTGATGGTTGGGGTTCAATTAACCATACTCTCTTTGGAATGGTCGGCCTGAGTCTGTACAAGACTACACAGTCATATTTACACGTCATACACATCATCCTCATCTCATTGGGTCATGGGGTTGCTTATTGTTAAACGCTTTTATTTAACTTACTCTTGGATCCATCAAATCTTGCAACTTAAAATTTTAATACTTCTACCGTATTAATATGAATCAAACTTTGCACACTTGTTTATCTTCGATGACAATACGCTGTGGAGGTGTTTGTAAAAAAAAATTTTAAAATTAAAAAAAAATTTTTTTAAAAATTTGAAAAACGCTTTTATTTAACAATTACTTAAAACAATTAATTAAAAAAAAAAAAAAAAAAAAAAAATTTACAAAAAAAAATTTACAAAAATTTTTTTTTCAAGAAACGCTATTATTTAACAATTAATCAAAAAAATGAACTAAAAAGAAAAAAAATTAAAAAAATTTACAAAAAAAAAAATTTTTTTAAGAAACGCTATTATTTAACAATTAATCAAAAAAATGAACTAAAAAGAAAAAAAAGAAAAAAATTTACAAAAAAATTACAAAAAAATCAATTATTTTAATTTTTTTTCTCATTTGAACAAATTGCAACGTACACAAATTAAGAATAAAAAAAAAATTGTGTAATTTATAACCCACCGGATTGGTCTAGAGGTAAAGTCGTCGCCAAAATCAGCTGATTAACAGCTGATTTTCGGAGACAAAGGTTCCTGGTTCAAATCCTAGTACAGGTAGTTACTTTTATACGGATTTGAATACCAGACAGTGGTTACCGGTGTACTTTGATGGTTGGGGTTTAATTAACCATACTCTCTCAGGAATGGTCGACCTGGATCTGTACAAGACTACACCTCATTTACACGTCATACACAACATCCTCATCACATTAGGTCATGGGGTTGCTTATTGTTCTCAATTGAACAGATTGCAACGTACACAACACATTACGGATTAAAAAAAAAAAATATTAAATTTACTGCTGGCCGCCTCTGTAGCGTAGTGGTGGTACGGTAGCCTACAACGCGAAGATCCCGAATTCGATTCCCGGCTAGGGCCTGGAAACAAAACCAACTGCAGTCGCTAATAACCAAGTTGTTGAGGTGAATTTAAAAAATAAAAAAAAAAAAATTACAAAAAAAATCACAGAAAAAAAATTAAAATAAAAAAAATAAAAAAAAATAAAAAAAAAAATTTTTAAGAAACGCTATTATTTAACAATGATTCAAATAAAAAATGAACTAAAAAGAAAAAATAAAAAAAATTACAAAAAAAATTACAGACATTACTGTTACAAATAAAAGCGTGGCGCATTTTATTGTAAAATATTCGTTGTATAAAAATGCGCCACGCTTTTATTTGTAACAGTAATGTCTGTAATTTTTTTTGTAATTTTTTTTATTTTTTCTTTTTAGTTCATTTTTTATTTGAATCATTGTTAAATAATAGCGTTTCTTAAAAAAAAATTTTTTTATTTTTTTTTATTTTTTTTATTTTTATTTTTTTTGTGATTTTTTTTGTAATTTTTTTTTTAATTTTTTTTATTTTTTTCTTTTTAGTTACTTTTTTTAAGTAATTGTTAAATTAAAGCGTTTTTTAAATTTTTTAAATTTTTTTTGAAAAAAAATTTTTCAAAATTTTTTTTTTGAAATTTTTTTGTAATTTTTTTTTACAAACACCTATTGTCATCGAAGATAAACAAGTGTGCAAAGTTTGATTCATATTGATACGGTAGAAGTATTAAAATATTAAGTTGCCAGATTTGATGGATCCAAGAGTAAGTTATTTTGTAATAATAAAAGCGTTTAAAAAAAATTTTTTTGTAAATTTTTTTTTATGACAGCGTATTGTCATCGAAGATAAACAAGTGTGCAAAGTTTCATTCATATTGATACAGTAGAAGTATTAAAATTTTAAGTTGCAAGATTTTATGGATCCATGAGTAAGTTAAATAAAAGCGTTTAATAAAATAAAAATTTTCTACGATTCATTACGAATTGGTTTTGTTTACTTATGTATAATGGTAGTTATTTCAACGAGTATTTTGTGTAATACATTTCCTTGTACATTTTCCCATGAAGTCTCCTACAGTCTTTTTAAATGACAATTGTTTTTTATAAAGTATTTTTAACTTAAAAATGTAATTTCCATTTGCTCTTTCGTTTTGTTCCGCTAAAAATAAGATAATATACATTACATAATTTATTATTATCAACACAACTAGGTAATAAAAGTTTTTCACTAATGCTTAACGTGACGTATCTGAAGAAAGTTTGTTGCAGTCGTCTTTAATCTCTTAATCTACTTCCTGTTCATCCACTTATGAATACATTTTTAAAACTGATTTTGTGCTTTTATTTTTACTTTCTCTTGCCTATATGAATATATAGGAAGGAAAGTATTGTTTTCATGTCGATTTTTCGAAATCGAGTTTTCACCGGATCTATAAGTTTTCAGACCCCCTGAATCCAAAAAACATGTTTTTAGCGATTGGTCTGTGTGTGTGTGTGTGTCTGTGTGTGTGTGTGTGTGAACAGAATATCTCAAGAACGGAACATCGTACAAACTTGAAACTTGAAATTTAAGTTACATACCACTACCGGACGCGACACGAACATTTTCATCAAAATCGGTCAACCGGAAGTAGTAGTTTATTCGTGTAATTTTTCACTTTTTTGCGATTTTCTCAAAAACTGGTCCTACGATTTTTTTTAAAATCGCCTGGTTAACTCATTTTTTAATCTCTACAAGATAGGGTAGGCGTCATGTTTGCTGAAATTCTGCGTGAAGCTGTTTTCACGTAAAAACGTTGTTTTTTTAAGATTACAGCTTTAATGTGCATTTTAGCGCAAAACTTTATATAATAAAAGTTGTAGAAAATTGAAAATTCTACAACTTTTACTTCAAACAATTTTTTGTGTAACGGTAATTTACGATAATAGTTTAGAAAATTAGTTTAGCGGTAATTTGCGATTATCTGTTTTTTTCTCACGAAAATGTGTGAAAAATTGATTTTTTTAAGATTTCGGCCTTAGTATGCATTTTACGACAAAAGTGTATATAATTTAATTTATAGAAAATTAAAAGATCTACAACTTTTATTTAAAACATTTTTCTCTACAGAGCCTAGTTTAGAGAGAAAGAGTGATTTTCCGTATTTCTAAGCCAAACTGAGGTTGATTTTCATTTTGCATCATTCACTCATGATTAAAATAAGGTTATGTATTTGAGGTTAGTTTTTTGTTTATTTCTAATATTTTATTAATAATGTTAGGTTTATTGTTAATTATTTGCATTGGCAAGAGAAAGTTGTGTGAGTGTTTCACACCAGATTTTTTTCTTTGTAAGGTAGTATCTTTATTACCAAGATAATTATGAATTCTTCTGAAGCAATTACAAATAAAAATGATATTAAGCTACATTGTTTTTACTTGCACCCCCCGCAGTAT
Organism: Catonia carolina; assembly: GCA_035578175.1. Lineage (NCBI taxonomy): Eukaryota > Metazoa > Arthropoda > Insecta > Hemiptera > Achilidae > Catonia > Catonia carolina. The sequence goes on along the minus strand of JAQMRL010000021.1, from coordinate 5,049,322 downwards.
CAACTACGAGATTATTTAAATATTTAAAAAATTCTACCCAATAATTGGTCAATCGCTGTTCCATAAAATTAATGAATTTGTATTAATTTTTATTTTCTCTTGCCTATATGAATATATAGGAAAGAAGTATTGTTTTCATGTCGATTTTTAGAAATCGAGATTTCACCGGATCTATACGTTTTCAGACCCCCTCAACCCAAAAAACATGTTTTCAGCGATTGGTCTGTGTGTGTGTGTGTGTGTGTGTGTGTGTATACAAAATATCTCAAGAACGAAACATCGTACGAACTTGAAAATTAAAAGTTAAGTTACATACCACTACCGGACCCGACACGAACATTTTCATCAAAATCGGTCAACCGGAAGTAGTAGTTTATTCGTGTAATTTTTCACTTTTTTGCGATTTTCTCAAAAACTGGTATTAAGGTTTTTTTTAAAAATCGCCTCATCTACTCAATTTTTTATTCTCTCCAAGATAGGGTAGGCGCCATGTTTGCTGAAATTCTGCGTGAGGCTGTTTTCACGTAAAAAAAGTGTTTTTTTAAGATTACGGCTTAAATATGTATTATAGCGCAAAAATTTATAAAATAAAAAATGTAGGCTAGGGAATTTAAAATTCTACAACTTTTATTTCAAACATTGTTTTTATAACGCTTAGTTTAGCAGTAATTAGCGATTTTCTGTTTTTTCTCACGAAAACGTGTGAAAAACCGATTTTTTTAAGATTTCGGCGTTAGTATTCATTTTATGACAAAAGTGTTTATAATCAAATTTGTAGAAAATTAAAATATCTACAACTTTTTTTGAAAGCATTTTTCTCTACAGAGCCTATTTTGGCGTGAAAGAGTGATTTTCTGTATTTTTTTTGCCAAACTGAGGTTGATTTTCATTTTGCGTCTTCCAGTCATTATTAAAATTAGGTTAGGTTTTTAGAGGTTAGTTTTTTGTTTATTTCTAATGTTTTATTACTAATGTTAGGATTATTGTAAATTATTAGCATTGGCAAGAGAAAGTTGTGTGAGTGTTTCACATCAGATTTTTCTTTGTACAGTTGTGTCGTTATTACCAAGATAGTTATGAATTCTTCTGAAGCAATTACAATTAAAACATATGATCTTACATTATTTTTACTTTTTTTATTCTTAATATGTGTACGTTGCAATCTGTTCAATTGAGAACAATACACAACCCCATGACCCAATGAGATGAGGATGATGTGTATGACGTGTAAATGAGGTGTAGTCTTCTACAGACCCAGGCCGACCATTCCTGAGAGAGTATGGTTAATTAAACCCCAACCATCAAAGTACATCGGTAACCTCTTTCTAGTATTCAAATCCGTATAAAAGTAACTACCTTTACTAGGATTTGAACCGGGAACCTTCGTCTCCGAAAATTAGCTGTTTTTACTCTTAATAAAGAAAATCTGGTGTGAAACACTCTCACAACTTTCTCTTGCCAATGCAAATAATTAATAATATAACCTAAGTAATAAAACATTAGAAATAAACAAAAAACTAATTTCAATAAACATAACCTTATTTTAATCACCAGTGAAAGACGCAAAATAAATCAACCTCAGTTTGCCTTAAAAATACGGAAAACCGCTCTTTCATGCTAAACTAGGCTCTGTACAGAAAAATGCTCTCAATAAAAGTTGTAGATCTTATCATTTCTTATAAATTTAGTTATATACACTTTTGTCGTAAAATGCATACTAAGGCCGAAATCTTTTAAAAATTGATTTTTCAGACGTTTTTGTGAGAAAAAGCAGAAAATCGCTAATTACCGCTAAACTAAGCGTTATACAAAAAAATGTTTGAAATAAAAGTCGTAGGATTTTAAATTCTCTAGAATTTTTATTATATGTAGTATACATTTTTGCGCTAAAATGCATATTAAAGCCGCAATCTTAAAAAAAATGTTTACGTGATAACAGCCTCACCAAGAAGTTTAGCAAACATGGCGCCTACCCTATCTTGTAGAGCATAAAAAAATGAGTAAACCAAGCGATTTTTAAAAAAATCGCAGGACCAGTTTTTTAAATCGTAAAAAAGTGAAAAATTACACGAATAAACTACGACTTCCGGTTGATTGATTTTGATGAAAATGTTTGTGTCGGGTCCGGTAGTCGTATGTAACTTAAGTTTCAAGTCCGTACAATGTTCCGTTCTTCAGATATTTTGTACACACACATACACACCAATCGCTAAAAACACGTTGTTTGGATTCAGAGGTCCTGAAACGTGTAGACCGGTGAAAACTCGATTTCTTAAAATCGACATGAAAACAATACTTTCCTTCCTATATATTCATATAGACAAGAGAAAGTAAAAAACTATATGGGATTTTATTTACATTGACAAGAGAAAGTCGCGTGAGTGTTTCACACCAGTGTTTTTTTTTTAATTACTACAATCAAGTTAATTAAATAGTTATATAGCTACATACAAGTATGAAATTATTTAAATTTCCAACCTACTATTTTTAAGAAATACGTGAGAATTTGTATTGTTTATCAAAGACATACTGTACTATTTTTTTAATGTTTTTTATAAGGATTGGCCTCGCTTACGTTATTACAGAAATTATTCATATACGAAGTAAACCTACAGAGTTTATAAGAACGACCTTGTAAACAGATGGTATAATACGACTCGTATACATACTACTGTATTTCCTTGTAACATAAATATTAACAATCTTAAGTTAGGTGTAGCCCCTTTAACAACCCTACAAATACACTTAATTGCGTATTGTTCATTTACCAAATCGTTTACACGGTTCAATATTGTATCGTATTGCTGTTTCCAGTTAAGGAGTCAGGAACGGTATATTTTCACCTTCTCTTCCCCTCTATGGAGGAATTTATTTACAATACCTCGAAACGGCTCCACGACGCCGGGAAAACTGACGGACCCCAGATCATTCAGGACTTGTACCGACACCCACATCCACCCGAAGTCTTTATGCCATTACCATTCCACGACTTTATCTAAATTCCAGTATGACCCACTTATCAAAATTTAGAGTTGCCACAGTTTTATTCCGCCCTGTATTCCTCTTATATACCCATGCCCCTTCATCTACTTGTATGACTCACGCCCCCCAGTTGGTAGTTCTCCCCATGTTCCTATGCATAATCACTCCACTACGGTGAAAAGAGCCGCCATTTTAAATTATTAAACACTTAGAAAATAAAAGGCCGGTGATTATGCCAAACTCTACCCTTTCCGTCTCCCCTAAAATCATAAACTAACTCCTACCTAAAATTGTACCATTTGTCCACGTTAAGTACGGTGCGTGCCTTTCCCTCCCCAAGACAATAAAACTCCCACATAACTGAAAAAGGCCACTGAAAAACAAAATAAAAGAAAAGAGCCGCTCTTAAACCCACTTGTCCCTTAATATAAATTTTCATCCACGAGTAACTTCTTAAAATACATTACCTCCTTTGAAGTCCCAGTCCCAATCCCGCAAGAGCCAGAATCCTATTTCCTAATTTTAAACTATAAAATTCCCCCTAAATTTCATGAGGTTGCAATTATTCGGTAAAATTGTTCCCCGAGCGATCAGGTGTTCCTTAACACGATGTCGCCATCATAGGGCTTCTCAGCCCTCTCAACCAGGATTCAGGAGTGACTGTTACAAAATTTAGAGATAAATTTAGCGATAAATATTTCAATTTGTGTTTATGGCTAACAGTGTATAAATGAATGAGTAGAATCAAATTTATTAACCTTTTGTCACCGGATGGCGACATTAAGTGGCAAACCTTATTTGTTTGGTGGCTCTGAAAAGGGCCATTTAAGCGGAGGTCGTCTTGGAGAGGCGTCGGTCGTAGTCGTCGTGGCGGTCGAGGAGCTGGGCGACAAGGCGTGTCGTCGTCCAGCGAAGATGTCATCTTCTTTCCTCACAGTAGTGCGTCAAAGGCTGCTTCGTCGGGTTCGGTGGGCGTAAGGCTCGGTCAAGGGACCGCTGAGGGCATCGTTCGCGTCAGCAGGCGATGACGGTCCGGTCGACGGCTTACGGCTGTGTTTCCTAAAGTGTGCGCCGCGGAACCTTTCCAGGGGCGCCGCAGCCCACGGATTTAAAAATGTATATGAAATAATTTTTTGTTTGAATTGTAATTATTTATAAGACATCATATTAAAATTTCATATAAAACTTGCCTGTGGTTTTTCGAATATATTTACTCTCCTCTGCCAACTTGTCTTTCATAATAATTATATGTTTTTATAATTTTATTATACTGTGTAATATTCTTAAAATCCGCCAAGAGCTTATAAAATAGCAGTTTTCCTAGAAAATACAGATTATTTGAAGCTTGAATTTTTGCCTCAAAATGATTAAAATGCTGTTTGAACGTTTAATTTTCAAAAATTCCATACCCCTCCCCCCAGCCCACACCCCCTGGAAGGTGTGAACCCCAATGGAAATACCTCACCAGCCGCCACTGAGCAAGGTAGAGGGGCACCGCCATAACCTTAAAAAATCACAAGGGAGCCGCGAGGTTAAAAAGTTTGGGAAACACTGGCTTACGGTGACGGGTCGGCGAGCGGAAGCATCATCTTCTCTCTTGCGGGGTCGTCGATTAGTCCTCGCTGGAGTCCGGCAGCCGTGTGCCGTGGTGGACGTCTCGTCGATGCTGTAGACTGGTGGAATTGAATCCCTCTGTGTCTTGATTGGAATTGAATTCCTGCTCAGTGCAGTGCTCTTTATATAGTCGCCGAGAGCGCTGTGGTAGAGAGCGGCTACTGGCTTGGCCTTGATGACAAAGGCCTCTGTGGTGCGCAGCCGAAAGTGCAGCCCTTTGCCGGTATGCCGTCAAAGGGCCTCCCGCGCCGACAAAGCCCGGAAGAAGTATTGAAGCCGGCCACACAGTAAATTATTTATTAGAAGGGGTAGCGGTGACACTTTCAAAAACCATCGTCCAGAAAACAGGAGTCGATATCTTTTACGTAGTGATAACATCCGGTTTACCGGATGTCCGTAAATTAAGCATTAAGTGCTAACGTCCGGATAACCGAACATTTACAAAAAAAATTAAAACAAAAATTAATCGAGTAAGTATTTTGAAACCTCCTCCGTGGCGTAGTGATGAGCGCGCTAGCCTACAAAGCGAATGGTCCCGGGTTCGATTCCCAGTTTCCAGTTTCTGTGTTCGAGTTTCCTCTGACTTTTTCTCCAGTCCAGTAGGTTCTAAAATTTCTCCCAGGTATTTGAAATGCGATACCTTCTTTATTTGCCCGTATTTAGTACAGAGTTCTGCGTGTTCAAGAGAGTACACATGAATTCAGTTTTTTCAAAGGAGATTTGTAGACCAACCTTCTTAACGCATTCTTTGAGAGTTTCAATCTGCTGTATTGCATTATCTTCAGTATCTCTCAGTATTTCAAGGTCATCGGCAAATGCTAGAAAGATGACTTCAACTTTTCTTTCAATCTTCACTGGTTTCCCTAGGCCCTTTTTCCTCAGTTTTTTTCCCATTCCCTAACGACCTTGTCCAATATGACATCAAATAAAAATGGGGAGAGACCATCACTTTGTCTCACACCTGTTCTGATCTCGAAGCTTTCTGATATTTCACCCATGAATTTGACTTTGGAAGTTGTATTGACGAATGTCTCTTCAATGAGTTTACATGTTTTCATGTCGAGTCCAAGTTCTATTAGCGTATTGAAAAGGGATTTGCAGTCAACAGAGTCATATGCCTTCTTGAAGTCAACAAATGTGCATATGGTGGATTTGTGTCTAAGAGCTCTGTATTTCAATGTTGGTTTTAGATTGAATATGTGTTTAGGGCAAGAGCGGTTAGGTCTGAAGCAATAAACGGACCTTAGCGATAAGTGACACAATACTTTTCCATTCAGTGAGTAACGCATTGGTAAATTACATGACTCCTTGTTTTACTAAGTAAAATCTTTAGAGATTCAAACCAGCATTTTGGCTGATGACCTAAACAACAAAGTAGGATATTGAAAAATATTTTTATAATAAAAATGAATTATTTTATCAGATATATAATTTAAGATAGATCTATTACACGAGTATTTTACAGGATTACTCACAGATCATAACTGTATGGTGTGATTATAACGGGAAAGGTTTTAGTCATAAAACTATTAATCATATTTTTTATTGTCTTACTTTATTACAGTTCATTTAGTTTCTTTTCGTTACTTGAACCTCCTTCTCTGTCAACCGAACAACGATAAGCGGTTAAGATTATGTCACTCATTTATTTTTTATATTATTCGTAGATTTATTATTCTATATTACACTACCTAACACTAAAAAATCTGGTGTGAAATACTCACACAACTTTCTCTTGCCAATGAAAATAATTAACAATAAACCTAACATTAGTAATAAAACATTAGAAATAAACAAAAAACTAACCTCAATAAACATAACATAATTTTAATTATAAGTTTAAATAAATAAATATAAATATAAATAAATTACATGAAAGACGCAAAATGAAAATCGATCTCAGTTTGCCTTAAAAATACGAAAAATCACTCTTTCACGCTAAACTAGGCTCTGTAGAAAAAATGCTTTAAATAAAAGTTGTAGATCTTTTAATTTTCTATAAATTCGATTACATACACTTTTGTCATAAAATGCATACTAAGGCCGAAATCTTAAAAGAAATCGATTTTTCACACGTTTTCGTGAGAAAAAAACAGAAAATTGCTAATTACCGCTAAACTAAGCGTTATACGAAAATATGTTTGAAATAAAAGTTGTAGAATTTTAAATTCTCAACATTTTTTATTATATACATTTTTGCGGTATAATACATATTAAAGCCGTAATCTTAAAAAAAACACTTTTTTTACGTAAAAACAGCCTCACCGAGAATTTCAGAAAACATGGCGCATACCCTATCTTGTAGAGAATAAAAAATTGAGTAACCAGGTGATTTTAAAAAAAATCGTAGGACCAGTTTTTGAGCAACTCGCAAAAAAGTGAAAAATGACACAAATAAACTACTACTTCCGGTTAACCGATGTTGATGAAAATGTTCGTTTCGGGTCCGGTAGTGGTATGTAACTTAAGTTTTAAGTTTCAAGTTCGTACAATATTCCGTTCTTCAGATATTTTGTACACACACCACACACACACACACACACACACTCGCGCGCGCGCACACGCACAGACAAATCGTTAAAAACATGTTTTTTGGGTTCAGGAGGTCTGTTTACGTGTAGATCCGGTGAAGAGTGTATTAGTTAAAAGTAACATGAAAACAATACTTTCCTTCCTATATATTCATATAGGCAAGAGAAAGTAAAAAACCGACTCTTCTTTTCTTCTCGGGACTCTTCTTTTCTTCTTAACCGGGATTTCGATTTTCCGGGTTGGGTGTAGCCGGAGGTCAGTCCGGATAATCGAGGTTGGATTGTAATTAGGAACACTTTTTTACTTAATGAGTACATAACTCTTTACAAAATACATCACGATTACTTTACATAAGTTTAATGCAATTTAACTTAAAGTTTCCTATTAAAATAATATCATCAAATAAGTTTTACAATCGTAACCTTTAAGTACTTAATATATATAAATTTGAATATTTTGCGTTAAAAGGTTAACACCTTTAACCTTTAACCCTACAAATACAATACATAAACCTTTTAACGTTATTAAATTAATAAAATATACAGGGTATTTCACGAGAAAACCGACACATACTTTACAGACGTGTTCCTGTTAATAAAATAATGAAAAAGTTCATATAAATAAAATTTAGGAAACGCTTCGTTTGCGAGTTACGGCTGGCGAAAGATTTCGCCGCGGGTTTGCCAGACGACAGAGTTTTAAATTTTACTTTAAAAATCTGGTGTGAAATACTCACACAACTTTCTCTTGCCATTGCAAATAATTAACAATATAACCTAATATTAGTAATAAAACATTAGAAATAAACAAAAAAATAACCTCAATTAACATAACTTAATTTTAATCATGAGTGAAAGACGCAAAATAAAAATCAACCTCAGCTTGGCTAAAAATACGGAAAATCACTCTTTCACGCTAAACTCTGTAGGCTCTGTAGAGAAAAATGCTTGAAATAAAAGTTGTAGATCTTTTAATTTCCTATAAATTTGATTATATACACTTTTGTCGTAAAATGCATACTAAGGCTGAAATCGTAAAAATATCGATTTTTTACAGGTTTTCGTGAGAAAAAAACCAGGAAATCGCTAATTACCGCTAAACTAAGCGACATACAAAAAATGTTTTAAAATAAAAATAGTAGGATTTTAAATTCTCTACAACTTTTATTATACACATTTTGCGCTAAAATGCATATTAAAGTTGCAATCGTAAAAAACCAATCTTTTTACAAGATACAACCTGCTCAAGAATTTCAGCAGATATGGTGCCTACCCTATCTTGTAGAGTCTAAAATATGTAGTAAATGAGACGATTTTTAAAAAAATCGTTGGAGCCATTTTGAGAAAATCACAAAAAAGAGAAAAATTACACGAATAAACTACTACTTCCGGTTGACCGATTTTGATGAAAATGTTCGTGTCGGGTCCGTTGGTAGTGGTGTCTCTAACTTACGTTTCAAGTTTCAAGTTCGTACGATGTTCCATTTTCGAGATATTCTGTTTACACACACACACACACACACACCCACATACACACGCGCGCGCGCACACACACACACACACACCAATCGCTGAAAACATGTTTTTTGGGTTCAGGGGGTCTGAAAACGTGTAGATCCGGTGAAAATTCGATTCCGAAAAATCGACATAAAAAAACAATACTTTCCTTCCTATATATTCATATAAGCAAGAGAAAATAAAAAGTTAATATAAATAAAAGTAAGGAAACGCATCGTTAGCGAGTTACGGCTGGCGAAAGATTTCGCCTTGGGTTTGCCAGACGACAGAATTTTAAATTTTACTTTAAAAATCATGAAAACTACTGAAGATACAATTCTAAAACATATTTTATTTTTTATTAATCGGTTCAAAATACATAATATCTCTAATTTAATTAATATAAAACTGGGTCCCTAGACCTCCAGATTGGCTTCATTTAGAAGTCGGCTCCTGAACCCAAGAAGGCGAAATTTTTCGCCGGCCATTAACTTGCTAAGTAAGCGTTACGGGAACTACATTTAAAGGGTGATTCAAAAAGAGCGCCGGTTTTTAAACGGCTGGTAAATTTTTATTTATCGGTTGGCAACATTGTTTGACCTCATTCCTATTTTGGAGAACATTCCGATTGACGATTCAGTTGTAGTTTCTCTTGTATGCACAGCGAGTGACAGTTTGGTGCGGCTTTTGGTCGGGCGGTGTCATCGGCCCTTACTTTTTTGAAAATCAAGAAGGACAAGCCGTGACAGTAAATGGAGACCGATACCGTACGATGATTAGGGAGTTTTTGTGGCGTCATTTGGATGGAATGGACATTGACAGGTTGTGGTTTCAGCAGGATGGTGCCACCTGTCACGCTGCACGAGAACCAATGTTGTTGCTCCGTGAACGGTTCCAGGATCGCATCATTTCTCGTAATTCCGACCATCAATGGCTACCAAGGTCGTGTGACTTGACGCCTTGTGACTTTCATCTTTGGGGTCATCTGAAGTCATTGGTGTATACCAATAAACCCCGAAACATCAATGACTTGAAGGAGGAAATTCGACGGGTTATCGGGCAAATGGAAGTCGAAACTTGTCGTGCAGTAATATCCAATTTCATGGACAGAGTTGATGCGTGCCAGCGCAGTAGAGGAGGACACATGTATGACATCATTTTTCATACATAAAATCGGAAGGAAAGATGAACTAGTTGATGTATTTATTTTCAGTTTTTCAATAAAATAAATCTCTTAATTTGCTATATCAAAACCGGCGATCTTTTTGAATCACCCTATATATGAACTTTTTTAATTATTTTAATAAAGACGAACACACATGTAAAGTACGTCGATTTTCTCCTGGGACACCCAGTATATGTAATATGTTTATCATTTTATAAAAAACAATATGGTACAATAATACAAGAAATATACTGTATATTGTTTATCGTTATGTAGGTACAGTACATTAGCTCAAGGCGTGCGAAGTTTTTATATTTTTGTATTATTGTTTAATGTAATAATATTTCATTGTAAGTTTTTATATAGGTACTTATTAAGTTATGCTTAATAAAGTTTGCATGTTTTTATAGGTAATATTGTTGTTGTGAAATGTATTTTGTAGGCTTTTCATCGTATTGTGCTTTCATGAGTTGTGCGTGACGTAAGCTGCTAAAAATACGTGTGAATTTTTAAACGTATATTTAAGTGTATGTGTATATACGTAGATATAAATAATATATAAAAGAAGTATTTGTTTATTTTATTATTTGAAAAACAAATTCTATTATTATGAATTTTATTAGTATTGTTAAAATGTATAATTATTATTTTAAAAGTATAAATTGTTCTCTTCCGGATCTGATTTAGTGCTAATATTTTTACTATACCAGGTGTAATCATTTTTTGGGCCTTTTACGTTCTCTGTATGCCACTATCAAATCCGAATTATTTTACGTGAAAACAGCCTCACCAAGAATTTCAGCACACATGACGCCTACCCTATCTTGTAGAGCATAAAAAATTTAGTAAACCAGGCGATTTTTAAAAAAATCGTAGGACCAGTTTTTGAGAAAATCGCAAAAAAGTGAAAAATTACACGAATAAACTACCATTTCCGGTTGACCGATTTTGATGAAAATGTTCGTGTCGGGTCGGGTAGTTGTGTCTAACCTAAGTTTTAAGTTCGTACGATGTTCCGTTCTTGAGATATTTTGTATGCACACACACACCCACACAGACAGACACATACACAGACCAATCGCTAAAAACATGTTTTTTGGGTTCAGGGGGTCTGAAAACGTGTAGATCCGGTGAAAACTCGATTTCTTAAAATCGACATGAAAACAATAGGCCTACTTTCCTTCCTATATATTCATATAGGCAAGAGAAAGTAAAAATCACAAGAATCTCTTGACGACATGTTGACCGTTAACACGCTCGTATACAACTGAATGCCTCGCTTGTTGACGAAAGTTGATACAAAGTTGAGGGAGGTTGACGAGGTTTTGCTGTTGACGGCAGTGGGCGAAGAAGTTGCGCGACAAACAGTTGAAGTTAACAAGAGGCCTAAGTATGCTTATTTAAAAAGTTACAATTCCGTGAAGAAGACAATGGTAAACCAAGTAGTTCAAACCAGCCTTTCGGCTGATCACCTAAACAAAAACATTTACAATGGCAAGAGAAAATAAATATAAACGAGCATAAAATACACATTTGAAGCAACTCGCAATTAAATATTTAAAGAATGAAATTCATTTCAGTTGAACCGATTTTAAGTATTATGAAAAAACAGTTTTATGTTTATATATTTTTAATATTACAAGCAAGACAACTAAGATACTAAAAACATACTTGAAAAAGAACTACTATTTAAAAAATCTGGTGTGAAAACACTCACAGAACTTTCTCTTGCCAATGCAAATAAATAACAATATAACGTAACATTCGTCATAAAACTTTAGATATAAACAAAAAACCAAGCTCAAAAACAACCTAATTTTAATCATGAGTGAAAGACGCAAAATGAAAATCAACCTCAGCTTGGCTAAAAATACGGAAAATCACTTTTTCACGCTAAACTCTGTAGGCTCGTAGAGAAAAATGCTTGAAATAAAAGTTGTAGATCTTTTAATTTCCTATAAATTTGATTATATACACTTTTGTCGTAAAATGCATACTAAGGCTGAAATCGTAAAAAAATAGATTTTTCACACGTTTTCGTGAGAAAAAAAATGAAAATTGCTAATTACTGCTAAACTAAGCGTTATACCAAAAAAATGTTTGAAATAAACGTTGTAGAATTTTAAATTCTCTACAACTTTAATTGTATACATTTTTGCGGTAAAATGCATAATACAGCCGCCATCTTAAATAAACAATTTCTTTACGTGAAAACAGCCTCACCAAGAATTTCAGCAAACATGGCGCCTACCCTATCTTGTAGTGCATAAAAAATTAAGCAAATGAGGCGATTTTAAAAAAAATCGTAGGACCAGTTTATGAGAAAATCGCAAAAAAGTGAAAAATTACACGAATAAACTACTACTTCAGGTTGACCGATTTTGATGAAAATGTTCATGTCGGGTCCGGTAGTGGTGTCTAACCAAAGTTTTAAGTTCGTACGATGTTCCGTTCTTGAGATATTCTGTTCACACACGCACACACGCACGTACGTACGCACACACACACCAATCGCTAAAAACATGTTTGTGTGGGTTCAGGAGGTCTGAAAACGTGTAGATCCGGTGCAGAGTGTATTTGTTAAAATCGACATGAAAACAATACTTTCCTTCCTATATATTCATATAAGCAAGAGAAAGTAAAAACATTTACAATGGCAAGAGAAAATAAATATAAACGATCATAAAATACACACACTCGAACCAACTCGCATTTAAAAATTCGGAGAATGAATTTCATTTCAAATGAACCGATTTTAAGTATTATGAAACAGTTTTATGTTTATATATTTTTAATATTATAAGTAAGACAACTAAGATACTAAAAATATACTTGAAAAAAAACTACTATTTAAAAAATGGACAATAGGAGTGGAGTGTCTGTCTTACAGCCTACAAGAACTATAGTCCAGCCTGCCTTAGTTTGCTCCTAATGTAAACAAATAATGACGTCACTGAGCATGCGCATTATATCAAAATGTGTACACGCTGATTAAAAAGTAATAACAAAATACTTTCAAAAGTATTTAAATACAAAATACTTTTAAAAGTATTTTTCTAAATGACATTGTTAGGCCTACATCAAATCATGACTGATGTTTAAGTACTTTAAGTACTTATAATTTAAAACATAGTTAATCTAATAGGAATACGACATCCATAAAGTGGTGGATCCTAGCGTGCACCCTGTAGTAGCTGGCTTTGGTTTTTTTACAGTAGGAGCAAACTAAAGACGGCTGAAGTTTAGTTCAAAACAGCCTTTCGGCTAATGACCTAAAGCCTAAACAACAAGATTTACTATGGCAAGAGAAAATAAACAAACGAGCATAAAATACACATTTGAAGCAACTCGCAATTAAATATTTAAAGAATGAAATTCATTTCAAATGAACCGATTTTAAGTATTATGAAACAGTTTTATGTTTATATATTTTTAATATTATAAGTAAGACAACTAAGATACTAAAAATATACTTGAAAAAAAAACTACCACCTATTTAAAAAATGTACAATAGGAGTGTCTGTCTTACAGTCTACAAGAACTACCTAGTAGATGTTAGTTACAATGTTGAAGCTATTTGTTAAGATTGCTTAATATTTATAATACAGTAAAATCTCTCTATTGCGGAACTCTATATAGCAGAAATCTCTCTTTAGCGGCATTATTTACCGACCCCGACCCTTTCGTATACTACGATAATGTATTTAACTCTCGTTATAGCGGCACAAAAATCTCTCTATAGCGGCAAAACAATATCTTCAGGATATGGATTTAGACGCCTATGTCTACGTCTGGCAGACAATGACTTAGCCACTTCTTCACTTTGCAGTAATCGAAAATGTCTTAGGCCAAAACAACGAGGAAGAAAGTGAAGATGACGATGAAATGGAAACAGAAATGTTGTCACTTCAAGTAAACAGGCACTAGACGCTATTCTTGTTGTTTACACGTACTGTCATTGCCAATATGTAAATGAAAATTTACAAGTTTTTAACATTAAAAATGAGATTGAAGACATGTTTTATGAATTGAAAACGAAACAAAATTTACAACTTATTTTACGAAATGAAATGTACGTACTTCACAGTCATTGTTTCCTTAATAACGTAAAAATATATACTGTACAGTGTATTTTTTTGTGTTTGTGTAGCCTATGTTTTAGGAGATTTTCATTGTATGTATCCTATGTTTATTACTGTTCAGTGAAAAACGAGTTTCAGTGCTAATTAATTTTAGGCTATCTATTACGGTATGTACTGTATAAATGATTATTGAAAAAAGTTCAATACGAAAAGTGAAATTCTATTGTTAAACATTAGTAACACAACATCTAATAAAACCAGTTTGTATCCAAATTTCTTAAGTTAATAACCTACACTTTAGGTAATTAATTTAAATATCTCACTGTATTGAAGTAATCTACTGTATTAAACATTCGTCATAAAGTTATCTATTCAGTAGTTTTTCAAAAATTTATTCCATGCACCATTACATACGTAAGTTATTTTGTACAGAAAAATTAGAACTCCAACTTCACTCCCACCGTTAATTACTCGCTCTCTCTATAACGGAACTCTCTTTATAGCGGCGGTATCTCATGGTCCCTTCAATTCCGCTATAGAGAGATTTTACTGTAACAACAAAACTAAGCTATTGTCTTGTTATGTTGTAAAATAACATTTCATTAATAATTTTCTCTTCTTATAACAACCCACTGTTCAACAATATGGTAAAAAATTTCTTTTTTTAAGATTACGGCTTTAGTATGCATTTTAGCGCAGAAATTTATATAATAAAAATGTAGAGAATTTAAAATGCTACAACTTTTATTTTGAACATTTTTGTGTATAACGCTTAGTTTAGCGGTAATTAGCAATTTTCTGTTTTTTTTCTCATGAAAACGTGTGAAAAATCGAATTTTTTAAGATTTCGGCCTTAGTATGAATTTTATGACAAAAGTGTATATAATCAAATTTATAGGAAATTAAAAGCTCTATAACTTTAATTTACAACATTTTTTTGTACAGTGCCTAGTTTAGCATAAAAGAGCGATTTTTCCGTATTTTTAAGCCAAACTGAAGTTTATTTTCATTTTGCGTCATTCACTCATGATTGAAATTAGGTTACGTTTATTGAGGTTAGTTTTTTGTTTATTTCTAATGTTTTATTACTAATGTTAGAAGACCCACCGGGTTGATCTAGAGGTAAAGTCGTCGCCACGAGTCAGCTGTTAAACAGCTGATTGTTGAAGATGAAGGTTCCTGGTTCAAATCCTAGTAAAGGTAGTTACTTTTATACGGATCTGAATACTAGACAGTGGTTACCGGTGTACTTTGATGGTTGGGATTCAATTAACCATACTCTCTCAGGAATTGTCGGTCTGGGTCTGTAGAAGACTACACAGTCTCATTTACACGTCATACACATCATCCTCATCTCATTGGGTCATGGGGTTGTGTATTGTTCTCAATTGAACAGATTGCAACGTACACACATTGTGTTGTTTAGGTCAACAGCTGAAAAGCTGGTTTGAACCTCTAGAGGTTTTACTAAGTAAAACGAGGAGTGAGGTAGTTTACCTAAGCCTTCCTCACTGAGTGGAAAAGTACGCTTATCAGCATGCCGGGCCCTCTGAAAAGCACATATTTTTCACTCTGTAAATGACACCTTCACTTCATTCACCACAGGGTCTGGCTGTACAATGAAATTCATTAATTTCAGAGGAGATAACTCTGATTAGTGTCACAGTACACCTCTACCTCTTCTGTTCTTAAATGATTCAGTCATTTAATTGGCTGACCATGTGATAAGAAACACAACTATTTATTTTAGCCCTGCAATGAACAGACTGAGTGTAAATAATTTGACACTCCACCTGTCTGTTATGAGCAAGGTACACACATTAGGGATTACAAAAAAAAAATGTTAGGATTATTATTTATTAATTTGCATTGGCAAGATAATGTCGTGTGAGTGTTTCACACCAGATTTTTAATATTACAAGTAAGACAACTAAGATACTAAAAATATACTTGAAAAAGAACTACTATTTTTAAAAAATGTACAACAGGAGTGTCTGTCTTACAGTCTACAAGAACTATGAGTAGATGTTAGTTACAATGTAGAAGCTATTTGTTAAGGTTGCTTAATATATAATAACAACAACAAAACTAAGCTATTGTCTTGTTATGTTGTAAAATAACATTTCATTAATAATTTTCTCTTGTAATAACAACCCACTGTTCAACAATATGGACTACTATTACATAATCTAATAATTTTACCTCAGACTCCATTCATACCACAAAATAGTTGCTTAGATTATTTCGTACTCTGTTTTCTGTATTTCTTTTTTTAAATACGAGGGGGTACCCAAAAGAAACCGGAATTATTTTTTAAAACTATTTATTTTTAATTTTTTTACAAAAGAACCTTATCCCCTTCAAAATACTCTCCATTACAACTAATACATTTTTGTCCCACCGGTGCTTCCACTGTTCAAAACATTTTTTGTACTCCTCTTCAGTGATGGCTGCCAGCTCATCCGTCGTTTTTTTCTTGACATCATCAACGTTGTTAAATCGGAGACCTTTCATGCCCCTTTTTATGCGTGGGAACAAGAAAAAATCACACGGAGCCAGATCGGGTGAGTACGGTGCGTGTGGTAGCAAAACCATGCCGTTTTTCGCCAAAAACTGGGTAACCGAGATTGCCGTGTGTGCAGGCGCGTTGTCGTGGTGGAAAAACCAGTCCCCTGTCTGCCACAAATTAGGTCTTTTACGACGAATGCTGTTTCGTAGTCTTCTTAACACTTAAAGATAAAAAGTCAATGGTCTGTCGTCGGTCTGTTCGTACAATTTCTTTCACTTTCACAACATTTTCGTCTGTTCGGGAAGTCGACGGTCGTCCAGAACGAGGTTTGTTCTCAATCGACATGTCGCCATTTTTAAAGCGCGAAACCACTCGTACACTTGGGTTTTTCCAATAGCGTCGTCTTTGTAAGCTGTGTTCAACATTACAACTGTTTCCGCGGCGTTTTTACCGAGCAAGAAGCAAAATTTCACAGCCGCACGTTGTTCATTAAAACTTGCCATCATGAAAAACGACACGAGCACAAAACAGCACTAGCGAGAACAATCACTGCACGAGAACAGAACAAGCTAGATCAACGAACAAAATGGCATTGAACTGGCAATGAGTAGCGCTACAAGCAGCCTAGTGGCGGGAATTTGTACTGCACAAGCTCCGCCCACAGCAGAGCTATTCCGGATACTTTTGGGTACCCCCTCGTATATCACTTTTTTATCAAGGAATTACATTTAAAAAAAATTTTAATCTACTTAAATAAATATGATTGACTTTTATTACTTTCTCTTGCCCTATATGATTATATAAGGATAGAAAGTATTGTTAACATGTCGATTATAAGAAATCAAGTTTTCAAGTCCCGATGCAGGAAACATGCAGCAAATATACAAGCAAACATGGCGCCTACTGTATCTTGTAAAGCATAAAAAATTTTGTAAATGAGGTGATTTTTAAAAAAATCGTAGGACCAGTTTTTGAAAAAAATCGAAAAAAGTGAAAAATTACACGAAAAAATACTACTTCCGGTTGACCGATCTTGATGAAAATGTTCGTATCGGGTCCGGTAGTGGTATGTAACTTAAGTTTCAAGTTTCAAGTTCGTACGATGTTCCCTTCTTGAGATATTTTGTATACGCGCGCGCACACACACACCAATCGCTAAAAACATTTTTTGTGTGGGTTCAGGAGGTTTGTAAACGTGTAGATTCGGTGAATAGTGTATTTGTTAAAATTGACATGAAAACAATACTTTCATACCTATATATTCATATAGGCAAGAGAACGTAATATTATGATTATATAAGGATAGAAAGTATTGTTTTCATGTCGATTTTAAGAAATCAAATTTTCACTTGAAATACAGTTTCCAAGTCCTGATGGACGTAACGAGTTAAAGCGAACGTGATATTTAATTAATAAGGAAATGAAATTACATGACAAATAATTTAATTATTTTAAATTTAACGGATTTTCTAAAGGAAATGTAGGTTTTTTTGAAGAATTTTATTAAAGGGAGAACTACACATATCGTTCAAAGAATATGAACAAATTATAAAGTAGTAGTATATAAAAAAATTATTTGCACTCGATCTGCTAGTGCCAAAGCTACAAAAATAGTTTTGTTTCTTATCACATGGTCACCCAATTACAAGGGTTATCCAGAAAATAACCTCCGTTTTGAGATAAAAAAGTAAACGAGTGAAACACAAGAACTTTATTATAGGCTATGCATATTAAAACTACAGTTTTTCTCTATTTTTCGACATAGTCGCCAAACAGATTCAAGCACTTGTCGTACCTTGTAACAGTCTTTGAAATACCCTCTGCATAAAAATCTGCCGCCTGTGAATGTAGCCACCCATTCACGGCGTTTTGAAGCTCTTCGTCATTGGCGAACCGCTGACATGCAAGCCACCGCTTCACGTTCGGGAACAGGTGAAAGTCACTAGGAGCCAAGTGTTTGGGCTGTATGGGGGATGATTGAAAACGTCCCATTTAAACTTGGCCAATAGTTCATTTTGTCCTTCGAGCTGTATGAGGGCGAGAAAACAAATGAACTTTTGGCCAAGTTTAAATGGGACGTTTTCGATCATCCGCCATACAGCTTGGACTTGACTCTTAGTGACTTTCACCTGTTCCCAAACATGAAGCGGTGGCTTGCATCTCAGCGGTTCGCCAATGACGAAGAGCTTCAAAACGCCGTGAATGGTTGGCTACATTCACAGGCGGCAGATTTTTATGGAGAGGGTATTTCAAAGACTGTTCCAAGGTACGACAAGTGCTTGAATCTGTTTGGCGACTATGTCGAAAAATAGAGAAAAACTGTAGTTTTAATATGTATATAATAAAGTTTTTGTATTTTCACTCGTTTACTTTTTATTTCAAAACGCAGGATATTTTCTGGATAACCCTCGTAGATGACTGACCTATTTAAGAAAAGAAGAGGTACAGGTGTAAAAAAAAACACTGGTCACAGTTTATCTCCTCTGAAAGTATGGATTTCATTTAACAGATAGACTCTGTGGTAAATGAAGTGAAGATGTAATTTGGAGGCTGGAAAATATGTGCTTACCAAAAGGCCCGGTATGCTGATAATTATACTTTTTAACTGCGTGAGAAAGGAAATTGTAAACCACCTCACTCCACGTTTTACTTACTAACTTCGGGAACGAAAATAATAATAATAAAAAAACACGCTGTAACTCCTTTACCCTTTGTATTGTAAGGCTAAATTTTAGCTGAAATTAATAAGAAAACATGCAGGAACATTCCTTTAATACGCCATATTTTTCCTATTAAAATTGACTGTGCTACATGTTCTGAAACGTGAAGTAAGTGAAAACTGCGCTAAAAAAACGGGCACATATTTTGTTTTTAAATCGCTAGAAAATGCCTAATACACTTCTAGAGGTTGCCACTAGAGGTTTAAACCAGCTTTTTGGTTGATAACCTAAACAACTAAAACGTTACGAAAGAAGAAGTTTCAAAAGTAACTTGATATAAAATTAGTGAATGGAAGGTGATTAGGACAAGAAGAGATAGTAAGCAATTGTCCAGAAATTATAGAAAGCAAGATCTATAAAGGACAATCGTGTTAGTTATTAGCTAATGAGAACAATTATTTTAATAAAAGTTCTCTAACAACTTCTGATACAATAAAAATCTGGTGTGAAACACCCACACGACTTTCTCTTGCCAATGCAAATAATTTAAACAATATAACCTAACATTCGTAATAAAACGTTAGAAACAAATAAAAAACTAACCTCAATAAACATAACCAAATTTTAATCATATATGAAAAATTCAAAATGAAAATCAACCTCAGTTTGGCTTTAAAATACGGAAAATCACTCTTTCACACTAAACTACTCTCTGTACAGAAAAATACTCTAAATAAAAGTTGTAGATCTTTTAATTTCCTATAAATTTGATTATAAACACTTTTGTCGTAAAATGCATACTAAGGCCGAAATCTTAAAAAAAATCGATTATCCACACGTTTTCGTGAGAAAATACAGAAAATCGCTAATTACCGCTAAACTAAGCGTTATACAAAAAATTGTTGAAAATAAAAGTTGTACGATTTTAAATTCTCCACCGTTTTTTATATAAATGTTTGCGTTTAAATGCATATTAAAGCCGGAATCTTAAAAAAACAATTGGTTTAAGTGAAAACAGCCTCACCAAGAATTTCAGCAAACATGGCGCCTACCCTATCTTGTAGAGAATAAAAAATTGAGTAAATGAGGCGATTTAAAAAAAAATCATAGGACCAGTTTTTGAGAAAATCGCAAGAAAGTGAAAAATTATACGAATAAACTACTACTTCCGGTTGACCGATTTTGATGAAAATGTTCGTGTCGGGTCCGGTAGTGATATATAACTTAAGTTTCAAGTTCGTACAATGTTCCGTTCTTGAGATATTTCGTATACACACACACACACGCACACAAAACACACACAGACCAATCGCTAAAAACATATTTTTTGGGTTCAGGGGGTCTACAAACGTATACATCCGGTGAAAACTCGTCTTCGAAAAATCGACATGAAAACAATACTTTTCTTCCTATATATTCATATACGCAGGAGAGAGTAAAAATGTGTAAAAAGTAAAAAAAAGTCAAATAGGATGTAACGTAGTCAAAAAATTTGTAATATAACTTACATTAATGACGACGTTAGAAAAACTTATTTTTAAAATATTGCATGCAGAATTCTTATTAGAATTCTGCAAAATAATAATCTTTAATTGTTGATTACATCAGGGTAAAGCTATTATTGTTCTACAGTTCTACACCAACTAGCAACTTAAATTAAAATAATGACACTCACGACCTTGTACAGTAGGTATATTGTTTAATAGAACGGTGTACAGTTCTTGGAGTGTGGTTATCCACATAACTACACGTTATCTTATAGAACAACTAATTTATTATAAAAATCTGTTGTGAAACACTCACACGACTTTCTCTTGCCAATGCCAAATTATGACCAATATAATATAACATTAGTAATAAAAAATTAGATAAAAACAAAAAATTTACCTCACAAAACAAAACCTTATTTTAATCATTAGTGAAACACGCAAAAATAAAAAATAGACTTGTTTGGCTTAAATATAAGGAAAATCACTCTTTCACGCTAAACTAGGCTCTGTAGAGAAAAATGCTCTAAATAAAAGTTGTAGATCTTTTAATTTTCTATAAATTTGATTATATACACTTTTGTCGTAAAATGCATACTTAAGCAGAAATCTTTAAAAAAAATCGATTTTTCCACGTTTTCGTGAGAAAAAAAAACAGAAAATTGCTAATTACCGCTAAAATAAGCGTTATACAAAAAAAATGTTTGAAATAAAAGTTGTAGAATTTTAAATTCCCTACAACTTTAGTTATATAAATTTTTGCGTTAAAATGCATATTAAAACCGTAATCATAAAAAAACTTTTATTTTTCGCGAAAAAAGCCTCGCCAAGAATTTCAGCAAACATGACGCCTATTCTATCTTGTAAAGAATAAAAATTGAGTAAACCAGGCGATTTTTAAAAAAAATCGTAGGACCACTTTTTGATAAAATCGCAAAAAAATTAAAAATTACACAAATAAACTACTACTTTCGGTTGACCGATTTTGATGAAAATGTTCGAGTCGGGTCCGGTAGTAGTATGTAACTTAAGTTTTAAGTTCGTACGATGTTTCGTTCTTGATATTCTGTTCACACGCGCGCGCGCACACACGCACGCACAGACCAATCGCTAAAAACATGTTTTTTTTGGGTTCAGGAGGTCTGAAAACGGTAAATCCGGTGAATACTCGATTTCGAAAAATCGAAATGAAAACAATACTTTCCTTCCTATATATTCATATAGGCAAGAGAATGTAAAAAAAAGTTAGGTTTACTATTAATTACTTGCATTGGCAAGAGAAAGTTGTGTGAGTGTTTCACACCAGATTTTTTTATTATTTTATACATAATTTTAAGTTAAGGTTAGCACGTTTTAACTCAAAGTCACTTTTACCTTTTTCATATCTTACAACAATCAAGTTCAAATTTTCGTATCTATTATAAACAGAACAAAAGGAAGAAAACAATAATGACGCCAGCGACTTCCCACACAAATCGTGAGTTATTGTAATTTTTTTCCTTTTACTTTGTTGGGGGATTTGTTTAATTCGTGAAATCTTGTGCATATTTCCGTAATAATAATCCTTAACATCCGATTCTTCTTAAATATCTTCTTATTCTTCGTGAACAAGTGATAATATAAACGCAATCGTGATTCTTGTTTTCATACTTAAGATATGCCACGCATTTTTTTAGACTATCATATTTTGGAAGTTCAGTATTACATCTAATTCAAATTAGATAACGATTACTTCTAAAAAAATAGTACAATAAAATAGATTTAAAAAATAATATACAGGGTGATTCAAAACTACACGCCAATCTTTTGGGATCTCATTCTATAGCTAAAAATAAGAAAGAGAAGTTCACATGAACATATATGCCTGAAAACGCTTAGTTAGCGAGTTACGGCTAGCAAAAAGTTTCACCTAGAACTCTGTACCCTCGGTGAAGTAAGGCCGTATAAAAATGTTAAACGTAGTTACAAAGATACAAATACGATTGTTTCTTATGTTTTTTAATCTGAAAAACTAAAAAAAATTGGTTCCAGAGCTGTAAATGCAATACTTTCAGAGATATATTACATAAATGGTAAATAAAGGTGTATTTTTTCTTAAATAAATTTGTAGAAAATTTAAGTCTGAAAAGATTCATGTCAATTACTCAGGAAAAAAATGAATAATAATAGATATTAAAAATTTCGCTTTATTTAAATGTGTAATTTCGTTGCACCAATGCTTTGTTTTATGTAAGATATCTCTGAAAGTATTGCATTTACAGCTCTGGAACCAATTTTTCAGATTAAATACCATAAAAAAAAATCGTTTTTGTATCTTTGTAACTACCTTTAACATTTTTATACGGCTTTACTTCACCGAGGGTACAGAGTTCTAGGTGAAATTTTTTGCTAGCCTTAACTCGCTAACTAAGCGTTTTCAGGCATATGTTTATATAAACTTTTTTCCTTATTTTTAATTTCTCTTGCCTATATGAATATATAGGAAGGAAAGTATTGTTTTCATGTCGATTTTTCGAAATTGAGTTTTCACCGGATCTATACGTTTTCAGACCCCCTGAACCCAAGAAACATGTTTTTAGCGATTGGTCTGTGTGTGTGTCTGTGTGTGTGTGTGTGTGTGGGTGTGTGTGTGTGTGTGTGTGCGTGTATACAAAATATCTCAAGAACGGAACATCGTACGAACTTGAAACTTGAAACTTAAGTTACATACCACTACCAAACCCGACACGAACATTTTAATCAAAATCGGTCAACCGGAAGTGGGAGTTTATTCGTATAATTTTTCACTTTTTTGCAATTTTCTCAAAAACTGGTCCTACGATTTTTTTTTAAATCGCCTGGTTTACTCAATTTTTTATTCTCTACAAGATAGGGTACGCGTCATGTTTGCTGAAATTCTGGGTGAGGCTGTTTTCACGTAAAAACATAGTTTTTTAAGATTACGGCTTTAATATGCATTTTAGCGCACAAATTTATATAATAAAAGTTGTAGAGGGTTTGAAAACCTACAACTTTTATTTCTAACATATTTTTGTATAACGCTTAGTTTAGCGGTAATTTGCGATTTTCTGTTTTTTTCTCACGAAAACGTGAGAAAAGTCGATTTTTTTAACATTTCGGCCTTAGTATGCATTTTACGACAAAAGTGTATATAATTAAATTTATAGAGAATTAAAAGATCTACAACTTTTATTTAGAGCATTTTTCTCTACAGAGCCTAGTTTAGAGAGAAAGAGTGATTTTCCGTATTTCTAAGCCAAACTGAGTACGATTTTCATTTTGCGTCTTTCACTCATGATTAAAATGTTTTTGAGGTTAGTTTCTTTGGTTATTTCTAATGTTTTATTACTAATGTTAGGTTTATTGTTAACTATTTGCATTGGCAAGAGAAAGTTGTGTGAGTGTTCCACACCAGATTTTTAGCTATAGAATGAGATCCCAAGAGATTGGCGTATAGTTTTGAATCGCCCTGTATATCTAATCCGACGTAAGAAAGATATAAACCACAATTTTGCTTCATAAATCTTACAATTTAGTCAACCATTCTAAAACTCAATAGTGTAAAAGTTTCGGAAAAGGATATTCAGCTAAAGATATTAGGTTTTCTATTACAGTATAATAGCAATAAAAAAAACATCTCGTGTGTACCACTCACACAACTTTCTCTTGCCAATTCAAATAATAAACAATATAACCAAACATTAGAAATAAACAAATATTATAACGTAATTTTAATCACGAGTGAATGATGCAAAATGAAAATCAATCTTAATTTAACTTAACACTGAAAATCACTGTTTCACGCTAAACTCTGTAGAGAAAAATGCTTATTATAAAATTTGTACATCTTTTAATTTTCTATTAATTTTATTATGTAAACTTTTGTCGTAAAATGCACAAAATGTAAAATGTACTAGTGAGCATCGATTTGAGACATGAGTGCTTCCTTCACTCATGGACAACTTTACGTCGGACTTTCTAGAGCTGGAAGTGCAGAAAAACAATTTATTTTACTGCCACAGGGCAACAAAACCACAAATATAGTATATAGAGAGGTTTTAAAATAATTTAATGAGGCGTACATTAGCTGCTGTGAAGCGAAGCGAAGCGAGCGGGGGTTGCTAGTTGTGATGTAAATAGAAAATTTTATAAAATTAGTTGAGGGAGAACTGGTGTTCACAGCACACTTCTTTCGTGGCGAGCACTGAACATTTAAATAACATTGTACGATTGTTGTTGTTGTTTAGGTGATCAGCCTGTAGGCTGGTTTGAACCTGTAGAGGTTTTACTAAGAAAAACGAAGAGTGAGGTGGTTTACCATTGCCTTCCTCAATGAATGGAAAAGAACACTTATCAGCATGCTGAGCCCTCTGAAAAGCACATATTTTTCACTCTGCAAAAGACACCTTCACTTCATTCACCACAGGGTCTGGCTGTATAATGAAATTCATTACTTTCAGAGGACATAACTCTGATTAGTGTCACAGTACACCTCTACCTCTTCTGTTCTTAAATGATTCAGTCATTTAATTGGCTGACCATGTGATAAGCTGCCCATAACAGACAGGTGGAGTGTCATATTATTTACACTCAATCTGTTAGTTGCAGGGCTAAAATAAATAGTTCTGTTTCTTATCACATGGTCAGCCAATTAAATGACTAGACCATTTAAGAACAGAAGAGGTACAGGTGTAAAAGACACTAATCAGAGTTATCTCCTCTGAAAGTAATTAATTTCATTATACAGCCGGACCCTGTGGTGAATGAAGTGAAGGTGTCGTTTCCAGAGTGGAAAATATGTCCTTTTCAGAGGGCCCGGCATGCTGCTAAGCATACTTTTCCACTCAGTGAGTTGTGGCAATGGTAAACCACCTCACTCCTCGTTTTACTTAGTAAAACCTCTACAGGTTCAAACCAGCTTTTTGGCTGATGACCTAAACAACAAAAACATGTGATAAGAAACAGAACTATTTATTTTAGCCCTGCAACTAACAGATTGAATGTTAATAATTGGACACTCCACCTGTCTGTTATTGTACGATTAAAGAAGTAAAATGAAACTACAGAGTGATTTTTTAGTCCTGTTACCCAATTGTTAATGTCTGGTAATATTTTTCTAAAAGAAATAAATATTGTTTTGTGAAACTAAGTTGGTAGCCCTACTCAACCAGTATGGATATGGCAGTGTGAGTTGATTCTCCTTGAGCTGTGTAAAATTTTGTGCCATTTCCGATCGTTCTACGAACAGAATGTCTTTTATCCTAAAACAATCTCTTGTTTAAATCTGGAGGCTGAAGCTCTAGAACTAATCGTATGTGATACGGATACAATTTCAATTTTTTAGCAGCTTTCTGAGCACTCGAACATGACAAATCAACATGCGAGGAAAGTTTTTGTAAACTTTTCCATGGAGAATTGAGCAATCTTGTTTTCACATTCTCTTAACGTCATCTGTCAAGAGAGTTGGTCGACCACTACGTTTTCTGCTGCAAACAATACCTGCCTCTAAAAATCAGTTAGTTATCCTAGAAATTGACTAGAATAGAGTGGAGGAACACCAAAACATTTAATTTGAAATGATTCTTTTACACTCGCATACGATTTTGTAGCAAAATATTGTTCAAGAATGAAAACCCGTTGTTCTAGGGTAAAAGACATTCTGTTCGTAACACAACTGGAAACAGCACAAAATTTTACGCAACTCAAAGAGAATCAACTCAAACTGTCGTATCTATACCGGTTGAGTAGGGCTACCAACTTTGTGTCACAAAACAAAATATCCCTTTCTTAGAAAAAAATTACCAGACATTAACAATTGGGTAACAGGACTAAAAAATCACCCGGTATAATTATGCATATATGATTTTCTCTTTACTAAGTTACCTGGTTAGCTTTTTAATCATATGCATATTTATTATGTTTTGCATATTTTCGTGCAGCGTACCATGAGCATGTTTTAAGAAGCCTAAATGTCCAGTCTAAATACCGACCAGTACTGCTAATGTACCGTTACCTTAATTACAACTTGATAACATTGGCGAACACCAAGATTCCACAAACCGCATTCATATTAAATAATTTACCAATGATTTGATCGTGGCTTCTACAAAATTGTTTCTATCCATCTCAATTTAATATTATAAGATAAACATATGAATTAGTCGTTAAGTTTTAACTAATTATGATATTGGAATAAAGATGTTTACTAGTAAAACCACAACCAAACCAACTTAAACTTTGTTCTTTAGGGCAAGGTTGGGTTGCGAAAATGTTAATGACCTTTTACAGATAACACAATAAATATAGAGAGAAATAGTTTTAACAGTTGCGCCGTCTTTAGTTTGCTCCTACTGTCAACAAACCAAAGCCAGCTACTACTACAGGGTGCACGCTACACTCCACCACTTTGTTATTTAGGTCAACAGCCGAAAGGCTGGTTTGAACCTCTAGAGGTTTTACTAAGTAAAAACGAGGAGTAAGGTGGTTTACCATTGCCTTCCTCACTGAGTTGAAAGAGTATGCTTATCAGCATGCCAGGCCCTCCGAAAAGCACTCACTTTCCACCCTGTAAATGACACCTTCACTTCATTCGCCACAGGGTCTGGCTGCATAGTGAAATTCATTACTCTCAGAGGAGATAACTCTGACTAGTGTCACAGTACACCTCTACCTCTTCTGTTCTTAAATAGTTCAGTCATATAAGTGGCTGAATATGTGATATAAAACAGAACTATTTTTTTAGCCCTTGACCAAACAGATAGAGTGCAATTAAAATAACACTCCACCTGCCCGTTTTGGGCATTCCACCACTTTATGGATATTGTATTCCTATTAAGTAAACTAAATTTTGAATTATAAATACTTAAATTACTCAACCCACCGGGTTGGTCTAGAGGTAAAGTCGTCGCCAAAATCAGCTGTTTAACAGCTGATAACAACCAGCTGATTGTTTAATCAGCTGATTTTCGGAGATGAAGGTTCAAGGTTCAAATCCTAGTAAAGGTAGTTACTTTTATACGGATTTGAATGCCAGACAGTGGTTACCGGTGTACTTTGATGGTTGGGGTTTAATTAACCATACTCTCTAAGTCTGTACAAGACTACACAGTCTCATTTACACGTCATACACATCATCCTCATCTCATTGGGTCATGGGGTTGCTTATTGTTCTGAATTGAACAGATTGCAACGTACACAAATTAGGGATTACAAAAAAAATAAAAATAACTCAAAACATCAGTCATGACATGATGTAACATGTCATGCCTAACAATGTCATTTATAAAAATACTTTTAAAAGTATTTTGTATTTAATTCCTTTTAAAAGTATTTTGATGTTACTTTTTAATCAGCTTGTATATATTGTTATATAATGCGCATGGTCAGTAAAGTCATTATTTGTTTACAGTAGGAGCAAACTAAGAAAAGCTGGACTGTAGGTAAAATGTAATTTTTCAAAAATTTGTTTTCAGAAAATTTTTAATTTATTAATTTTTTGGGATTTTTTTATCCTAATGCGTGTACGTTGCAATCTGTTCAATTCAGAACAATAAGCAACCCCATGACCCAATGAGATGAGGATGATGTGTAGGACGTGTAAATGAGACTGTGTATTCTTGTACAGACTTAGAGAGTATGGTTAATTGAACCCCAACCATCAAAGTACACCGGTAACCACTGTCTAGTATTCAAATCCAAATAAAAGTAACTACCTTTACTAGGATTTGAACCAGGAACCTTCGTCTCCGAAAATCAGCTGTTAAACAGCTGATTTTGGCGACGACTTTACCTCTAGACCAACCCGGTGGGTTAGAAAACTAATAACGAACTTTAAGAGCTTCTGTGAAGAGCAAAAACAGAACACCGGGTGGACAGAAGAGAGGAGAAAAACATATAGTGAACGAACGCTGAGAATGTGGGCTGCAAAAACATTTCCAAAAACGTCTAAATTCATCCCATGTGGTCTAAAATTGGCTCTATATGAGGAAAAACCGATCCCGAAGAAAGGTCCTAGATTACAGTATCTCAACTCTTCATTACTTTTACATACTTATATATACAACAATGCTGCCCATAACAGACAGGTGGAGTGTCAAATTATTTACACTCAATCTGTTAGTTGCAGGGCTAAAATAAATAAATCTGTTTCTTATCACATGGTCAGCCAATTAAATTACTGAATCATTTAAGAACAGAAGAGGTAGAGGTGTACTGTGACACTAATCAGAGTTATCTCCTCTGAAAGTAATGAATTTCATTATACAGCCAGACCCTGTGGTGAATGAAGTGAAGTTGTCATTTGCAGAGTGGAAAATATGTGCTTTTCAGAGGGCCTGGCATGCTGATAAGCATAGTTTTTCACTCAGTGAGTTGTGGCAATGGTAAACCACCTCACTCCTTGTTTTACTTAGTAAAACCTCTACAGGTTCAAACCAGCCTTTCGGCTGTTGACCGAAACAACAACATATACAACAAATGTACTAATGTACAAAAAAAACGTTTCTGATTAAACAAACAACAAAATACAGTAATCCCTCGTTATCCGCGGGGGTTACGTTCCGGAGGGTTACCGCGGTTAGTGAAACCGCGGATAATGATACCTTATATGAACGAAAATATGGGGGTAAGGTTCGAAAGGTAAAGTCCTGTAGTCGTTTTAAGTGTTTAATAGTTTTAGGAACATTTTACCATTATTATAATCTTTGAATATTTAATAAATACAGTAATGTACGATTAAAAAATTTAAGTTACTTTAAAATAGTTAGTTATGGCTCTTTGCTTCTTCTTCTTCTTCTTTTCAAACTCCTTGTGGACTTCTTCGTATGGTATCATCAGCTCCTGAATCCTCTTTTGAATTGAAGGGCCCTTTCCATAACGGGATCCGTCTCCAACACGTGGTCCGCCAATGTGTTGCCATGCTGAGGATCTCGTTGACGGTTTGTGAAGAAATGTTTGGCTTCGTTTCAGGATCGTCGAACACACAAAGAACTGTACGTACGTAAGAAAAAGTTAGACTGACACATGGAGGAAAACGTATGGAGAAATTACAGTATGGTGCCTGGGCGTACGTATGGCGATGGGTTTTTTTCTTTTTTTTGTAATCCCTAATGTGTGTACGTTGCAATCTGTTCAATTGAGAACAATAAGCAACCCTATGACCCAATCAGATGAGGATGATGTTGTGTATGACGTTTAAATGAGGTGTAGTCTTGTACAGATTCAGGTCGACCATTCCTGAGAGAGTATGGTTAATTGAACCCCAACCATCAATGTACCGGTAAACACTGTGTAGCATTCAAATCCGTATAATAGTAACTATCTTTACTAGGATTTGAACCAGGAACCTTCGTCTCCGAAAATCAGCTGTTGAACAGCTGATTTTGGCGACGACTTTACCTCTAGACCAACCCGGTGGGTGTGGCGATGGTGATGAGATTGTACTAGCGGGGCCCGGTATCCGGTGACTGGCTCACTACGTACAGTACGCGGAAATCTAGGTTGGCCGGTCGCATTGGCGCAGTTGGTAACGTGCTCGCCTCTCATCATGCAGTCTTGGGTTCGAATCCCATTCAGGCACGGCATTTTTTCGTACGTTACAAAAAATCATTTCATCATTCACCGTCTGCATTAGCAGTAATTGCAGAACAGCCGGACGTTAAACAAAAAAAAAATAGGTTGGCTCATGGCGGCCGTCGCCATACTAGTGTGTGACTCAATATGATACGGATGCCAAAACATTTATTCAAACACATGTTTTCAGAATTGTATGACTTCCCAACCAAGTACGGTGTACAAAAGGTGAGAAAAGGTACGTATTTTAAGGTTTTACGCCCACGGACAAAGTCCGCGGATAACCGAAACCCGCAGATACCAAGGGATAACTGTGTAGTATAATATTTATAGTAAACAACAGGACATATTTATAAGTAATAATATAAAGAAAACATAAAATAACAAAACAAAATATGTTAGACTTACGTTACATGTAAGGTGACGCTGCGTTGGGTGCCGGGGCACCAGGGAGTGCCTGGAAATGAGAGAGCGGATGCCTTAGCAAAGAAAGGCGCAGCGTCTCACTTCATAGGCGTAGAGCCATTCTGTGGAATTGGTGAAGGCTATTATAGAGGTATAGTTAGGGCCTGGGAAGAGGAGGCTAAAACCTCCTATTGGGAGAAGGTGCCAGGCTGTGAACAGGCAAAGAAATTCATTGCCTATTCCAGCAGAAAGGCTGGGATATATAATAGACTAGGAAGACAGGACTTGAGGAGGGTAGTGGGCCTGATGACTGGTCATTGTAATCTTGGGTATCATTTATCCAAGATAGGAGTTGCTGAAGAGAGCCTGTGTAGATTCTGTCATGAGGCAGAAGAGAAGGCTGAGCATATTTTATGCAGTTGCAAAGTGGTTGGCTGCAAAAGAAGAGCGCTGATGGGTAAGGACGTGTTAACACCTTCTCAGGTAAGTGCACTATATCCTAGGCAGATCCTGCGCTTTATTGAAAGTGTGGGTCTTGCATAAATAAGGAATAGGGGCAATCACAGAAGATCTTTTAGGTCGCGGTGAGGGGCTGCAGAAGCCTGAACGCCCTGGTTGTAAAGGTAAGGTAAGGTACGTTACATGACGCTAATGATTAGACGTAATTGTAGTCTTACCTAAAAAGAAACAAAAACAAAACATTCTATTAACGTATTATAACCACAATAATGACCTATATAGGCTAGATACGAGGTGTCGCTATTAAATAACGAGACTGACGTAAAATTGTTTTTTATTTTAATTTGTTTATTTAACGTCGTATCAACTACAACGGTCATTAGCGACGACGTTGGGGTGTAACTTTTGTACAATGGAGGATGAAATGATTTTTTTTGTAACGTATGAAAATATGCCATGCCTGAGTGGGATTCGAACCCAGAGCAGCATGATGAGAGGCGAGCACGTTACCAACTGCGCCAATGAGGCCGGCATTGGCCAGTTCATTTTATTTTAAAAAAAATTATTTTAATTTTATACACAATCGCTTATTGTCACCTTCAATATACACTCCTTCTCTATCCCTACAACGCTCCATTATCTTCCGTCAGCTCGTTCAGGACACGTGCCGCTATCTCTTTTACAGCTTCCACAGACTCAAATCTTATCCCTTTTAATGCAGATTTCACCTTATGGAACAGGTAGAATATAATAACATGTGATGAAACGTGGTTTTTACTAATGATCCGGAAACGAAGCGCCAATCCATGCACTGGAAGAGCCGAACTTCACCGAGAGCCAA
Source organism: Catonia carolina (assembly GCA_035578175.1). Lineage (NCBI taxonomy): Eukaryota > Metazoa > Arthropoda > Insecta > Hemiptera > Achilidae > Catonia > Catonia carolina. The sequence goes on along the minus strand of JAQMRL010000021.1, from coordinate 5,017,520 downwards.
AAAACCTCGAATGAGCAAGTCAAAACTTGAAGCAATAATGATTGTTTTTTTTTATATCCATGGGATTGTGTACCTTCACTGGGTTTCTGAAGGTCAAACTATTAATCAATATTACTACCTCGAGGTACTTTCTAAACTAGGTATGTCAAAGAGTAAGGAAATAACGCCCCGAAAAGTGGAAGGACAAATTATGGGTTCTCCACCAAGACAATGCGCCAGCTAATTCCGCGTTATCTGTCAAGAGGTTCCTAGCCAAGTACAGCACCTGTGTTAGAACATCCACCTTATTCACCAGATCTTGCTCCATGTGACTTCTACCAGTTCCCAAAGGTGAAATCTGCATTAAAAGGGACAAGATTTGAGTCTGTGGAAGCTGTAAAAGAGAAAGCGGCACGTGTCCTGAAGGAGCTGAGAAAAGATGCATTGTTTCCAACAATGGAAAATTCGCATGGAGCGTTATAGGGATAGAGAGGGAGTGTATACTGAAGGTGACAATAAGTGATTATGTATAAAAAAAACAACATTTTTACACCGTCAGTCTTGTTATTTAATAACCACACCTCGTACACACATTAGAAATTTAATAAAAGTGAGGGCAAAGGACAAGTTTTTGAGTCGCACACAAAAAGCACCAGTGATTAAAATAATCCAACTAAACCGATACGCATAAAGTAAAGTCGACCGCCAAAATCAGCTGTTTAACAGCTGATTTTCGATGCCGAAAGTTCCTGGTCCAAATCCTAGTAAAGGTAGTTACTTTTATACGGATTTGAATGCTAGACAGTGGTTACCGGTGTACTTTGATGGTTGGGGTTCAATTAACCATACTCTCTCAGGAATGGTCGGCCTGAGTCTGTACAAGACTACACAGTCTCATTTACACGTCATACACATCATCCTCATCTCATTGGGTGATGGGGTTGCTTATTGTTCTCAATTGAGCAGATTGCAACGTACACAACATTGGGATTACAAAAAAAAAATCTGCTGTGAAACACTCACACAACTTTCTCTTGCCAATGCAAATAATTAACAATAAACCTAACATTAATAATAAAATATTACAAATAAACAAAAAACTAACCTCAATAAACATAACCTAATTTTAATCAAGAGTGAAAGACGCAAAATGAAAATCGATCTCAGTTTGCCTTAAAAATACGGAAAATCACTCTTTCACGCTAAACTAGGCTCTGTAGACAAAAATGCTATAAATAAAATTTGTACATCTTTTAATTTTCTATAAATTCAATTTTATACACTTTTGTCATAAAATGCATACTAGGGCCGAAATCTTAAAATAAATCGATTTTTCACACGTTTTCGTGAGAAAAAAAACAGAAAATAGCTAATTACCGCTAAACTAAGAGTTATACAAAAAAAATGTTTGAAATAAAAGTTGTAGAATTTTAATTTCTCTACATTTTTTATTATATAAAGTTTTGCGCTATATTTCATATTAAACCCGTAATATTAGAAAAAGTATTTTTTTACGTGAACAGCCTTACCAAGAATTTCAGCAAACACGGCGCCTACCCTATCTTGTAGAGCATAAAAAATTGAGTACACCAGGCGATTTTAAAAAAAATCGTAGGCCCAGTTTTTGAGAAAATCACAAAAAAGTGAAAAATTACACGAAAAACTACTACTTCCGGTTAATCGATTTTGATGAAAATGTTCGTGTCGGATCCGGTAGTAGTACGTACTTAAGTTTCAAGTTTCAAGTTCGTACGATGTTCTATTTTTGAGATATTTTGTTCACACACACACACGCGCGCGCGCACACATACAGACACACACACAGACCAATCGCTAAAAACATGTTTTTTGGGTTCAGGGGGTCTGAAAACGTATAGATCCGGTGAAAACTCGATTTCGAAAAATCGACATGAAAACAATACTTTCCTTCCTATATATTCATATAGGCAAGAGAAAGTAAAAAAATCAGCTGTTTAACACCTGATTTTCGAAGACGAAGGTTCCTGGTTCAAATCCTAGACAGTGGTTAACGGTGTACTTTGATGGTTGGGGTTCAATTAACCATACTCTCTCAGGAATGGTCGGCCTGGGTCTGTACAAGATTACACAGTTTCATTTACACGTCAGACACATCATCCTCGTCTGATTGGTTCATGGGGTTACTTATTGTTCTCAATTGAACAGATTGCAACGTACACACATTAGGGATTAAAAAAAAACCAATACGCATGACAAGAACATAATATGTGTATAAAACAAATAAAAACAGCTGTTTTAAAAGCAGCTGTTGTATAAATCGGTCAGAATTAAGTCAAACAAACGACATTATCAACAAATAAAAAAGAAACAGCTCTTCCTGCTGCATACATTATAAAGACATACCACACCAAGGTGATACAGAATAAATAATTCTAAAGGTATACTAGTGACGTCACACACAATCAGGTCGATGAACTCTTGTAAACTGTCCATCCGTAGGGCTATTTCATTTTTTTTTCTTTTTATGTTTCTTTAAAGAGAAATAAAACAGAACTGAGCATTACAAACCACTTTGGTACAGAAATCATGACGTCAGCTAACCGTGACGTTTTCATCGGTTAGGATACATTTTATATTATATTTTTCATTCATCCGTAATAAAAAGTTCAATTCAATTTTGTTTCGTTTTCTTTAAGCACAATTGCAATACAGTAAGCAAACTGCAACTGACGAATAGCTTTTAACAAGTCGATATTCAATGTGATATCCTTTTGGAAACTAGTAGTAAAAAAATCTGGTGCGAAACACTCACACAACTTTCTCTTGCCAATGCAAATAATTTAAACAATATAACCTAACATTATTATTAAAACATTAGAAATAAACCAAAAACTAAACTCAAAAAAATAACCTTATTATAATCATTAGTAAAAGACAGAATAGGAAAATCAACCTCAGTTTGGCTTAAAAATATGGAAAATCACTCTTTCAAGCTAAACTAGGCTCTGTAAAGAAAATGCTCTAAATAAAAGTTGTAGATCTTTTAATTTCCTATAAAATTAATTATATACACTTTTGTCATAAAATGCATACTAAGGCCGAAAACTTTAAAAAATCGATTTTTCACACGTTTTCGTGAGAAAAAAACCAAAAATCGCTAATTACCGCTAAACTAAGCGTTATACAAAAAAATGTTTGAAATAAAAGTTGTAGAATTTTACATTCTCTACAACTTTTATTATATAACGTTTTGCGCTAAAATGCATATTAACGCCGCAATCTTTAAAAAACACTTTTTTTACGTAAAAACACCCTCACCAAGAATTTCAGCAAACATGGCGCCTATCCTATCTTGTAGAGCATATAAAATTGAGTAAACCAGGCGATTTTTAAAAAAATCGTAGGACCAGTTTTTGAGAAAATCGCAAAAACGTGAAAAATTACACAAATAAACTACTACTTCCGGTTGACCGATTTTAATGAAAATGTTCGTGTCGGGTCCGGTAGTGGTATGTAACTTAATTTTTCAAGTTGTTGTTGTTTAGGTCAACAGCCGAAAGGCTGGTTTGAACCTCTAGAGGTTTTACTAAGTAAAACGAGGAGTGATGTGGTTTACAAATTGCCTTCCTCACTGAATGGAAAAGTACGCTTATCAGCATGCCGGGCCCTCTGAAAAGCACATATTTTCCACTCTGCAAATGACACCTTCACTTCATTCACCACAGGGTCTGGCTGTACAATGAAATTCATTACTTTCAGAGAAGATAACTCTGATTAGTGTCTTTTACACCTCTACCTCTTCTGTTCTTAAATGATTCACTCATTTAATTGGCTGACCATGTGACAAGAAACAGAACTATTTATTTTAGCCCTGCAACGAACAGATTGAGTGTAAATAATTTGACACTCCACCTGACTGTTATGGGCAGAATCAACGTTATCAAGTAATAATTCAAACATTAAATTCGATTTCAAGTTAACCGATTTCATTTTTACGTTCTCTTGCCTATATGAATATACAGGGAAGGAAAGGATTGTTTCATGTCGAATTTTCACCGGATCTACACGTTTTCAGACCCTCTGAACCTAAAAAACATGTTTTTAGCGATTGATGTGTGTGCGTGAACAGAAAATCTCAAGAACAGAACATCGTACGAACTTGAAACTTAAGTTAGATACTACTACTGGACCCGACACGAACATTTTCATCAAAATCGGTCAACCGGAAGTAGTAGTTTATTCGTGTAATTTTTCACTTTTTTGCGATTTTCTCGAAACTGGTCCTATGATTTTTTTTAAAATCGACTCATTTACTCAATTTTTTATTCTCTACAAGATAGGGTAGGCGCCATATTTGCTGAAATTCTCGGTGAGGCTGTTTTCACGTAAAAAACATTTTCTTTTTAAAATTACGGCTTTAATATGCATTTTAGCGCAAAAGTTTATATAATAAAAGTGGTAGAGAATTACAACTGACCGATGAACTGATTACATATGACCGATTTTGATGAAAATGTTCGTGTCGAGTCCGGTAGTGGTATGTAACTTAAGTTTCAAGTTTCAAGTTCGTACGATGTTCCGTTCTTGAGATATTCTGTTCACACACACACACACACACACACACACACACACACACACACACACACACAGAGAGAGACCAATCGCTAAAAACATGTTTTTTGGGTTCAGGGGGTCTGAAAACGTATAGATCTGGTGAAAACTCGATTTGTTAAAATCGACATGAAAACAATACTTTCCTTCCTATATATTCATATAGGCAAGAGAAAGTAAAAATGACGAAATATTTAACAGAGCTACTTGAGCAAGTATTGGCGTAGTTGGTGGCAAGTGATTGGCTAGCTATAAAGTGGGTGGTGGGGGGGCAATGCAAACGTAAAGAGAGATCATCACCCTTCATAAATAGTATAGTCAGAGTTCTTCTCTTTGAGTAATGAATTTCATTATACAGCCAGACCGTGCGGTGAATGAAGTGAAGGTATAATTTACAGAGTGGAAAACATGTGCTTTTCAGAGGGCTGGCATACTGATAACCAAACTTTTCAACTCAGTGAGGAAGGCATGTTAAATCACCTCACTCCTATTTGGTTGTACGGCCTATTTGTGCCGGCCGCATTGGCGTAGTTGGTAACGTGCTCGCCTCTCATTATGTGGTCTTGGGTTCGAATTTCATTCAGACACGGAATATTTTCATACTTTATAAAAAATCATTTCATCCTTCACCGTCTACATCAGCAGTAATTGCAGAACATTCGGACGTTAAACCAAAAAAAAAAAAAAATTTAAAGGGTGTTTTTTTAGAGGTATTAAACTTTAAAATGAAATAAAACAGAATAATTGAACAATTGAGACGTGGAATTGGTTTTATTTTAAAGATAATTATTTGCCATTTTTATTTAAAAATAATTTCCGACATGTGGCCGCCGCGGCTGGCTCGAACGTGGTCCAATCGAGACGTCCAATTTGTGACCATTTTTTGCAGCATTTGGGGCCGTATAAGGATGGACTCATTCGGGTCTTCCTCAATGCTACGCTCTACAGCAGCAATAGCTTCTTCAGTACGTACTGTATGACATCTCAAAGGATGTGTATTGTCAGTCCGAGTAAATATTGACCGAAAACGTTTCATTGTTGAGCGAATTATTTGCTCTGATGGACGATTATGTCGATCATAAAACGGACGTAGTGCGCGATAAGTTTCACGAACCGAACCATGATTTTCAAAATAAATCTGGACAATTTGCAAGCGTTGTTCAGGCGTCAGTCTATTCATTATAAAATGGCAAACCAAACTGAACATAAATTACAAAACAGTTTTCAAAATGGCCGCCATGGAAATCAGTACTGCCAACTTAAAATTCTATACCACTAAAAAAACACTCGTTAGTTGTACTTAGTAAAGCCTCTAGAGGCCAAAACAACCTTTTCGGCTGATGAACAAAATTATTATATAAAGATTTCTTAAGTTTTCCTGTAACATATAAATTCCTTTTCGTAACTCTATACAGAATTATAAATTTCCAAAACAAAATGACAATAAGGCCAGCTAAAAAAAAATATAATTTAATTTTGACACGTTTTATATTAGAAAATTATTTTCATTCATAAAAAAATAAATAATAATAGAATATATTTTTAAAAAGTGTTACATTTTCCAATAATAAGAGAAGAGGTGAAAAGTAAAAAGAAAGCGGAAGTGATAAAAATTTATTATTATTAAAGAAATGTATGAATATAATAATTTAGAAAAATTAAATCTCCTTCTCTCAGTCAAAAGTCAATAACGGACGTGAAAGTAAACCGATTGTAAAATGTAACAAGTGAGATTTCTGAAGATTTTACTTGCACAGAATAAACGTAAAAGTAAACTACAGGGTGTTCAAAAAACGCAACCATTCAATAAGCCTTCTATAATTTTTTGTTTTTATAACAGTATAGTATAGGGTGATTCAAAAAGAGCGCCGGTTTTGATATATCAAATTAAGAGATTTATTTTATTGAAAAACTGAAAATAAATACATCAACAAGTTCATCTTACCTTCCGATTTCATGTACGAAAAATGATGTCATGCATGTGTCCTCCTCTACTGCGCTGGCACGCATCAACTCTGTCCATGAAATTGGATATTACTGCACGACAAGTTTCGACTTCCATTTGCCCGATAACCCGTCGAATTTCCTCCTTCAAGTCATTGATGTTTCGGGGTTTATTGGCATACACCAATGACTTCAGATGACCCCAAAGATGAAAGTCACAAGGCGTCAAGTCACACGACCTTGGTGGCCATTGATGGTCGGAATTACGAGAAATGATGCGATCCTGGAACCATTCACGGAGCAACAACATTGTTTCTCGTGCAGCAACTGAATTTTATACGGGTGATATTGGAGATCGTACCGAAGAATTCTCCGTTCAGAAGAACATCGTAAACCCAATTGTTGAGAACGGCGACGTATTGATTTTGCTGGGCTAACAGCCACACTGTCACGAACCAACGCAACGTTCTGCTCAGTTCGGCCAGAACGACGACGTCCAGAACTTTTAAGGTCGACTGTTGAACCCGTCTCAAAAAACTTTTTCATGAGCCTGCGAACTGTTGAGTCATTCGGTGCTTCATTACGTCCTAGAGTACCGCGAAGTCGCCTGACAGTAGCCGCATAACTCTCTCCACTCTGGTAAAATGTTTTGACGATTAACACTCGTTGTGCAATAGTAAACTTCTCCATGGTTAGACACAGACTGCGAGAGTACTACACTGCGAACAAGAGAAACTACAACTGAATCGTCAATCGGAATGTTCTCCGAAATAGAAATGAGGTCTAACAATGTTGCCAACCGATAAACAAAAATTTACCAGCCGTTTAAAAACCGGCGCTCTTTTTGAATCACCCGTTATTTCTTTTGCAATCAGTTAATAAATACAATAACTTTAAGCAAATATGAGTAATGTCCTTAGAATTAAAACACAAACGACACTCAGTAGTGTGTTTGAAAAAGACCAAACTGTGAAGAAACAAAAAAATATATCTATACAAGATCAAACTTGATGAACCGTGAATCAACATCCCGAAACACAAAGTGTTGAAGTTGGAGATGACAATGACGATGGTAGAGATGAAAACGACGCCAATTATGAGATGCTGATTATTAGGAGTTGAAGTAGAAAAAATGAAAAAAATCTGGTGTGAAACACTCACACAACTTTCTCTTGCCTATGCAAAAAATAAACAATAATCCTAAAATTAGTAGTAAAACATTAGAAATAAACAAAAAACTAACCTCAATAAACATAACCTAATTTTAATCATGAGTGAAAAACCCAAAATGAAAATCGACCTCAGTTTGACTTAAAAATACGGAAAATAACTCTTTCTCACTAAACTAAGCTCCTTGGAGAAAAATGCTCTCAATAAAAGTTGTAGATCTTTTAATTTTCTATAAATTTTATTTTATATTTTTTTGTCGTAAAATGCATACTAAGGCCGAACTCTTTAAAAACATCAATTTTTCACACATTTTCGTGAGAAAAAAACAGAAAATCGCAAATTACCGCTAAACTAAGCGTTATACAAAAAATTGTTTGAACCAAAAGTTGTAGGATTTTAAATTCTCTACAACTTTTATTATATAACGTTTTGCGCTAAAATGCATATTAAAGCCGCAATCTTAAAAAGAAAATGTTTTTACGTAAAAACAGTTTCACGCAGAATTTCAGCAAACATGGCGCCTACCTTATCTTGTAGAGCATAAAAAATGTAGTAAATCAGGCGATTTTTAAAAAAATCGTAGGACCAGTTTTTAAGAATATCGCAAAAAAGTGAAAAATTACACGAATAAACTACTACTTCAGGTTGACCGATTTTGATAAAAATGTTCGTGTCGGGTCCGGTAGTGGTATGCAACTTAAGTTTTAAGTTTCAAGTTCGTACGATGTTCCGTTCTTGAGATATTTTGTACACACACACACGCGCGCGCGCACGCGCACACACACACAGACCAATCGCTAAAACATGTTTTTTGGGTTCAAGGGGTCTGAAAACGTATAGATCCGGTGGAAACTCGATTTCGAAAAATCGACATGAAAACAATACTTTCCTTCCTATATATTCATATAGGCAAGAGAAAGTAAAAATGAAAAAAATTTAAATGACTAACAAAACCGTAGAGGTAAGTCCAATGGTTTAAAGCGTTTCAGTCTGTTCTGTGAGTATCTTCGCTGTTGTCAAGGAGGCTAATCCCTAATGGATTCTGATGGTCTTCTATTTACTTTCTCTTGCCTATTTGATTATTTAGGAAGAAAAGTATTGTTTTCATGTCGATTTTTCGAAATCGAGTTTTCACCGGATCTATACGTTTTCAGACCCCCTGAACCCAAAAAACATGTTTTTAGCGATTGGTCTGTGTGTGTGTGTGTCTGTGTGTGAACAGAATATCTCAAGAACGGAACATCGTACGAACTTCAAACTTGAAACTTAAGTTACATACCACTACCGGACCCGACACGAACATTTTTATCAAAATCGGTCAACCGGAAGTAGTAGTTTATTCGTATAATTTTTCATTTTTTTGCGATTTTCTCAAAAACTGGTCCTACGATTTTTTTAAAAATCGCCTGGTTTACTACGTTTTTTATTCTCTACAAAATAGGGTAGGCGCCATGTTTGCTGAAATTCTGCGTGAGGCTGTTTTTACGTAAAAACATTTTCTTTTTAAGATTGCGGCTTTTATATGCATTTTATCGCAAAACGTTATATAGTAAAAGTTGTAGAGAATGTAAAATTCTACAACTTTTATTTCAAACATTTTTTTGTATAACGCTTAGTTTAGCGGTAATTTGCGATTTTCTGTATTTTCTCACGAAAACGTGTGAAAAATCTATTTTTTTAAGATTACGGCCTTAGACTGCATTTTACGACAAAAGTGTATTAAATAAAATTTATAGGAAATTAAGAGATCTACAACTTTTAATTTAAGCATTTTTTTGTACAGTGCCTAGTTTAGCGTGAATGAGCGATTTTCTGTATTTTTAAGCCAAACTGAGGTCGATTTTAATTTTGCGTATTTCACTAATGTTTTTTGAGATTAGTTTTTTGTTCATTTCTAATGTTTTATTACTAATGTTAGGTTTATTGTTAATTATTTGCATTGGCAAGAGAAAGTTGTGTGAGTGTTTCACACCAGATTTTTTTTGTAAATGTTTTTCGCTATGTTGTTTAATTTCTTCTTTTATAAAGGGCAGGTTTAGGTCATTGTGTAGTATTTCATTTGTAGTAGTTCTATAAAATTTAAATTATTGAAAACCGTAGACTCACGTATTTTTACTTTTTCTTGTCTATATGAACATATAGGAAGGAAAGTATTGTTTTCAAGTCGATTTTTTACCGGATAAGTATACACGTTTTTAGACCCCCTGAACCCAAAAAAACTCATGATTAAAATTAGGGGTTTTCTTACTTTCTCTTGCCTATATGAATACATAGGAAGGAAAGTATTGTTTTCATGTCGATTTTTCCACATCAACTTTTTGCCGGATATACACATGTTCAGACCCCTGAACCCAAAAAAACTCATAATTAAAATTAGGTTTTTTTTTACTTTCTCTTGCCTACATGAATATATAGGAAGGAAAGTATTGTTTTCATGTCGATTTTTCCAAATCAATTAATTACCGGATATACACGTTTTCAAACCCCCTGAACCCAAAAAAAACTCATGATTAAAATTAGGTTATGTTTTTTACTTTCTCTTGCCTACATGAATGTATAGAAAGGAAAGTATTGTTTTCATGTCGATTTTCCAACATCAACTTTTTGCCGGATATACATGCTCAGTAACGTCATTATTTGTTTACCTTAGGAGCAAACTAAGAAAGGGTGAACTTTATATAGGTTGCATTTTATATTGTACACCCAGTAGAATACAGACAATCATAATGGCTGTGGCAAGTAAACATTCTTTACCATTATTTTAGTTAGTGAGAGAGAACTTTCCACAGTAACAATTTTAATTTTCTTTTATCATTTCACTCTTTTATTTCTACAGGCTTTATAAAATAATCGTCATTTTATTTAATAAACAGTTTGAACTAGATCTGTTGTCTCACAATCCATTCCTAACCAACCTGATCTAGGCCAACTATTGTTACCGCTAGAACCTCATGAGAACTTTTAACTTCCTTTATTGCAAAAAAATGAAACCAAAAAATATAAAACAATAAAATAACCTTGATTCGTGAACAAAAACTAGTTTATTTAATTACTACCAACTATATATAACATACAATTTAGTAGGCCCTAATCATATTAATAGTTTGTTAATAAAAAGCGAGAACTAATTAACAAAATTATTGTTCTAACGAAAATAAAAGGTTTTTTCAATTTTATGAAATTGAATACGAGGCGTGTTCAGAAAGTAAGTACCGTTTTAAAAAAAAAACAAGTAAAACAATTTTTTTTCAACACAATTTTATTTCACAATTCCGTTACTGAGCATTCCTCTCCGTTTGTTTTGAATTGTCCGCCTTAGTTTTCTTAAGGTTTCGCAATACCTTGCCGAATTAATGGTTTCACCTCTTGGGAGAAAATCAATCAGCAAAACACCTTACCGATCCCAAAAAACAGTGCACATGATTTTTTGTGCAGACATTGTCGTCTTGAATTTTTGTTTCTTCAGGATTGCGTGCGTCGCCACTCCATTGACTGCTGTTTAGATTCCGGTGTGACATGACGGAACCAATTTTCATCACCTGTCACAATTTTGTTTAAAAAATCTTCACCATCATCACTTTACCGTGTGAGAAAAGCCAGAGCCTTCCGAGTCTTTTGGTTTTGTGCACGTCAGTGGCGGGAACCTTCTACGAAGAGGGTATAGACAAATTAATCACCCGCTACGACAAGTGTTTGAACATCGGTGGAAACTATGTCGAAAAATAGTTTAAGATTTGGGCTTTCATGTAAAAATAAAATTGTGTTGAAATAAAATTGTTTTACATGTTTTTTTTTAAACGGTACTTACTTTCTGAACACGCCTCGTGCATACCCCTAATACTTATAACTTACATTTTTTTTCTCTTAAATTCTTTATTTACAACTGTAAAATTTTACAACAAGCAAATGTCATGATTATGATAATAATGTATGGGGTAGGGCCCCCATTGGTGCCTCCCCAACAATGAAACTTGTATAACAAATTAGCAAGTCTCTACTACAGCGTCTTTTAAGGCGTCTAGGGGGATTATCAGGTAAATGGACGGTGGAAAGTGAACGCACCAGGGGGTTCTCGTGTTCGTATGACTTGTCGTGAAAGCGTTTGTGTAGGTATTCAATGGAATTTTGTACAAGTGGTGTATTCAAATCTGTATGTAAGGTTTTGTTGCTAACGTAAAGAGGTGCATTTGCTATTACAAGATTTGAGTCTTTGGAAACTGTAAAAGAGAAAGCGGCACGTGTCCTGAAGAAGCTGACAGAAGATGACTTCCAGCACTGTTTCCAACAATGGAAAATTCGCATGGAGCGTTGTAGGGATAGAGAAGGAGTGTATATTAAAGATGACAATAAGTGATTACGTATAAAATTAAAATTAAATTTTTTACAATGTCAGTCTCGTTATTTTATAACCACACCTTATGCAGGGTAAGAGAAAGTAAAAATAAAATTATTTCTCTCTATAGACGAAAATTTATAGGGAGAATTTTAACACATCATAAAGATAAAAATTCTTTTAAAATAACAGTTATAATCAGATTTTAATATAGATTGTAACATAAACTGTGAATTTCTAATGGATTTATATTTTTATTAACATTTATTATAATTAAATATAAGGCTATACACTCTAGGATAAATACTTTTATAAAATTTCACCAAACATAAATTTCACCGATTATTTTAATCTTTTGATACAGTTACCTGAATAGAAAATATTAATTTAAAAGATTTTAAGTACTGTAAAATTTTTAAATAATCTTAAAGCAACAACTAAAACTTGCTAAACAAGATAAAATTATTTCAATGTACAATTAAATCATTACAATATAATTAATCAATTAAAATAATGCTTATTAATTTCACTATTAAAACTTTCATTTCTCTATAATAATATATCTACAATAATTAATTACAAAGATTATATTAAATATATAATCTTATTTAACAAATATATAAACAAGATTTATTACTATGACAAAAACTTGTTACAGAAGATAAAATGGATTGGTCATCGTTCGTACAAACTACTTTCTCATGTAGAAAATTCAAGTTAAAACAACGTTTTAAGAAAAGTATATAAATCGTTTATTTTTTGTCGGTTTTTCAGTAAATTACTTTAAAAGAAAGCGCGGTAAAAGCTTATCATAATATAGTCTAATATAGAAAACATTACTTGGTAAGCCACCATATAAAAATTCTATTTCATTATATATAAAATGGTTTTTTTAAATACTCTTGATCTTAAAAAAGTGTGCATTAGTAATGATTACGATTACATAGTTGAATGCTACATTAAACTATTGTTTGTATAGTTGTGCTCAGATAGAATGACTGTAATAATGATAATAGTAAATTCCACGGTAAATAGAAGAGATGGTAAGGGTCACGCGCATGTCCGGCCGTTATGAATACAGACCGTCACTAGCAAATGACGTCACCGGTGCGGAAAGCACCAGTTTTTTACTTTCTCTTGCCTAAATGAATACATAGAAAGAAAAGTATTGTTTTCATCGATTTTTACAAATCGAGTTTTCACTGGATCTACACGTTTTTAGACCCCCTGAACCCAAAAAAAACATGTTTTTAGGGATTGGTATGTGTGTCTGTGTCGTGTATACAAAATAACTCAAGAACGGAACATTGTACGAACTTGAAACTTGAAACTTAAGTTACATACCACTACCGGACCCGACACTAATATTTTCATCAAAATCGGTCAACCGTAAGTCGTAGTTTGTTTGTGTAATTTTTCACTTTTTTGCGATTTTCTCAAAAACTGGTCCTACAATTTTTTTTTAAATCGCTTCATTTAATTAATTTTTTATGCTCTACAAGATAGAGTAGGCGCCATGTTTGCTGAAATTCTGCGTGAGGCTGTTTTTACGTAAAAACATATTCTTTTTAAGATTGCGGCTTTAATATGCATTTTAGCGCAAAATGTTATATAATAAAAGTTGTAGAGAATGTAAAATTCTACAACTTTTATTTCAAACATTTTTTTGTATAACGCTTAGTTTAGCGGTAATTAGCAATTTTCTGTTTTTTTTTCTCACGAAAACATGTGAAAAATCTATTTTTTTAAGATTTCGGCCTTAGAATGCATTTTACGACAAAAGTGTATAGAATAAAATTTATAGGAAATTAAGAGATCTACAACTTTATTTAAGCATTTTTTTTGTACAGTGCCTAGTTTAGCGTGAATGAGCGATTTTCCGTATTTTTAAGCTAAACTGAGGTTGATTTTCATTTTCCGTCTTTCACTCATGATTAAAATAAGGTTATGTTTATTGAGGTTAGTTTTTTGTTTATTTCTAATGTGTTTTATTACTAATGTTAGGTTATAGTGTTTAAAATATTTGCACTGGCAAGAGAAAGTTGTGTGAGTGTTTCACACCAGATTTAAGAATTAAAATAATGATTTACCTACTGTCATTCTATTTGAATATTACTGTAATAATGCCAACCATTATATTATGTTTTCTTTTTCATTTTCCTCTAATGTTATCGGTTCCATTTTAATAAGCATTAAATAAATAGATACCAATCAAGTATTTACGTGAAAACACCCTCACGAAGAATTTCAGCAAACATGGCGCCTACCCTATCTTGTAGAGCACAAAAAATTAAGTAAATAAGGCGATTTTTATAAAAAAATCGTAGGACCAGTTTTTGAGAAAATCACAAAAAATGAAAAATTACACGAATAAACTACTACATCCGGTTGACCGATTTTGATGAAAATGTTTGTGTCGGGTCCGATAGTGGTATGTAAATAAAGTTTCAAGTTCGTAAGATGTTCCGTTCTTGAGATATTTTGTACACACACACACACGCGCACACACACACACACACACACACACACAAACCAATCGCTAAAACATGTTTTTTGGGTTCAAGGGGTCTGAAAACGTGTAGATCCGGTGAAAATTATATTTCGAAAAATCGACATGAAAACAATACTTTCCTTCCTATATATTCATATAGGCAAGAGAAAGTAAAAATATGACGTTTAAGAATAGTGTTTCTGCATATTTTCTAATTAATTTCAGCTAAAATTCACCCGTTTAGTACAAAGGGTAAAGGAATTAGAGAGGTTTTAAAAACAAAATTTTATTTTCGTTCCCGACGGACGTGACGAGTTACAAAAATATACCAGTTTGTTGTTAAATGCTTTAGTCATATAATTACTTTCTCTTGCCTATATGAATATATAGGAAGGAAAGTATTGTTTTCATGTCGATTTTTCGAAATATAGTTTTCACCGGATCTATACGTTTTCAGACCCCTTGAACCCAAAAAAACATGTTTTAGCGATTGGTTTGTGTGTGTGTGTGTGTGTGTGTGTGTGTGTGTGTGTGTATAAAATATCTCGAGAACGGAACATCTTACGAACTTGAAACTTGAAACTTTATTTACATACCACTATCCCGACACAAACATTTTCATCAAAATCGGTCAACCGGATGTAGTAGTTTATTCGTGTAATTTTTCACTTTTTTGTGATTTTCTCAAAACCTGGTCCTACGATTTTTTTTAAAATCGCCTCATTTACTCAATTTTTTATTCTCTCACATATCAGAGTGCGTCGCCATGTTTGCTGAAATTCTGGGTGAGGCAGTTTTCACGTAAAAACAAAGTTTTTTTAAGATTACGGCTTTAATATGCAATTTAGCGAAAAAATTTATATAATAAAAGTTGTAGAGAATTTAAAAACCTACAACTTTTATTTAAAACATTTTTTGGTATAACGCTTAGTTTAGCAGTAATTAGCAATTTTCTGTTTTTTTCTCACGAAAACGTGAGAAAAATCGATTTTTTTAAGATTTCGGCCTTAGTATGCATTTTATAATAAAAGTGTATATAATCAAATTTATAGAAAATTAAAAGATCTGCAACTTTTATTTATAAACATTTTTCTCTACAGAGCCTAGTTTAGCGCGAAAGAGTGATTTTCTGTATTTTGAAGCCAAACTGAGGTGATTTTCATTTTGCGTCTTTCACTCATGATTAAAATTAGGTTATGTTTATTAAGGTTTGTTTTTTTGTTTATTTCTAATGTTTTATTACTAATATTAGGTTTATTGTTAATTATTTATATTGGCAAGAGAAAGTTGTGTGTTTCACACCAGATTTTTTTTTTTTTTTTTAACGTCCGACTGTTCCGCAATTACGGCTAATGCAGACGGTGAAGGATGAAATGATCTTTTGTAACGTATGAAAATATGCCGTGCCTGAATGGGATTCGAATCCAAGACCGCATGATGAGAGGCGATCACGTTAACAACTACGCCAATGCGACCGGCAGCAATCATATAATTTGGTGACCATGTGATAAAAAGCACAACTATATTTTGTAGCCCTGGAACTACCAGATCGAGTGCAAATAATTAAACACTCAACCTGCTTGTTATGGTCAAAGCCTTTTACTATAGACATTTAAAGTAGTAAAAGGAATTAAAAAAAATCTGGTGTGAAACACTCACACAACTTTCTCTTGCCAATGAAATGAACAAAAACTAACCTCAAAAAACATAACCTTATTTTAATCATGAGTGAATGACGCAAAATGACAATCGAACTCAGTTTGGCTTAAAAATACGGAAAATCACGCTTTCACGCTAAACTAGGCTCTGTAGAGAAAAATGCTCTAAACAAAAGTTGTAGATCTTTTAATTTTCTATAACTTTTATTATATACACTTTTGTCGTAAAATGCATACTAAGGCCGAAATGTTAAAAAAATCGATTTTTCTCACGTTTTCGTGAGAAAAAAAACAGAAAATCGCAAATTACCGCTAAACTAAGCGTTATACAAAAAAATGTTTGAAATAAAAGTTGTAGGTTTTTAAATTCTCTACAACTTTTATTATATAGGTTTTTGCGCTAAAATTTATATTAAAGCCGTAATGTTAAAAAAACAACGTTTTTACGTGAAAACAGCCTCACCGAGAATTTCAGCAAATATGGCGCCTACCCTATCTTGTAGAGAATAAAAAATTGAGTAAAATAGGCGATTTAAAAAAAAACGTAGGACCAGTTTTTGAGAAAATAGCAAAAAACTGAAAAATTATACGAATAAACTACTACTTCCGGTTGACCGATTTTGATGAAAATGTTCGTGTCGCGTCCGGTAGTGGTATGTAACTTAAGTTTCAAGTTTCAAGTTCGTAGGATGTTCCGTTCTTGAGATATTCTGTTCACACACACACACACACACACACACACAGACCAATCGCTAAAAACATGTTTTTTGGGTTCAGGGGGTCTGAAAACGTATAGATCCGGTGAAAACTCGATTTCGAAAATCGGCATGAAAACAATACTTTCCTTCCTATATATTCATATAGGCAAGAGAAAGTAATAACGATTTACCAACTGTCATTCTATTTGAATACTACTGTAGTAATGCCAACCATTACATTGTTTTCTTTTTCATTTCGCTCTAATGTTATCGGTTCCATTTTAATAAGCATTAAATAAACAGATACCAATCCAGTACTAATTTCATGTTCCTTTTACCGTTATTTCGTATCAGAATAAAGTACTATCTTTCTTTACCACAAGTAAGTATTCATGTTTTTCTAAAAGTTTATTACACTGTACTTTTACCAGAAGTCAACAAAGAAAGTACTGCTAGATAGTTAAAGTTTGCGATGCAGATATTATCCATAAACAATGGATAGGCAGGCGGTCAAGTCTTCTTTTTTAACCCTACCGTGAGTACACTGCAATCTGTTCAATTGAGGACAATAAGCAACCCGATGACCCAATCAGATGTGGATGATGTGTATGACGTGTAAATTAGACTGTGTAGTCTTCTACAGACTGAGAGAGTATGGTTAATTGAACCTCAACCATAAAACTACACCAGAAACCACTGTCTAGTATTCAAATACGTATAAAAGTAACTACTTTTTTACGAGGATTTGAACCAGGAACCTTCGTCTCCGAAAATCACATCTAAATAGAAGACGAATAGGAACGTGGAATGTAAAAACGCTACTTACAGAGTGGCAAATTAAAGAACTTGTTAATGGAGATGGAAAGAATGAAATTAGACATACTGGGTATTGCGGAGATGAGATGGCCGCAGCCTGGAGATTTTTGGAGTGGCAATTGTAGGATAATCCATTCGGGTACAGAAGACAATGGGCATGGATATGGCGGAGTAGGGATAGTGTTGAGAAGGATGTTGAGGGTCAGCTGGAGAGAAATGATGACGAACGAACAAGTTTTCAGTAGAACGGGGGAGGGAAGGAGCTTCCTAAAATGGATCAGACAGAGAAGAGCCCAGCTGATAGGCCACATACTCCGACATGACAGTATGTTGAAAAGAATAATCGAAGGAGTTGTGGAGGGGAGAAATTTGCGGGGAAGACCCAGATTGGAGTACATGAAGCAGTTACTAGAGGACATGGGATGTGCTTCATATTGCGAGTTGAAGCGGAAAGCAGATGACCGAGGAGCATGGAGAGCAGCTGCCAACCAGCCTTATGGCTGTTAACTAGAGAGAGAGAGAGAGAGAAGATGGATGACATCCGGTTTCAATTGGTTGAAATTTTTAAGACACTAAGCAATAGACTTAAGATATCAGACAAATGGTTTAAAGAAGTCAGAAAGGATATTGAGAAAACCGAGAAAGCTTTGAATTCAATTCAGACAAATAATTATACGAACTGTAAAGCTTCCCTGAAGGGCAAAAGCAGAACACCAGATGGAAAGAATAAAGAAGGAAAGCATAGAGTGAGCGAATGCTGAGAATATCGACGGCAAAAAGAGCTTCCAGAAACGTCTAAAGTCAGGTCAGGTGATCTAAAATTGGACGCATATGAGGGGAAAAACTCTGGTGTGAAACACTCATACAACCTTCTCTTGCCAATGCAAATAATTAACAATAAACCTAATATTAGTAATAAAACATTAGAAATATACAAAAAAACTAACCTCAATAAACATAACTTTATTTTAATCATGAGTGAAAAACGCAAAATGAAATTCAACCTCAGTTTGGCTTAAAAATTTGGAAAATCACTCTTTTACGCTAAACCAGACACTGTAGAGAAAAATGCGTCAAATAAAAAATGTAACGCTTTTAATTTCCTATAAATATCACTTAAATATACACTTTTGTCGTAAAGTGCATACTATGGCCGAAATCTTTAAAAAAGTCGATTTTTCCCACGTTTTCGTGAGAAAAAAACAACAGAAAATCGCTAATTACCGCTAAACTAAGCGTTACACAAAAAAATAATTGAAATAAAAGTTGTAGAATTTTAAATTCTCTACAACTTTTATTATATAAATCTTTGCTCTGAAATGCATATTAAAGCCGCAATCTTAAAAAAAAGAATTTTTTTACGTGAAAACAGCCTCACCAAGAATTTCAGCAAACATGGCACCTACCCTATCTTGTAGAGAATTCAAGAGGTATGTCCTCTGAAAGTAATGAATTTTATTTTACAGGACAGACCCTATGGTGAATGAAGTGAAGTGAAGGTGTCATTTGCAGGGTGGAAAGTAAATACTTTTCAGAGCATTCATATTGATTAGCTTACTTTTCCACTCAGTAAACCTTACTTCTCATTTTACTTAGTAAAGCTTCTAGGATTCAAACCAGCCTTTCCGCTGATGATCTAAACAACAACTATCAAAAGGATACTATAAAAATCTGGTGTGAAACACTCACACAACTTTCTCTTGCCTATGCAAATAATAAACAATAATCCTAACATTAGTAATAAAACATTAGAAACAAACAAAAAACTAATCTCAATAAACATATCCTAACTTAATTTTAATCACGAGTGAAAGACGCAAAATTAAAACCAATCTGAGTTTGGCTTAAAAATACGGAAAATTACTTTTTCACGCTAAACTAGGCTCTGTAGAGAAAAATCCTCTAAATAAAAGTTATAGATCTTTTAATTTTCTATAAATTTGATTATAACTATACACTTTTGTCGTAAATGCATAGTAAGGCTGAAATCGCACACATACCAATCGCTAAAAACATGTCTTTTGGGTTCAGAGGGTCTGAAAACGTGTATATCCAGTGAAAACTCGACATGAAACAATACTTTCCTTTCTTATTCATATAGGCAAGAGAACGTAAAAATTCTGGTGTGAAACACTCACACAACTTTCTCTTGCCAATGCAAATAATTAACAATAAACCTAACATTAGTAATAAACAACACAACAAACCTCAATAAACATAACCTAATTTTCATCATGTATGAAAGACGCAAAATGAAAATCAACCTCAGTTTGGCTTAAAAATACCGAAAATCGCTCTTTCACGCTAAACTAGGCACTGCACAAAAAACTCTTTAAATAAAAGTTGTACATCTTTTAATTTCCTATAAATTTGATTATATACACTTTTGTCGTATAATGCATACTAAGGCCGAAATCTTAAACAAAATCGATTTTTCACACGTTTTCGTGAGAAAAAAAACAGAAAATTGCTAATTACCGCTAAACTAAGCGTTACACAAAGAAATAATTGAAATAAAAGTTGTAGAATTTCAAATTTTCTAAAACTATATAAATTTTTGCGCTAAAATGCATAATAAAGCCGTAATCTTAAAAAAAGTATTTTTTTACGTGAAAACAGCCTCACCAAGAATTTCAGAAAAAATGGCGCCTACCCTATCTTGTAGAGCATAAAACATTTAGTAAACCAGGCGATTTAAAAAAAAAATCGTAGGACCAGTTTTTGAGAAAATCTCAAAAAAGTTAAAAATTACACGATAAAGTACTACTTCCGGTTGACAGATTTTGATAAAAATGTTCATGTCGGGTTCGGTAGTGGTATGTAACTTAAGTTTTAAGTATCAAGTTCGTACGATGTTCCGTTCTTGAGATATTCTGTTCACACACACACAGACCAATCGGTAAAAACATGTATTGTGTGGGTTGAGTGGGTCTGTTTACGTGTGTATTCGGGTAAAGAGTGTATTTGTTAAAATCGACATGAAAACAATACTTTCCTTCCTATATATTCATATAGGCAAGAGAAAGTAATTAGGTTATGTAGTACTAACAGATGATATCCTCTAACTTTTTGCTGACCACCATTTAAAGTATGATCATTCATGTTATTGTTTAGATCATCAGCCGAAAGGCTGGTTTGAACTTCTAGAGGTTTTACTAAGTAAAAACGAGGAGTAAGGTGGTTAATTATTGCCTTCCTCACTGAGTTGAAAGAGTATGCTTATCAGCATGCCAGGCCCTCCGAAAAGCACTCACTTTCCACCCTGCAAATGACACCTTCATTCACCCCAGGGTCCAACTGTATAATGAAATTCATTACTCTCAGAGGAGATAACTCTGACTAGTGTCTTTTACACCTCTACCTCTTCTGTTCTTAAATAGTTCAGTCATATAAGTGGCTGACTATGTGATAAGAAACAGAACTATTTTTTTTTAGCCCTGGACCAAACAGATAGAGTGCAATTAAAATAACACTCCACCTGCCCGTTTTGGGCACGATCATTCATATTCAAGATAAAATTTAGGACAAGAACTTCACGACAAAACTTTTAACCAAGTTTTTTTTTTTTTTTTAACGTCGCATCAACTACAAGGTCATTAGCGACGACGTGGGGGTGTAACTGTGTGTGATGAGGATGAAATGATTATTTGTAACGTATGAAAATATGCCGTGCCTGAGTGGGATTCGAACCCAGGACCGCATGATGAGAGGCGAGCACGTTACCAACTGCGCCAATGCGGCCGGCTAAACCAAGTTTTACTTTCAAGCTTCTCTAAGATGCATGCGACTACAAATTTCACCTTGTTTACCCTCCTGGTCATTAGAGAGTTCAACATAATCAACATATGTTTATTTATTTATGAATTTTCAAAGTGGGACAAGCTAGATATATACCGTATTGTTCCGAAAACAAGCCGCACCCGAATTTAAACCGCATCAGAAAAATTATGATCAAAACTAGGAAATAAATTTCAAGTACAGTACTTGTATGTTTTTGAAAGTATTTTATTTTTTAAGAAGAAAATACCGTACAAACAAATACACTTAGGCCTACTACTTAATTAGCATTAAGAAGTTTTTGTTTATTTTTTGTTCAATACCGAACACAAGGATTCATCTACATTATTTGTGTTTTCTTCCGGCTTCTTTGGTGGATGTCTTTTCCGCGTTTTTACCCAAAAAGTAGCCGCAGGACTTGCGATACCAATAATTCGAAATTGGTATCGCAAGTCCTGCGCTACTTTTTGGTTACTTGTATAGACAAAGTACCCTTAACCTATAACATCACTCATAGGGAAGTACAAAATACAACAAAAAACAAATGATCGGATAAAAAACAAAATGAAATACAAGAAAACTACTACCAAACTTTATACTGTAGCACAAAACTGATCAAAATGACTGTACACGCACTACGTAAGGAGTGCGTCTCTCTCCGTCACCCTCAAACCCCCTCCACCCCTCTCTCTCACTATTCATACCTACTTATGCTTAATAAGAAACGATTATTATTATTATTAAAGCGCGAATGCAAGCCGCAGGTCAAATTATGGAACCGATTTTTAGGGAAAAACTGCGGCTTGTATTCGGAACAATACGGTATTTACTGGATGAATCTTATAAAGTAAACTACCAAAATTTAAAACTGCATAAAATCAATTTTATAATATTCAATCAAATAAGTACATCCACTTATTTTATTTTGCTAATTTCGTATCTTATCCACCATATATATATACATACTATCGTTATTTAGCTAAAAATAACAAAAACATCTTTATCGAAGTAAGAATCTGAGAGTCAAGTGACCTGAAAAGAAAGGTCAACAAACATCAATGTGTTACTTACTAGTATTAAACCAAGTCTTCCATCGAACACGCTATTCAATGTCTAAACATGTATCAGTAATTTTAAAACACACAACGTTTATTTTATTATTGCAGCTATTTAATCAACCTTGCCAAAATCAAATTTTATATATATTTTACTTTCTTCTTACCCTAAGTCAGCGGTTCCCAACCCGGGGTACGCGACGAACCGGTTAGGGGCGCCGAAAATAAAGGGCAACGGTTTTTCTGAATAACTTGGTGGGGTTATTGTACTGAGAAGCTTAATGCAAGCCCAGATCTAACGCTTTATTTGTCTACATTTGAACCTGATTTCAAACAATTAAGTGCAACAAAACAGCCTCACGTGTCACACTAAAAAAAGAGTTCTGAAGGCGTTTCCTGGACTAATAATTTAGTTTCAATACAAATCAAAATTTTCACGTTAGATTTTGTATTCACAAATTTTAAAAGCATTTCCTATTCGATGTGAGTTTTTTTTCAAAGTTTAAAACTAATCTGTATTGTCTTAGATTAGAAATACTATAATTATTATAACTCTGTTATTAGTATTTTGTTGTAAAATTAGGACCATACAAGAAATGTTCAGTTTTCAATAAAATATCTATTTTAAATGCTTGTGTTAACTTTCATTTTCCTTGGTTTAAATTTATATCTTAATTTGAACACATAATAAAACGTTCCTGCCCATAACAGACAGGTGGAGTGTCAAATTTTTTACACTCAATTTTTTCGTTGCAGGGCTAAAATAAATAGTTCTGTTTCTTATCACATGGTCAGCCAATTAAATGACTGAATAATTTAAGAACAGAAGAAGTAGAGGTGTAAAAGACACTAATCAGAGTTATCTTATCTGAAAGTAATGAATGTAATTATACAGCCAGACCCTGTGGTGAATGAAGTGAAGGTGTTATTTACAGAGTGGAAAATATGTGCTTTTCAGAGAGCCCGGCATGCTGATAAGTGTACTTTTCCACTCAGTGAGGAAGACAATGGTAAACCACCTCAGTCCTCGTTTTACTAAACAAAACCTCTAGAGGTTCAAACCAGCCTTTCGGCTGTTGACCTAAACAACACAATAAAACGTACAAGTGTAAGTTATATTTTGCAGTATTTAAAAACTAACCAACGTATACGGCACAGAAAAATACCATTATGATTATAAAAAAATAAATTTACATTATGCAAAATATTTGGAAATAAATAAAAACATAAAAATATGAAAATTTATTAGAAATTAACTAGTGATTAATAGCTTAGTGAAGTACTGTAGTTACAGTGATGTTACATTTTTGGGGGTACAATTTTAGTTAAAGATTCACCAAGGGGTACGGGGAAAAAAGGTTGGGAACCACTGTCCTAAGTGAATATTTAGTCCAGATTTTTATTATTAATAATGTTGCTAGTCGTAAATGTGAAGACGACAGCTCTTCAAAGAAATTTTTTTGAAAAACACAACACGATTTATGAAAACGAACAGCTAAACAATTCAAAAATGAATAATTATTTAAATTGTACGAGATAAACTAAATTGAAAATACCACAATTTTCAAAATGAACCTTCAAATTTTTACTTTCTCTTGCCTATATGAATATATAGGAAGGAAAGTATTGTTTTCATGTCGATTTTAA
Organism: Catonia carolina; assembly: GCA_035578175.1. Classification (NCBI taxonomy): domain Eukaryota; kingdom Metazoa; phylum Arthropoda; class Insecta; order Hemiptera; family Achilidae; genus Catonia; species Catonia carolina. The sequence continues at coordinate 4,993,362 of JAQMRL010000021.1, read as the reverse complement.
CAAATCCAGTTTTCACCGGATCTACACGTGTTCAGACCCCCTGAACCCAAATAACATGTTTTTAGCGATTGGTCTGTGTGTGTGAGTGTGAACAGAATATCTCAAGAACGGAACATCGTACGAACTTGAAACTTAAAACTTAAGTTACATACCACTACCGGACCCGACACGAACATTTACATCAAAATCGGACAACCGGAAGTAGTAGTTTATTCGTGTAATTTTTCACTTTTTGCGATTTTCTCAAAAACTGGTCCTACGATTTTTTTTAAAATCACCTGGTTTAGCCTACTCAATTTTTTATTCTCTACAAGATAGGGTAGGCGCCATGTTTGCTGAAATTCTTGGTGAAGCTGTTTTTACGTAAAAAAAGTGTTTTTTCAAGATTACGGCTTTAATATGTATTATAGCGCAAAAATGTATATAATAAAAAAATGTAGAGAACTTAAAATTCTACAACTTTTATTTCAAACATTTTTTTGTATAACGCTTAGTTTAGCGGTAATTAGCGATTTTCTGTTTTTTCTCACGAAAACGTGTTAAAAATCTATTTTTTTAAGATTTCGGCCTTAGTTTGCATTTAATGACAAAAGTGTATATAATCGAATTTATAGAAAATTAAAAGATCTACAACTTTTATTTAGAGCATTTTCTCTACAGAGCCTAGCTTAGCGTGAAAGAGTGATTTTCCGTTTTTTAAGCCAATCTGAGGTTGATTTTCATTTTGCGTTTTTCAATCATGATTTAAATAAGGTTATGTTTATTGAGGTTAGTTAGTTTAGTGTTTATTTCTAATGTTTTATTACTAAAGTTAGGTTTATTGTTAATTATTTGCATTGGCAAAAGAAAGTTGTGTGAGTGTTTCACAACAGATTTTTATTATTAATAATTTTATTTGTCGTAAGTGTGAAGAAGACAGCTCTTCCTACAAATTTTTTGAAAAACACAACACGATTTATGAACACGAAGAGCTAAACAATTCAAAAAAGAATAACTATTTTAAATTAACCCACTGGGTTGGTCTACAGGTAAAGTCGTCGTCAAAATCAGCTGTTTAACAGCTGACTTTCGGAGACGAAGGTTCCTGGTTCAAATGCTAGTAAAGGTAGTTACTTTTATACGGATTTGAATACTAGACAGTGGTTACCGGTGTACTTTGATGGTTGGGGTTCAATTAACCATACTCTCTCACTCAAAGACTACACAGTCTCATTTACACGTCATACACATCATCCTCATCTGATTGGGTCATGGGGTTGCTTATTGTTCTGAATTGAACAGATTGCAACGTACACATATTAGGAATAAAAAAAAAATTATGACAAGATAACCTAAATTGATAATACCACAATTTTTAAACTGACCTTCAAATTTTTATTTTAATAATAATACCACAATAATGTTAATTGTAAAAACCGCAAAGCGATATCGCAAGACAATTTAAGAATTTTAAAGAATATGAACTTAATTTATCAGGGACGAATACAGTTAAAAGTAAAAGTAATAATTTATTACCTCAGAAAGTATGTTCCTACAAAAGAACAAAAGGACTATTTTAAAATTATTATTATTATAAATTCACGATTCATTAATTTTGTTATGAATAAATATCAAATAATGTAAGTTAAAACCACCAATTAATTATTGGTTAAAGTGAAATTTCATGCTGTCATTAAATTAAAAAAAAAACTGGTATTAAACACTCACACGACTTTCTCTTGCCAATGTAAGTATGACCAATACAACTATCTTAAAATTATAATTAAACAATGAAAAATGAAAGACGTAACCAAATTTAATCATGAGCGAATGACGCAAAATTAAAATCAACCTCTGTTCGACTTAAAAATATGAGAAATCACTAATTGACGCTAAAATGGGGTTTGCACAAACAAAACCTGCTTGAAATAAAAATTGCAGATTTTTTATTTCCTATAAACTTCTATTTGCCCCTAACGGGCAAGTGGAGCGTTAAATTAATTGCACTCGATCTGTTGGTTGCAGGGCTAAAATAAATATTTCTGTTTCTTATCACATAGTCAGCCATTTATATGACTGAACTGTTTAAAAAGAGAAGAGGTAGAGGTGTGCTGTGTCACTAGTCAGAGTTATCTCCTCTGATAGTAATGAATTTCATTATACAGTTGGACCCTGTGATGAATGAAGTGAAGGTGTCATTTGCAGGGTGGAAAGTAGATGCTTTTCAGAGGGCCTGGCATGCTGATAAGCATAATCTTTCAACTCAGTGAGGAAGGCCTGGTAAAACACCTTACTTTTTGTTTTACTTAGTAAAACCACTAGAGGTTCAAACCAGCCTTTCAGCAGTTGATCTAAACAACAATAATTTTTATTATATGCACTTGTAAAATGCATATGGTCGTAATCTTAAAAAATACAAGTTTTTTACCGATTTTGATGAAAAAACAAACAGAAAATCACTCATTAGCGCTAAAGTAAGCGTAAATATACCAAAAAATTTTGAAATAAAAGTTGTAGGTTTTTAACTGTGTAATACCTTTGCCCTAAAATACATATTAAGGCAGAAATTAAAAAAAAACAATTTTTTTTTGAAGATAACTCAGCCTGCATAAGAGTTTCATCAGACCTATCTTGCAAAGCAAAAAATTTACTAAATAAGATTTGTAAAAAAATCATAGTAGCCTACCCGGTTTTGAGAAAATCGCAAAAAAGGCGTACTACTACTTCCGGTAGACCAATTTTAATGAAAATGTTTCAACTTCGTGCAACATTCCGTTCTTGAGATATTTTGTTCACACATACAATAAACCATTAGTTAGTTAAAAAAATGTATTTTTGGATTCAGGGGGGGTGGAAAACGTGTATATCCGGTGAAAATTTGATTTTGAATAATTGACACGAAAACAATACTTTTCTTCCGTCTATAAGCCTATTTATGTAGAGCAAGAGAAAGTAAAAAAAGAAAATGATTTAAACTAGGATAAACAGAAATAATGTTTAAAAGAGAAAAAAGAAGGGTAACTTAAATACTGTAAATAAAAAGTGAAAAATCACACAAATAAACTAACTACTTTCGGTTGACCGATTTTAATGAAAATGTTTCACCTTCAGATAATATTCCGTTCTTGAGATATTTTATTCACACACACAACAGACCATTAACTAAAATCATGTATTTTTTGGGTTCAGGGAGGTTGAAAACGTGTATATCCGGTGAAAATATTAGATTTTGAAAAATCGACATGAAAACAATACTTTCTTTCCCCATGTAGGGCAAGAGAAAGTAAAAAAGCAACACACCACTAGCTAAAAACATATATTTTTGCGTTTAGGGGCGTGAAAAACGTGTACATCCGGTCAAAATTTTCATTTTGAAAAATCGACACGAAAACAATACTTTCTTTCCCTATATAAGCCTATTCACGTAAGCCAAGAGAAAGTAAGAAAGCAACAGACCATTAGTTAAAAACATGTATTTTTGGGTTCAGCCGCGTGGAAAACGCGTACATCCGGTGAAAATTAGATTTTAAAATATCGACATGAAAACAATACTTTCTTTCCCTATATAAGCCTATATAAGGCTATATAAGCCTATTCATATAGGGCAAGAGAAAGTAATTAAAAAATAAAATGATTTAAACTAGGATAAAAAGAATAATGTTTAAAAGAGAAGAAAGAAAGGTAACTAAATACAGTAAATGTATTTTGTGTAAGTTATTTATTTGTTATGTATGTAAGTATGTGACAGAGCGGCCTCTTTCGAGTCTAGTATTTTATCTAGAAGAAAATGTAGGCCTTGCAAAGCCGAAGAACGACCTGTAATTGCTGTGTGACCTAACTTAAGTTTCAAGTTTCAAGTTCGTACGATGTTCCATTCTTGAGATATTCTGTTCACACACACAGACCAATCGCTAAAAACATGTTTTATTTGGATTCAGGGGGGTTGAAAACGTGTATACATGGTGAAAATTTGATTTTGAAAAATCGACATGAAAACAATACTTTCCTTCCTATGCTATGTATTCTTATAGGCCAGAGAAAGTAAAAATGTACTTTTTGGTTTCAGGGGCGCGGAAAACGTAGGCTATTCATCCGGTAAAAATTTGATTTTGAAAAATCGACATGAAAACAATACTTTTCTTCCTATGTATTCTTATAGGCAAGAGAAAGTAAAAATGTACTTTTTGGTTTCAGGGGCGTGGAAAAAGTATACATTCGGTGAAAATTTGATTTTGAAAAATCGACATGAAAACAATACTTTTCTTTCTATATATTCATATAGGCAAGAGAAAGTAGAAATTTACTTTTTGGTTTCAGGGGCGCGGAAAACGTATACATTCGGTGAAAATTTGATTTTGAAAAATCGACATGAAAACAATACTTTTCTTCCTATGTATTCTTATAGGCAAGAGAAAGTAAAAATGTACTTTTTGGTTACAGTAGCGCGGAAAACGTGTACATCCGGTGAAAATTTATTTTGAAAAATCGACATGAAAACAATACTTTTCTTCCTATATATTCTTATAAGCAAGAGAAAGTAAAAATGTATTTTTTGGTTTCAGGGGCGCGGAAAACGTATACATCCGGTGAAAATTTAATTTTGAAAAATCGACATGAAAACAATACTTTCCTTCTTATATTCTTATAGGCAAGAGAAAATAAAAATATATGTTTTGGTTTCAGGGGCGCGGAAAACGTGAACATCCGGTCAAAAATTTGATTTTGAAAAATCGACACGTAACAATACTTTCTTTCCCTATGTAACCCTATTCATGTAGGACAAGAGAAAGTAAAAAAAGAAAAGAAAATGATTAAAACTAGGATAAATAGAAAAATAATGTTTAAAAGAGAAGAAAGAAAGGTAACTAAATACAGTAAATGTATTTTGTGTAAGTTATTTATTTGTTATGTATGTAAGTATGTGACAGAGCGGCCTCTTTCGAGTCTAGTATTTTATCTAGAAGAAGAAGAAGAAGGTAGGCCTTGCAAAGCCGAAGAACAACCTGTAATTGCTGTGTGACCGCTGGGGTCAAACACAGCCTCCTAGATATAAAAGTGGTTGGAGCGAAAGCAGACAACAAGAGACTGTTCTCTTCAGAAACAAGGACGTGAAGAGAGTTTTATTATTAATATTATTACAATTGAGAACATTGTGTTAAAAATCGAACACTGTAACCAACACAAATATAAATTGTTTACAATCAACAACAAAACTTTTCATCCATAAAACGCTGTCATCATCAGGTTAACAAACCACAAAATTTAATATTTTACTCATTTTTACAACAAACTACGTATAGGCTAATTCTACCTACTTATATTGTAGTTTTGCCGAAATTAATTTCTATAAAGGATTTCTACCATTTATTTTCAGTTTTAAAAAAACGAACGGTAAAATTACAATAAATTTGGTATGAAACACTCACACGACTTGATCTTGCCAATGGAGATAACATGTTTGATCATGAAACAATGTAAAATGTAAAACATAACCTAATTTTCATCATGCTTGAATGACGCAAAACGAAAATCAACCTCTGTTCGCGTTAAAAATACCAGAAAACAATCAACATAAACTAGGCTCTTTAGAGCAAAATGCTTAAAGTAAAAGTTGTAGGTTTTTAAATTTCCTACAAAATTTCATTACATAAGCTACACTTTTGTGGTAAAATCCATATAAAGGCCATAATCTTAAAAAAAAAATCTGGTGTGAAACACTCACACAACTTTCTCTTTCTTAGATAAACTAAGCGTTATACAAAAAATTGTTTGATATAAAAGTTGTAGAATTTTAAATACTCTACAACTTTTATTATATACATTTTTGCGCTAAAATGCATATTAAAGCCGCAATCTTATAAAAACAAAGTTTTTACGTGAAAACAGCCTCATCAAGAATTTCAGCAAACATGGCGCCTACCGTATCTTGTAGAGAATAAAAAATTGAGTAAACCAGGCGATTTTTAAAAAAATCGTAGGACCAGTTTTTGAGAAAATCGTAAAAAAGTGAAAAATTACACGAATAAACTACTACTTCTGGTTGACCGATTTTGATGAAAATGTTCGTGTCGGGTCCCGGTAGTGGTATGTAAATTAAGTTTCAAGTTCGTACAATGTTCCGTTCTCGAGATATTTTGTATACACACACACACATACACACACACACACACACACACACACACACACACACACACACACACATACACACACACACACACACACACACACACACACACACAGACGAATCACTAAAAACATGTTTTTTGGGTTCAGGGGATCTGTTTACGTGTATATTCGGGTGAAGAGTGTATTTCTTAAAATCGACATGAAAACAATACTTTCCTTCCTATATTTATTCATATAGGCAAGAGAAAGTAAAAATCGAACACTGTAACCAACACAACTATAAATTGTTTACTAACAACAACAAAACTTTTCATTCATAAAACATTGTCATCAACAGCTAACAAACCACAAAATTTAATATTTTACTCATTTTTACAACAAACTATAGTTCTATCTACTTACATTGTATTTTTGCCGAAAATAATTTCTATAAAGGCTTTCTACCGATTTATTTTCATTTTTAAAAAACCGAACGGTAAAATTGCAATAAATTTGGTGTGAAACATTCACACGACTTGATCTTGCCAATGTAGATAATGAACAATCTATGTTTGATCATGAAACAATTTTTTTGTTTTGTTTTTTACAATCCCTAATTTGTGTACGTTGCAATCTGTTCAATTGAGAACAATAAGCAACCCCATGACCCAATCAGATGAGGATGATGTGTATGACGTGTAAATGAGGTGTAGTCTTGTACAGACTCAGGCCGACCATTCCTGAGAGAGTATGGTTAATTGAACCCCAACCATTAAAGTACACCGGTAACCACTGTCTAGCATTCAAATCCGTATAAAAGTAACTACCTTTACTAGGATTTGAACTAGGAACCTTCGTCTCCGAAAATCAGCTGTGAAACAGCTGATTTTGGCGAGAACTTTACCTCTAGACCAGGGGTTCTCAACCTTTCAGGCTCTGTGCCTCCCATAGTAGACGTGACTTTTCGTCACGCCTCCCCTGAGCTATTGCCCCCTTACATGGTGAACACAAGTACTTAGTAGAATTTCAATTTGTAACTATAGCGAGTTTAGGGGCGGGATAAAGGTTAGACTTGCAGGTAATACAATTGAATATTTGATAAATTTTTACAAAATGTTTAATACTACCTTCAATACATTTTTCAACATACAGTCAAATCACAGAACCAAAAAACTTAAAATATAATTGTTTACGAAATCATCAAACTCTAACATTGAGTGTTGTACAATAAAATAATGGTGTTTGAAATATAAAGGCAGGAACTAACCAGGGTTAATCATAGCTTTTTACTTTCTCTTGCCTATATGAATATATAGGAAGGAAAGTATTGTTTTCATGTCGATTTTTCGAAATCGAGTCTTCACCGGATCTATACGTTTTCAGACCCCCTGAACCCAAAAAACATGTTTTTAGCGATTGGTCTGTGTGTGTATGTGTGTGTGTGTGTGAACAGAATATCTCAAGAACGGAACATCGTACGAACTTGAAACTTAAGTTACATATCACTACCGGACCCGACACGAACATTTTCATCAAAATCGGTCAACCGGAAGTAGTAGTTTATTCGTATAATTTTTCACTTTTTTGCGATTTTCTCAAAAACTAGTCCTACGATTTTTTTTAAAATCGCCTGGTTTACTACATTTTTTATGCTCTACAATATAGGGTAGGCGCCATGTTTGCTGAAATTCTGCGTGAGGCTGTTTTTACGTAAAAACATTTTCTTTTTAAGATTGCGGCTTTAATATGCATTTTAGCGCAAAACGTTATATAATAAAAGTTGTAGAGAATGTAAAATTCTACAACTTTTATTTCAAACATTTTTTTGTATAACGCTTAGTTTAGCGGTAATTTGCGATTTTCTGTTTTTTTTCTCACGAAAACGTGAGAAAAATCGATTTTTTTAACATTTCGATCTTAGTATGAATTTTACGACAAAAGTGTATATAACCAAAACATTTTCATTAAAATCGGTCAACCGGAAGTAGTAATTAATCGTGTAATTTTTCACTTTTTTGCGATTTTCTCAAAAACTGGTCCTACGATTTTTAAAAAAAATCGCCTGGTTTACTAAATGTTTTATGCTCTACAAGATAGGGTAGGCGCCATGTTTGCTGAAATACTTGGTGAGGCTGTTTTCACGTAAAAAAATTGTTTTTTTAAGATTACGACTTTAATATGCATTTTAACGCAAAAATTTATATAATAAAAAATGTAGAGAATTTAAAATCCTACAACTTTTATTTTAGACATTTTCTTTGTGTAATACTTAGTTTATCGGTAATTAGCGATTTTCTGTTTGTATCTCATGACGTGTGAAAAATTTTTTTTTTTAGATTTTGCCCTTAGTATGCATTTTACAACAAAAGTGTATATAGTCGATTTTATAGAAAATAAAAATATCTACAACTTTTATTTAGAGCAATTTTCTCTACAGAGCCTAGTTTAGCGTGAAAGAGTGATTTTCCGTATTATTAAGCCAAACTGAGATTGGTTTTCATTTTGCATCGTTCACTCATTATTAAAATTAGGTAAGGTTTATTTTAAGTTAGTTTTTTGTTTATTTTTAATTTTTTTTAATATTTTTTATTATTTGCATTGGTAAGAGAAAGTTGTGTGAGTGTTTCACACCATATTTTATGTTAAGTAAAATATTAATGTATTATGTATCTATAAAAATATATCAAATAAGGAAAGACCTTGAGAGGTGTGAACACGGATAATAATGTCTACGATAAAGATTAGAGAAAAAATTCTAAGAAGTCTGGTGAGGGATTGTTAAGGAGACACGCGTAGAAAAAATATACAAGACAACAGAGAAGAAAGATGATGGAGACGAGATGAATTTATCCCCACCACATTCTTTTCAAGCACAAAAGAGAGAAAGATACGAGAGAGGTCTTATAAAGGAGAAGAGGTGGAAACAATACAGGTCTTCATGTGCCTCAGGTAATCTTAAGAAGTGGATGTGCAAGTCAGTTCGTTTCTTGTATGTAGTAAAATTATAAAGGTACATATATCAGCAACAGTTACATATTTCAGCAACATAAATTTACTACCAACCCAATTTTTATAGGTTAACAAATTCTACATTTAACATATTCTCAGATTCTCAATAAACTAAAACTGTAATAAGAAGTAGACCACCGGGTTGGTCTAGAGGTAAAGTCGTCGCCAAAATCAGCTGATTTTCGGAGACGAAGGTTCCTGGTTCAAATCCTAGTAAAGGTAGTTACTTTTATACAGATTTGAATACTACACAGTGGTTACCGGTGTACTTTGATAGTTGGGGTTCAATTAACCATACTCTCTCAGGAATGGTCGGCCTGGGTCTGTAGAAGACTACACAATCTCATTTACACGTCATACACATCATCCTCATCTCATTGGGTCATGGGCTTGCTTATTGTTCTGAATTGAACAGATTGCAACGTACACAAATTAGGGATTTAAAAAAAAAAGATGTAAAATCTGGTGTGAAACACTCACACAACTTTCTCTTGCCAATGAAAATAATTAACAATGTTGTTGTTGTTTAGGTCATCAGCCTGTAGGCTGGTTTGAACGTGTAGAAGTTTTACCAAGTAAAACGAGGAGTCAGGTGGTTTACCATTGCCACAACTCACTGAGTTGAAAGCGTATGCTTATCAGCATGCCGAGCCCTCTGAAAAGCACATATTTTCCACACTGCAAATGACACCTTCACTTCATTCACCACAGAGTCCAACTGTATAATGAAATTCATTACTTTAAGAGGATAACTCTGATTAGTGTCACAGTACACCTCTACCTTTTCTGTTCTTAGATGATTCAGTCTTTTAATTGGTTGACCATGTGATATGAAACACAACTATTTATTTTAGCCCTGCAAGAAACAGATTGAGTGTAAATAATTTTATACTCAAGAAACTCTGCCCATAACAGACAGGTGCAGTGTCAAATTATTTACACTCAATATGTTAGTTGCAGGGCTAAAATAAATAGTTCTGTTTCTTATCAAATGGTCAGCCAATTAAATGACTGAATCATTTAAGAACAGTAGAGATAGAGGTGTACTGTGACACTAATCAGAGTTATCTCCTCTGAAAGTAATGAATTTCATTATACAGTTGGACCCTGTGGTGAATAAAGTGAAGGTGTCATTTGCAGAATGGAAAATATGTGCTTTTCAGAGGGCCCGGCATGCTGATAAGCGTACTTTTCCACTCAGTGAGTGTTGGCAATGGTAAACCACCTGACTCCTCGTTTTACTTAGTAAAACCACTACAGGTTCAAACCAGCATTTCGGCTGATGACCTAAACAACAACATGTATGACGTGTAAATGAGGTGTAGTCTTGTACAGACTCACGCCGACCATTCCTGAGAGAGTGTGGTTAATTGAACCCCAACCATCAAAGTACACCGGTAACCACTGTCGAGCATTTAAATCCGTATAACAGTAACTACCTTTACTAGAATTTGAACCAGGAACCTTCGTCTCCAAAAATCAGCTGTTAAACAGCTGATTTTGGCGTCGACTTTACCTCTAGACCAACCCGGTGGGTTATATACACTTTGGTCGTAAATTTCTCTTGTCTATATGAATATATAGGAAGGAAAGTATTGTTTATATGTCGATTTTACGAAATCGAGTTTTCACCGGTTCTACACGTTTTCAGACCACCTGAACCCAAAAACCATGTTTTTTAGCGATTGGTCTGTGTTTGTGTGTCTGTGAACAGAATATCTCAAGAACGGAATATCGTACGAACTTGAAACTTGAAACTTAAGTTACATACCACTACCGGACGCGACACGAACATTTTCATTAAAATCGGTCAACCGGAAGTAGTAGTTTATTCGTAATTTTTCACTTTTTTGCGATTTTCTCAAAAACTGGTCCTACGATTTTTTTTAAAAATCGTCTGGTTTACTCGATTTTTTATTCTCTACAAGATAGGGTAGACGCCATGTTTGCTGAAGTTCTTGGTGAGGCTGTTTTCACGTAAAGAAATCGTTTTTTTAAGATTACGGCTTTAATATGCATTTTAGCACAAAAATTTATACAATAAAAGCTGTAGAGAATTTAAAATCCTACAACTTTTATTTCAAACATTTTTGTGTATAACGCTTAGTTTAGCGGTAATTAGCAATTTTCTGTTTTTTTTCTCACGAAAACGTGTGAAAAATGGATTTTTTAAAGATTTCGGCCTTATAATGCATTTTACGACAAAAGTGTATATAAACAAATTTAGAGGAAATTACAAGATCTATAAATATTATTTAAGAGCATTTTTCTCTATAGAACCTAGTTTAGTTTGAAAGAGTGATTTTCCGTATTTTTAAGCCAAACTGAGGTCGATTTTCATTTTGCGTCTTTCACTCATGATTAAAATAAGGTTATGTTTATTGAGGTTAGTTTTTTGTTTATTTCAAATGTTTTATTACTAATGTTAGGATTATTGTTAATTATTTCCATTGGCAAGAGAAAGTTGTGTGAGTGCTTCACACCAGATTTTTTCTTTTATATCAATAAATTCCATTTCAAACGACCTTAGTACAATTAACCTGCACCTGTTTAGAAAAAAACCTCATTCCTAAGGCATTTCTAGAGAAATATAACAAGATGACAATAGAATAAAAAAATCTGGTGTGAAACACTCACACAACTTTCTCTTGCCAATGCAAATAATTTAAACAATTTAATCTAACATTAGTAATGTTGTTTAGGTCATCAGCCAAAAGGCTGGTTTGAACCTGTAGAGGTTTTACTAAGTAAAACGAGGAGTGAGGTGGTTTACCATTGCCTTCCTCACTGAGTGGAACAGTACGCTTATCAGCATGCCGGGCCCTCTGAAAAGCACATATTTTCCACTCTGCAAATGACACCTTCACTACGTTCACCACAGGGTCTGACTGTATAATGAAATTCATTACTTTCAGAGAAGATAACTCTGATTAGTGTCTGTTACACCTCTACCTCTTCTGTTCTTAAATGATTCAGTCATTCAACTGGCTGACCATGTGATAAGAAACAGAACTATTAATTTTAGCCCTGCAACGAACAGATTGAGTGTAAAAATTTGACACTCCACCTGTCTGTTATGGGCAGAACATTAGTAATAAAACATTAGAAATAGACAAAAAAACTACCTCAAAAAACATAACCTTATTTTAATCATGAGTGAAAGACGCAAAATGAAAATCAACCTGTTTGGCTTAAAAATACGGAAAATCACTCTTTCACGCTAAACTAGGCTCCGTAGAGAAAAATGCTCTAAATAAAAGTTGTAGACCGTTTAATTTCCTATAAATTTGATTATATAAACTTTTGTCGTAAAATACATACCAAGGCTGAAAACTTAAAAAATCGATTTTTCACACGTTTTCGTGAGAAAAAACAGAAAATAGATAATGACCGCTAAACTAAGCGTTATACAAGTAAATGTTTGAAATAAAAGTTGTAGGATTTTACATTCTCTACAACTTTTATTACATAACGTTTTGCGCTAAAATGCATATTAAAGCCACAATCTTAAAAAAACAATTTTTTTACGTAAAAACAGCCTCACCGAGAATTTCAGCAAACATGGCGCTTACCCTATCTTGTAGAGCATAAAAAATTTAGTAAATGAGGCGATTTTAAACAAAATCGTACGACCAGTTTTTGAGAAAATCACAAAAAAGTGAAAAATTACACGAGTAAACTACTACTTCCGGTTGACCGATTTTGATGAAAATATTCGTGTCGGGTCCGGTAGTGGTATGTAAGTTAAGTTTCAAGTTCGTACGATGTTCCGTTCTTGAGATATTTTGTAAACACACACACACAAAAAGCTGCACTTGTTTACAAAAAAAAACCTCATTCCTAAGGAATTTCTAGAGAAATATAACAAGATGACAATAGAATAAAAAAAAGAAAAATATAAAAGAAGGAAGTAGTTTTATGAACAGGTAGAAACTCTCTCGAGGGTGAATTGGATAAAGAATGAACAACTATAGCCCAACCTAGAACTATTGTCTCTTTACCTTATCTACTAGAATAGATGTAGAAAACTAGAAAATACTTTAAAAGGATGGTTTATTGATCAACAACTTATAAGTACGTCTACTTTTTTAACAAAGTAGATTTGAGTAGAAAAGTAATTTATATTATCATTTGTTCTCATTTCATTTCTTGTTCAATTCATAATATTTCTAATTCCCCGTAATAAGTGAGGTGGAGTGTTAAATTATTTGCACTCGATCTGTTAGTTCCAGGACTACAAAAAAATAGTTCTGCTTCTTATCTTACATGGTCAGCTAATTATATGACTGAATTATTTAAGAACAGAAGAGGTAGAAGTGTAAAAGATACTAATCAGAGTTATCTCCTCTGAAAGTAATGAATTTCATTATACAGTAGGACCCTATGGTGAATGAAGTGAAAGTGTAATTTGCAGAGTGGAAAATATGTGCTTTTCAGAGGGTCCGGCATGCTGATAAGCGTACTTTTCCACTCGGTGAGGAACGCATGGTAAACCACCTCACTCCTCGCTTTACTCAGTAAAACCTCTACTGATTCAAACCAGCCTTTTGGCTGATTACCTAAACAACAACAATTATAAATTAGGTACCGCTAAGCATCGGACATAGGGAAATATTAAATATATAAAAGTTGTCGAAAATTTCATTTTCTTAAAAATTTCTTATTAATTCTTGCCCTGAAATACACAAAGAAGCAATAATTTTTAAGAAAATTATTAAAAAACAATCCTGAATAGATTTTAAAAAGGTAAATGAAGCAAGGACTTACAGTATTCAGTTATTTTCAGGACGTATATCTCCCCTTCCGTTAGAGATCCTTACCGATTTTAACAAAATTTCTGTTTTCCGTAACCTACAAATTAGTTTTTTTTCTCAACGTGTAAGGGAGTGTTGTTGGTTAGGTGATTAGACAAAAAGCTGGTTTGAACCTGTCGAAATTTTACTAAGTAAAACGAGAAGTGAGGTGGTTTACCATTGCTACAACTCACTGAGTGGAAAAGTATGCTTATCAGCATGCCGAGCCCTCTGAAAAGCACATATTTTTCACTCTGCAAATGATACCTTCACTTCATTCACCACAGGGTCTGGCTGTAAATTGAAATTCATTACTTTCAGAGGAGATAGCTCTGATTAGTGTCTTTTACACCTTTACCTCTTCTGTTTTTAAATGATTCAATCATTTAATTTGCTGACCATGTGATAAGAAACAGAACTATTTATTTTAGCCCTTCAACGAACAGATTGAATGTAAATAATTTGACACTCCACCTGTCTGTTATGGGCGTAAGGGTGTATGAGAAGTTAAACAATCCCAGGTTGTGTAAGAAGATAAATTCAAAACAGTTTAAAAAATCTAACTTGAATAAGTTTAGTTTGCCATGAAACGAAGCGTTCGGGAGTTTGCTAATGAAGAAATACGTACAGAAATATTCAACAGAAAGGACAAAACTTACGAAATAATTAAAACTTACAAAATATTACTAGTACAAAGATTTTAAATATAAAAACAATAACAACCAGTAAAACAACAATAAGATTAAAAATATTATAAAATTTAAAAATATTTCGTGTGAAACACACACAACTTTCTCTTGCCAATGCAAATAATTAACAATAAACCTAACATTAGTAATAAAAAATTAGAAATAAACAAAAAACTATCCTCAATAAACATAACCTAATTTTAATCATGAGTGAAAGATGCAAAATGAAAATCAACTTCAGTTTGGCTTAAAAATACGGAAAATCACTCTTTCACGCTAAACTAGGCTCTGTAGAGAAAAATGCTCTAAATAAAAGTTGTAGATCTTTTAATTTTTTATAAATTTGAATAAACACTTCCGTCGTAAATGCACACTAAGGCCGAAATCTTAAAAAAATCAATTTTTCACACGTTTTCGTGAGAAAAAAACCAGAAAATCGCTAATTACCGCTAAACTAAGCGTTATACAAAAAATATGTTTGAAATAAAAGTTGTAGGATTTTAAATTTTCTACAACTTTTATTACATAAATGTTTGCGCTAAAATACATATTAAAGCCGCAATCTTAAAAAATAAACAATTTTTTTTACGTGAAAACAGCCTCTCCAAGAATTTCAGCAAACATGAAGATATTCCCTTTCTTGTAGAGCATAAAAAATTTAGTAAACAAGGCGATTTTTAAAATAATCGTAGGACCGTTTTTGAGAAAATCGCAAGAAAGTGAAAAATTACACGAATAAACTACTACTTCCGGTTCACCGATGATTTTAATGAAAATGTTCGTGTCGGGTCCGGTAGTGGTATGTAACTTAAGTTTCAAGTTTGTATGATGTTCCGTTCTTGAGATATTTCGTACACACACACACGCGCGCGCGCGCGCGCGCACACACACACCAATCGCTAAAAACATTTTTTTTGGGTTCAGGGGGTCTGAAAACGTGTAGATCCGGTGAAAACTCGACATGAAAACAATACTTTCCTAAGTTCCTAAGTTAACCCACCGGGTTGGTCTAGAGGTAAAGTCGTCGCCAAAATCAACTGTTTAACAGCTGATTTTCGGAGACGAAGGTTTTAGGTTCAAATCCTAGTAGAGGTAGTTACTTTTATACGGATTTGAGTGCTAGACAGTGGTTGCCGGTGTACTTTGATGGTTGGGGTTCAATTAACTATACTCTCTCAGGAATGATCGGCCTGAGTCTGTACAAGACTACACCTCATTTACATGTCATACACTTCATCCTCATCTCATTGGGTCATGGGGTTGCATATTGTTCTGAATTGAACAGATTGCAACGTACACATATTAGGAATTTAAAAAAAAAAAAAGTTCCTAAGTTACGGGAGTTTACTAATAAAGAAATACAGAAATATTCAACAGAAAGGACAAAACTTACGAAATAATTAAAACTTACAACATAGCCTACTACAAGTACAAAGATTTAAAATACAAAAACAATAACAACCAGTAAAAGAACAATAAGATTAAAAATATTATAAAATAAAAAAATAGAAAAAAGGAAATCCTGTTCATTTTATACAGCAGTAATTCAAGAATACTACAGTAGATACGTCTGTAAAAGTGTTTGTTTACAATTAAGAAAGAAAAGAAGCTGCAAGTTAAAAATAAAACAAAATCTAGGGAAGATAAAATGTCAAGTAGTCTGACAGACATGGTTGAATAAAACGGTTGTTAAAAAGTTAAAAAAAATAATATAAAAAATAAATGAGAAAGGAATGACCCTCACGATGATGTACCTGATTTTATTATACAAAGAAATACAGTACCTTCTAATTACAGTTACCTGGTAACGAATTACAATTTGTTTATCGTATTATAATGTCCGACAAAACCCGATGAATACAATATAATACACAACTACTTCATTAAAAAATTAGATCTAAAAACTGTTAGATTAATCAATAAAAGTAAAAAAATTAAATGACCTTGTTGAAAAATATAGTACAAGAATTTTCTTGTAAATTTAAGAAAAAAACAAATAGAAAAAACCTCAGATGATCTCTTTGTTTTAATTTACATAGTATACAACAACATCTGCTCCAATTTTATTTACATAAAATATTGCCTTTATTTATGAAGGTCATGTAATTACTATACCAGTTTTACAATATGATTTTTTTATTCCAAGATTAAAACCAGTATTGATTTTCCTGGTTTCACTTCACACTTTAATTTTACAGAGATAAGACTTTTTGCCCATAACAAGACAGGTGGAGTGTTAAATTATTTGCACTTGCTCTGCTAGTTCCCAAAACAGGCCCAATTAATTATGCCCAAAACGGGCAGGTGGAGTGTTATTTTAATTGCACTCTATCTGTTTGGTCCAGGGCTAAAAAAAATAGTTCTGTTTCTTATCACATAGTCAGCCACTTATATGACTGAACTATTTAAGAACAGAAGAGGTAGAAATGTAAAAGACACTAGTCAGAGTTATCTCCTCTGAGAGTAATGAATTTCACTATGCAGCCAGACCCTGTGGTGAATGAAGTGAAGGTGTCATTTGCAGGGTGGAAAGTGAGTGCTTTTTGGAGGACCTGGCATGCTGATAGGCATACTCTTTCAACTCAGTGAGGAAGGCAATGGTAAACCACCTTACTCCTCGTTTTTACTTAGTAAAACCTCTAGAGGTTCAAACCAGCCTTTCGGCTGTTCACCTAAACAATAACAACTGCTAATTCCAGGGCTACAAAAAATAGTTTCATTTGTTATCGAAGAAGTACACTGTGGACAATTAGAACTGGCACAACTCTTGCTCTACGTGTACACACAGTTCCGCATAAAGTATATCCATAACCTATTCTTTCAACAAGGTCTACTAATTTTAATGTACGCAAATGCCTACAACAGTATTCCAATGTACAAACATACAAATAATTATTTAATTTTAAAATGCGTATTTAATTCGTCCTAGTAAAAATTTAAATTATAAATTATAAGAACTAAACACAATTCCGTAGTTCGGAATCAAAGCATCGATGTTTAGAAAACTAATTATTGACAGGATCCAGACTTTTGAATTTTGAGTGTACTACCGAGACTAGATGGGCACGAGAAGAAAACAGACGAAAAGTTATTCATTTGATAAATCGTCGCCAAAATCAGCTGTTTAACAGCTGATTTTCGGAGACGAAGGTTTCTGGTTCAAATCCTAGTAAAGGTAGTTACTTTTATACGGATTTGAATACTAGACAATGGTTGTTGGTGTATTTTGATGGTTGGGGTTTAATTAACCATACTCTCTCAAGAGTGGTCGACCTGGGTCTGTACAAGACTACACACCTCATTTACACGTCATACACATCATCATCATCTCATTGGGTCATGGGGTTGCTTATTGTTCTGAATTGAACAGATTGCAACTTACACACGTTAGGGATTACAAAAAAAAATGATAAATGAATAACAACCGGGTTGGTCTAGAGGTAAAGTCGTCGCCAAAATCAGCTGTTTAACAGCTGATAACAACCAGTAATGATAATAACCAGCTGATTGTTTAATCACCTGATTTTCGGAGACGAACGTTCCTGGTTCAAATCCTAGTAAAGGTAGTTACTTTTATACGGATTTGAATACTAGACAGTGATTACTGGTGTAGTTTGATGGTTGGGGTTCAATTAACCATACTCAGTGAGTGTGTCTGTACAAGACTACAGTCTCATTTACACGTCATACACATCATCCTCATCTCATTGGGTCATGGGGTTGCTTATTGTTCTCAATTGAACAGATTGTAACGTACACATATTAGGAATAAAAAAAAAATTGATAAATAAAGATAAAAAGACTAAACAATGTAATATGAAACACACAACCTAATCATGAGTAAATGACATAAAATTAAAATCAACTTATGTTGAACTTAAAAATATGAAAAATCACTAATTGATGTTAAACTATATTGAAAAAATCTGGTGTGAAACACTCACACAACTTTCTCTTGCCAGTGCACATAATTAACAATAAACCTAACATTAGTAATAAAACATTAGAAATAAACAAAAAACAAAAACTAACCTCAAAAACATAACCTTATTTTAATCATGAGTGAAAGACGCAAAATGAAAATCGACCTCAGTTAGGCTTAAAAATACGAAAAATCACTCTTTCACGCTAAACTAGGCCCTGTAGAGAAAAATTCTTTAAATAAAAGTTATAGATCTTTTAATTTACTATAAAATTAATTATATACACTTTTGTCGTAAAATGCATTCTAAGGCCGAAATCTTAAAAAAATCGATTTTTCACACGTTTTCGTCAGAAAAAATTAGAAAATCGCTAATTACTGCTAAACTAAGCATTATACAAAAAAATGTTTGAAATAAAAGTTGTAGGTTTTTAAATTCTCTATAACTTTTATTATAGTCTACAAATGTTACCGTTAAAATGCATATTAAAGCCGTAATCTTAAAAAAACCACGTTTTTACGAGAAAACACCCTCACCAAGAATTTCAGCAAACATGGCGCCTACCCTATCTTGTAGAGAACAAAAAATTGAGTAAATGAGGCGATTTTAAAAAAAATCGCCTCAAAAAAGTGAAAAATTATACGAATAAACTACTACTTCCGGTTGACCGATTTTGATGAAAATGTTCGTGTCGCGTCCGGTAGCGGTATGTAACTTAAGTTTCAAGTTTCAAGTTCGTACGATGTTCCGTTCTTGAGATATTCTGTTCACACACAGACCAATCGCTAAAAACATGTTTTTTGGGTTCAGGGGGTCTGAAAACGTATAGATCCGGTGAAAACTCGATTTCTTAAAATCGACATGAAAACAATACTTTCCTTCCTTTATATTCATATAGGCAAGAGAAAGTAAAAATGGCTTTTTGTACAAAATATGGACAATTTCTGTTTATAATAAAATGTTTTTTGAGAATATTGACAATAAAAGTGAATGTATGGCATACTTTATATAGTTACGTCTTACAATCACAGTTTAAAAATTATTATATACGTGAACATAAATTAAAAAGTTTACAAACTGATCGGAAATAACAAAGTTTTACTGTAGTTATTAAAAAATCAAATCAACAAGTACGTTTTGTAAATCTTACTAAACTACAGTAAACTTAACACATAATGACGGTTACAGGTGGAATTAGTTTGTATATAGTACTTTTAGGTAAAGTTAGGTTAAACAATTTTAAAATACGTTTATGTTTATATTAAGAACGGTAGTAAAATATATTAAATGATTAAAAAAATAACTGAACAAGATTTACCTGTATTTGTGAACGTCTAACTTCCGTGTAAACCCAATTATCTGTAGAAAATGCAATGGCTAATAACGCAGTTGCAACGATGGCAGTAATAGTTGCTAAAGAAAGCGTAACGGCAGAACAAGGCATTTTTAAGATTAAGAAAATAAAACGAATTATAAAAATAAAATTAACTAAATAAAAATTGAATCACTAAAATCAAAATATAAACGCACAAACAAGAAGAACAGTCACAAAAAGTTTACTTAGTACAAACAAATATCACTGCATGATTACAGTTCTAAATAACAAAACTAACTGAAACTTAGAAATACAAGGACACTACTCTCTGTAATTCTCCCAACACCTGAGGAATTTCAACCCCGCCTCCTTCGTCCAGTCTATCCCCACTCTCTAAGAATTCTTAAAGTTTCTTTCTCGTTTCACCATTCCTACAACGATCTGCCATAACTGCGTGTCTACCTACCTGTTGATCTCAGCTTGAATTCTTGTTTCATATTTCTTAAATTACTGGTTGGTTAATCTATTCGCCTAACCGTAGTTTAAAAAGAAACATATTCAAAATTACTATAGATAGCTTCTCTTGTTTTGTAAATCTATTATCGTTAAAGGTAATTTAAAAATGATTTTTAAAGGGAAATTACCTTAAAATTAATTACTTTTTGTAGAGAAACTGTTCTGAACAATATATTGTATTTTTTAAACATCTATTTTACTTCAATAAATAAATATTTTATTTATTTTTAATTAGTGCAATCTGTTCAATTAAAGAATAATATTAAATTCGAAAATCTAGTGTGAAACACACAACTTTCTCTTGCCAATGCAAATAATTAACAATAAACCTAACATTAGTAATAAAACATTAAAAATAAACAAAAAACTAACCCCAGAAATGTAACCTTATTTTAATCATGACTGAAAAACGCAAAATGAAAATCGAACTCGGTTCGGCTTAAAAATATGGAAAATCACTCTTTCAAGCTAAACTAGGCTCTGTAGAGAAAAATGCTCTAAATAAAAGTTGTAGATCTTTTAATTTTCTATAAATTCGATTAAATACACTTTTGTCATAAAATGCATACTAAGGCAGAAATCTTAAAAAAATCGATTTTTCACACGTTTTCGTGAGAAAAAAAACAGAAAATCGCTAATTACTGCTAAACTAAGCGTTATACCAAAAAATGTTTGAAATAAAAGTTGTAGTATTTTAATTTCTCTACAATTTTTATTATATAAATTTTTGCGCTAAATTGCATATTAAAGCCGTAATCTTAAAAAAACTATGTTTTTACGTGAAAACAGCTTCACCCAGAATTTCAGCAAACATGGCGCCTATCCTATCTTGTAGAGCATACAAAATTTAGTAAATGAGGCGATTTTTTAAAAAAATCGTAGGACCAGTTTTTGAGAAAATCGCAAAAAAGTGAAAAATTACACGAATAAACTACTATTTCCGGTTGACCGATTTTGATAAAAATGTTCGTGTCGGGTCCGGTAGTGGTATGCAACTTAAGTTTCAAGTTTCAAATTCGTACGATGTTCCGTTTTTGAGATATTTTGTATACACACACACACTCACCTAAGAATTCTTAAAGTTTCTTTCTCGTTTCATCCTTCCTACAACGGTGTGCCATAACTGTGTGCCTACCTACCTGTTGATCTCAGCTTGAATTCTTGTTTCATATTTTCTTAAATTACTGGTTGGTTAATCTATTCGCTGAACTGTAGTTTAAAAAGAAACATATTCAAAATTACTAGGGATATCTTCTCGTTTGTAAATCTATTATGGTTTTTTTTTAACTTTTTATTTGTTATCGGGAACTGTACATTGTTGACAACTACCCAATTTGATCGCTGCTTTTTGCTTTTTACTTTCTCTTGCCTGTATAAATATATAGGAAGGAAAGTATTGTTTTCATATCGATTTTAAGAAATCGAGTTTTCACCGGATCTACATGTTTTCAGACCCCCTGAACCCAAAAAAACATGTTTTTAGCGATTGGTCTGTGTGTGACCAAATTTCATTGCTGCTTTTTTACTTTCTCTTGCCTATATGAATATATAGGAAGGAAAGTATTGTTTTCATATCGATTTTAAGAAATCGAGTTTTCACCGGATCTACACGTTTTCAGACCCCCTGAAACTAAAAAATATGTTTTTAGCGATTGGTCTGTGTCTATACAAAATATCTCAAGAACGGAACATCTTACGAACTTGAAACTTAAGTTACATACCACTACCGGACGAGACACGAACATTTTTATCAAAATCGGTCAACCGGAAGTAGTTTATTCGTGTAATTTTTCACTTTTTTCGATTTTCTCAAAAACTGGTCCTACGGTTTTTTTTTAAATTCACCTGGTTTACTAGATTTTTTATGCTCTACAAGATAGGATAGGCGCCATGTTTGCTGAAATTCTCGGTGAGGCGTTTTTCACGTAAAGAAATTGTTTTTTTAAGATTGCGGCGTTAATATGCATTTAAGCGCAAAAATGTATATAATTAAATTTGTAGAAAATTTAAAATTCTACAACTTTTATTTCAAACATTTTTTGTATAACGCCATAGTTTAGCGGTAATTAGCAATTTTCTGTTTTTCTCAGGAAAACGTGTGAAAAATTTATTTTTTTAAGGTTTTGGCCTTAGTATGCATTTTACGACAAAAGTGTATGTAATAAAATTTATAGGAAATTAAGAGATCTACAACTTTTATTTAGAGAATTTTTTTGTACAGAGTTAGCGTGAAAGAGCGATTTTTCGTATTTTTAAGCCAAACTGAGGTTGATTTTCATTTTGCGTCTTTCACTCATGATTAAAATTAGGTTATGTTTATTGAGGCACTTTTTTATTTTTAATGTTTTATTACTAATGTTAGGTTTATTGTTAATTATTTGCATTGGCCAGAGAAAGTTGTGTGAGTGTTTCACTACAGATTTTTACTTTCTCTTGCCTATATGAATATATAGGAAGGAAAGTATTGTTTTCATGTCGAGTTTTCACCGGATCTATAAGTTTTCAGACCCCCTGAACCCAAAAAACATGTTTTTAGCGATTGGTCTGTGTGTGAACAGAATATCTCAAGAACGGAACATCGTACGAACTTGAAACTTAAGTTACATACCACTACCGGACCCGACACGAACATTTCATCAAAATCGGAAAACCGGAAGTAGTAGTAACTTAGTTTATTCCAATAATTTTTCACTTTTTTGCGATTTTCTCAAAAACTGGTCCTACGATTTTTTTTTAAATCGCCTGATTTACTACATTTTTTATTCTCTACAAGATAGGGTAGGCGCCATGTTTGCTGAAATTCTGCGTGAAGCTGTTTTTACGTAAAAACATTTTCTTTTTAAGATTGCGGCTTTAATATGCATTTTAGCGCAAAACGTTATATAATATAAGTTGTAGAGAATTTAAAAACCTACAACTTTTATTTCAAACATTTTTTTGTATAACGCTTAGTTTAGCGGTAATTTGCGATTTTCTGTTTTTTTCTCACGAAAACGTGAGAAAAATCGATTTTTTTAACATTTCGGCCTTAGAATGCATTTAACGACAAAAGTGTATAAAATAAAATTTATAGGAAATTAAGAGATCTGAAACTTTTATTTTAAGCATTTTTTTGTACAGTGCCTAGTTTAGGGTGAATAAGCGATTTTCCGTATTTTTAAGCTAAACTGAGGTAGATTTTAATTTTGCGTATTTCACTAATGTTTTTTGAGGTTAGTTTTTTGTTCATTTCTAATGTTTTAATACTAATTTTAGGTTTATTGTTAATTATTTGCATTGGCAAGAGAAAGTCGTGTGAGTGTTTCACACCAGATTTTTTTATTTTTAATGTTTTATTACTAATGTTAGGTTTATTGTTAATTATTTGCATTGGCCAGAGAAAGTTGTGTGAGTGTTTCACACGAGATTTTTTAAGCTTTTTTTTGTTATTGGGAACTGTACATTGTTAACAACTACCCAATTTGATAGCTGCTTTTTGCTTTTTTTGCTGGGGTTAGACATGAGTTTGAACAGGGACCCACTGTAGAGTTTGTTCATGAATGGCTCTCAACTGGTCACCATACAAAGTCTCTTCCCCAACTGGTGTTACTTAACAAATAATAGCGACTTTCTACCAGCTGACTGACTGGGCTGGCCCAGGTAGACGTTAAACGTGATTAAAAAAGATTTTTAGAGGGAAATCTATCTTTAAAATTAATTATTTTTTGTAGAGAAAATGATTCTGAACAAAATATTGTATTTTTTGGACATCTATTTTACTTCAATAAATAAATATTTTATTTATTTTTCAATGAGTGCAAATCTGTTAAATTTAAGAATGATTTTTTTTATTCCTAATTTGTGTACGTTGCAATCTGTTCAATTTAGAACAATAAGCAACCCCATGACCCAATGAGATGAGGATGATGTGTATGACGTGTAAATGAGGTGTAGTCTTGTACAGACCCAGGCCGACCACTCCTGAGAGAGTATGGTTAATTAGACCCCAACCATCAAAGTACACCGGTAACCACTGTCTAGTATTCAAATCCGTATAAAAGTAACTACCTTTAATAGGATTTGAACCAGGAACCTTCGTCTCCGAAAATCAGCTGTTAAACAGCTGATTTTGGCGACGACTTTACCTCTAGACCAACCCGGTGGGTAAGAATAATATTAAATTCAAAAATAATTATATTAAAATTCTACTCAAAACTACCAATCCATAATAATCCGCAAATAAAAACGAAATCAAAACAGATGCACATTTTAAACTGCATAAAATATTCTGTTTTGATTTCAAATAAAGCGAAATTTCAATATCTATTATTCATTTTTTCCTGAGTAATTCACATGAATCTTTTCAGAATTAAATTTTCTAAAAATTTATTTTAGAAAAAATACACCTTTATTTACCATTTATGGAAGTTATCTTACGTTAAACACAAAAATGTGTTATTTCTTTGCACCAATTCTTGTGTTTTATGTAAGATATCTCTGAAAGTATTGCATTTACAGCTCTGGAACCAATTTTATTCAATTTTTCAGATTAAAAAACATAAGAAATAATTGTATTTGTATCTTTGTAACTACCTTTAATATTTTTATACGGCCTTACTTCACCGAGGGTACAGAGTTGTAGGTGAAACTTTTCGCTATCCGTAACTCGCTAACTAAGCGTTTTCAAGCATATGTTTATATGAACTTTTTTTCTTATTTTTACTTTCTCTTGCCTATATGAATATATAGGAAGGAAAGTATTGTTTTCATGTCGATTTTTCGAAATCGAGTTTTCACCGGATCTATAAATTTTCAGACCCCCTGAACCCAAAAAACATGTTTTTAGCGATTGGTCTGTGTGTGTGTGTGTGTGTATACAAAATATCTCAAGAACGGAACATCGTACGAACTTGAAACTTAAGTTACATACCACTACCGGACCCGACACGAACATTTTCATCAAAATCGGTCAACCAGAAGTAATTAGTAGTTTATTCGTGTAATTTTTCACTTTTTTGCGATTTTCTCAAAACCTGGTCCTACGATTTTTTTAAAAATCGCCTTATTTACTTAATTTTTTATGCTCTACAAGATAGGGTAGGCGCCATTTTTGCTGAAATTCTTGGTCAGGCTGTTTTCACGTAAAAAATTTGTTTTTTTAAGATTGCAGCTTCAATATTCATTTTAGCGAAAAAATGTATATATAATAAAAGTTGTAGAGAATGTAAAATTCTCCAACTTTTATTTCAAACATTTTTTTTTGTATAACGCTTAGTTTAGCGGTAATTAGCGATTTTCGGTTTTTTCTCACGAAAACGCGTGAAAAATTGATTTTTTTTAAAAGATTTTGGCCTTAGTATGCATTTTATGACAAAAGTGTATATAATTGAATTTATAGAAAATTAAACGATCTACAACTTTTATTTAGAGATTTTTTCTCTACAGAGCCTAGTTTAGCGTGAAAGAGTAATTTTCCGTATTTTTAAGGCAAACTGAGATCGATTTTCATTTTGCGTCTTTCATATATCATTAAAATTAGGTTATGTTTATTGAAGTTAGTTTTTTGTTTATTTCTAATGTTAGGTTTATTGTTAATTATTTGCACTGGCAAGAGAAACTTGTGTGAGTGTTTCACACCAGATTTTTAGCTATAGAATGAGATCCCAAGAGATTGCCACATAGTTTTGAATCACCCGGTATAATAACCTTTGTTTTTGTAAGTTGTTTAGGTCATCAGCCAAAACCTGGTTGGTTTTGGTTGGTAACACGAAGAGTCAGTGGTTTACCATTGCCTTTTAAAGTACGCTTATCAGCATTCCAGGCTCTCTGAATAGTATTTACTTTCGTTCCTGCAAATGACACCTTCACTTCATTCATCACAGAGTTGGCTGTATAATGAAATACTGTCTTTTACACTTGTACCTCTTCTGTTAATACAAAGAAAGGATAATACTGTAATACAAAGAAAGGAAAGTTATCTACAGTCTGTATAAGAATCAAACGGCTGTTTTGAGAATCGAGGGGTACGAAAAAGAGGCTGCTGTAAGAAAAGGTGTACGACAAGGTTGTTCTCTGTCACCACTACTTTTTAACTTGTATATAGAAGAGGCTATAAATGAAGTGAAGGAGAAATTTGACGTAGGAATAAAAATTCAAGGAGAAACAATAAAAATGTTGAGATTCGCCGATGATATAGTAGTATTAGCCGAGGCAAAGAATGAACTAGAGGATGCCTTAAATGGAATGGATGAGATCTTGAGGAAGGATTACTTCATGAAAATTAATAAGAACAAAACGAAAGTGTTGTGCAGCATCAAGAGTGGTTTAGAAGAGATGGGAAATTTAAAAGTAGGCAACGAGAACATACAGGAAGTTGGGGAATTCTGCTATCTAGGGAGTAAAATAACAAAGGATGGTAGAAGCACGAGTGATATCAAGAGTAGAATTGCTCAAGCTAGAAAAGCCTTTGAAATGAAAAACAGCTTACTGACTAAAAACATTGATTTACAGATTAGGAAAAATTTCTTAAAACATTATGTTTGGAGTGTAGCATTATACGGAAGTGAAACGTGGGTGATAGGGGCTGTAGAACGGAAGAGGATAGAAGCTTTTGAAATGTGGTGTTATAGGAAAATGTTAAAGATTAGGTGGGTGGACAAAATAAGTAATTTAGAGGTTCTTAGGCGAGTGGATGAAAAAAGAAGTATATGGAAGCATCTTACCAAAAGAAGGGATAGGCTAGTGGGGCATATCCTAAGACATCCAGGTATTGGGCTATCAATAATGGAGGGTAACATTGAGGGAGTAAATTGTAGAGGGAGGCAAAGATTAGAATATATAAAGCAAATTACAAAAGATGTAGGGTGTTACAGGTATGTAGATATGAAACAACTTGCGCAAGATAGAACAGGTTGGAGAACTGCATCAAACCAATCGAGAGACTGATGACAAAAAAAAAACCTCTTCTGTTGTTAAATATTTCTGCCATATCATTTTGGGTGACCATGTGATAAAAAAAATATAGTACATTTGTTTTTGGAAGAAGCTTGTAAGGGGAGGGCGAGTAGGTAGAGTAGGGATAGTTTCAAAGGGGCAAATGTTGTCTCCTTCTCACTTAATCATCATTCCCTCTCTTTCTAACTGTATACTACTCTGTTACAACTACTATGCTAGACTAAAAACTAGTTAAAAACTTTATATTTTCTGTTGTCTTTTGCCTTTCTCCATCTGAATCCCGTATCTTTAATAATTTTCCACAGCAACCATTTGCTTCCTTTGAAATTAATTTTCTCCCGCAAAACGGGAAGTAACAAATTCAAAGTTGTCCATTCAGCGTTTGTTTTATGAAAATCATACATTGTTCTTCTCACAACACACTTATCAAAATCGTCCACTTCACTTTTCACTTTCCTTCTCATTCTTTTTTTATTTGGTGTTCTGATTAGCATATCAGGGTTTTTTCTTTTTTCTTTAAAAATTCTTTGAACTGTAGGCTACTACGCGAAATCCTCATAGCTCTGGCTACACGATTTTGCGCATCGGTCAGTTTTGTTCAGCTTCATTTTTCATAAAATTGTGTACACTGACTATATACTCCCTAGCCTGGCCATGTATAGGGTGATTCAAAAAGAGCGCCGGTTTTGATATATCAAATTAAGAGATTTATTTTATTGAAAAACTGAAAATAAATACATCAACAAGTTCATCTTACCTTCCGATTTCATGTATGAAAAAAATGATGTCATGCATGTGTCCTCCTCTACTGCGCTAGCACGCATCAACTCTGTCCATGAAATTGGATATTACTGCACGACAAGTTTCGACTTCCATTTGCCCGATAACCCGTCGAATTTCCTCCTTCAAGTCATTGATGTTTCGGGGTTTATTGGCATACACCAATGACTTCAGATGACCCCAAAGATGAAAGTCACAAGGCGTCAAGTCACACGACCTTGGTGGCCATTGATGGTCGGAATTACGAGAAATGATGCGATCCTGGAACCGTTCACGGAGCAACAACATTGTTTCTCGTGCAGAAACTGAATTTTATACGGGTGATATTGGAGATCGTACCGAAGAATTCTCCGTACAGAAGAACATCGTAAACCCAATTGTTGAGAACGGCGACGTATTGATTTCGCTGAGCTAACAGCCACACTGTCACGAACCAACGCAATGTTCTGCTCAGTTCGGCCAGAACGACGACGTCCAGAACTTTTAAGGTCGACTGTTGAACCCGTCTCAAAAAACGTTTTCATGAGCCTGCGAACTGTTGATTCATTCGGTGCTTCATTACGTCCTAGAGTACCGCGAAGTCGTCTGACAGTAGCCGCATAACTCTCTCCACTCTGGTAAAATGTTTTGACGATTAACACTCGTTGTGCAATAGTAAACTTCTCCATGGTTATACACAGACTGCGAACAAGAGAAACTACAGCTGAATCGTCAATCGGATTGTTCTCCGAAATAGAAATGAAGTCTAACAATGTTGCCAACCGATAAACAAAAATTTACCAGCCGTTTAAAAACCGGCGCTCTTTTTGAATCACCCGTTATATCAATAAAAGTAAAAATTAAAAATAGATGGTGATTAGTGCTTATTACTAATTTGTTTATAATCAATAGCAGTATGGAAGTAGTAGTACGTTTTGCAGTAGCACACTATACAAACTGCTGCAACCACTTTACATTTGTGGGATTGAAAATACTTATTACGGAAGCTTCTATTGAAATTACATGGACTATAGCACTATGATAAGACTGATCACTTCCCTTCGAGATGCTTCCCCCACCACTAAACAGAACAGCTCAGCGGCACAGAGCGTTGGTGGGAGAGCTTCTAACTAGAACAAATGACCTATAACTATTTTTTGTAGCCCTGGAACTACCAGATGGAGTGCAAATAATTTTACACTCCACCTGCCTTTTATGGACATCTCCATACATCAGCTGTCAAGTAGCTGACCAGCGGTGAGGACTTTACCTCTAGACCAGTGGTTCCCAACCTGGGGGCGGTCGCCCCCTAGTGGGCGATTTCGGTTTGCAGGGGGGCGATGAGTATTCAAAGACAGAAAAAATAAAACTGTACTACAACAGTACTGACCAACGGTGAAGACTTTACCTCTAGACCAGTGGTTCCCAACCTGGGGGCGGTCGCCCCCTAGTGGGCGATTTCGGTTTGCAGGGGGGCGATGAGTATTCAAAGACAGAAAAAATAAAACTGTACTACAACAGTACTGACCAACGCTGAAGACTTTACCTCTAGACCAGTGGTTCCCAACCTGGGGGCGGTCGCCCCCTAGTGGGCGATTTCGGTTTGCAGGGGGGCGATGAGTATTCAAAGACAGAAAAAATAAAACTGTACTACAACAGTACTGACCAACGGTGAAGACTTTACCTCTAGACCAGTGGTTCCCAACCTGGGGGCGGTCGCTCCCTAGTGGGCGATTTCGGTTTGCAGGGGGGCGATGAGTATTCAAAGACAGAAAAAATAAAACTGTACTACTACAACAGTACTGACCAACGGTGAAGACTTTACCTCTAGACCAAAGGTTCCCAACCTGGGGGCGGTCGCCCCCTAGTGGGCGATTTCGGTTTGCAGGGGGGCGATGAGTATTCAAAGACAGAAAAAATAAAACTGTACTACAACAGTACTGACCAACGGTGAAGACTTTACCTCTAGACCAGTGGTTCCCAACCTGGGGGCGGTCGCCCCCTAGTGGGCGGTTTCGGTTCGCAGGGGGGCGATGAGTATTCAAAGACAGAAAAAATAAAACTGTACTACAACAGTACTGACCAACGGTGAAGACTTTACCTCTAGACCAGTGGTTCCCAACCTGGGGGCGGTCGCCCCCTAGTGGGCGATTTCGGTTTGCAGGGGGGCGATGAGTATTCAAAGACAGAAAAAATGAAACTGTACTACAGGGTAGAATCTTTACTGTATTGGATACATGTTTCTTTTACAAACAAATAGTTTAGTTTTTACAAACAAATAAACTAAACTCTTTGTTGACATTTTTTATGGTCGAGCTCCTACACATGAGATGAAGAATTCTGGACACAACTGCTTTGGTTGATTATTTGTTGTGAACAATAATAAATCTTTTTTACAGAAAGACATACTTTATTTTTTATCAACACATTACTTCAAATTAAATTAGGTATACGATGCTAAGAAAAGGGGCGATAGGTGTAAGTGATCCTTCACAAAGGGGTGAAGCCCCATAAAAGGTTGGGAACCAGTGCTCTAGACCAACCTGGTGGGGTTTTTACCAATAAATAAATAAAAACAAAAGCATGCCGCCTCTGTGACCCAGTGGTTAGCGTTCTAGGCTGCAAAGCGGAGGTTCCGGATTTGATCCCCAGCTAGAATCTGAAAAACACTGAAATCTTCAAAGCAACATTCCTTTCCAAAGACAAAAGTAGTTCTTAATGACCAATATATTGGTGTGACTTTAAATAAACTAAAAAAATCTGGTGTTAAACACTCACACAACTTTCTCTTGCCAATGCAAATAATTTAAACTATATAACCTAACATTAGTAATAAAAAATTAGAAATAAAAAAAAAACTAGCCTCAAAAAAACATAACCTTATTTTAATCATGAGTGAAAAACGCAAAATGAAAATCGACCTCAGTTTGGCTTAAAAATACGGAAAATCACTCTTTCACGCTAAACTAGGCTCTATAGAGAAAAATGCTCTTAAATAATATTTGTAGATCTTGTAATTTCTTATAAATTTTTTTATATACACTTTTGTCGTTAAATGCATGTTAAGGCCGAAATCTTTAAAAAATCGATTTTTCACACGTTTTCGTGAGAAAAAAACAGAAAATCGCTAATTACCGCTAAACTATACGTTATACACAAAAATGTTTGAATAAAAGTTGTAGGATTTTAAATTCTCTACAGCTTTTATTTTAAAATTTTTTGTGCTAAAATGCATATTAAAGCCGTAATCTTAAAAAAACAATTTTTTTACGTGAAAAAAAAGCCTCACCTTCCGGTTGACCGATTTTGATGAAAATGTTCGTGTCAGGTCCGGTAGTGGTATTTAACTTAAGTTTCAAGTTTGTACGATGTTCCGTTCTTGAAATATTCTGTTCACACAGACCAATCGCAAAAAACATGTTTTTTGGGTTCAGGGGCCTGAAAACGTGTAGATCCGGTGTAGAGTGGATTTCTTAAAATCGACATGAAAACAATACTTTCCTTCCTAAATATTCATATAGGCAAGAGAAAGTAAAAATGTCGAACAATAATATTATAATAACAAGTTAACATTCATTAGTTTTACTAAGTAACAGATTTATTAAATTTTTATGAAAATGTATAAAATATTTTTTGTTTAAATTTATCTTTTAATTGTAGAATGCTTAATTGATAATAAATAATAAATTAATTAAGTAGTAAAGTTAATAAATATTTCTAAAATAAATTAATTGATGACTCATTCATTTCCTTGAGAATTCATGGGATTGATATTTTCAAAATTCAGTACACTAGGATCAAATTCAGTTCCTTTGAATGGAGATCCTTCGACATTCCAAGCATTCTTCAAAATGTTTTCAGCTTTCTAAAAAACAAAAACAAAATTTCTGGTGTGAAACACACAACTTTTTATTACCAATGCAAATAATTAACAATAAACCTACCATTAGTAATAAAACATTAGAAATACACAAAAAACCACCCTCAATAAAAAAAATCTAATTTTAATCATGCGTGAAAGACGCAAAATGAAAATCAACCTCAGTTTGGCTTAAAAATACGGAAAATTACTCTATCAGGCCGATATCTTTAAAAAATTGATTTTTCACACGTTTTCATGAGAAAAAAACAGATAATCGGTAATTACCGCTAAACTAAGCGTTGTACAAACAAATGTTTAAAATAAAAGTTGTAGGACTGTAAATTCTCTACAATTTTTATTATATAAATTTGTGCACTAAGATGTATGTTAAAGCCGTAATCTTAAAAAAACAATTTTTTTACGTGAAAAAAGCCTCACCAAGAATTTCAGCAAACATGGCGCCTACCCTATCTTGTAGAGCGTAAAAAATTTAGTAAACCAGGCAACTTTAACAAAAATTGTAGGACGAGTTTTTGAGAAAATTGCAAAAAAGTGAAAAATTGTACGAATTAACTACTCTTTCTGGTAGGCCGATTTTGATGAAAATGTTTGTGCCGGGTCCGATAGTGGTACATAACTTAAGTTTTAAGTTTCAAGTTCGTACGACGTTCCGTTCTTGAGATAATCAGTTCACACACACAGACCAATCACTAAAAACATGTTTTTTGGGTTCAGGAGGTCTGAAAACGTGTAGATCCGGTGAAAACTTGATTTCGAAAAATCGACATGAAACAATACTTTCCTTCCTATATATTAATATAGGCAAGAGAAAGTAAGAAATAGATAATAAAAACTTAAAGAGAATCGGTAAATGTAAGGATATATAAATGCTAAATCATTTACTATTCACTCTGTTTTAAGCATAATGAACTTTGATAAAAAAGTCACTATTTTAAGTGACCTTTTACACGATTGAAGAGACCGTATTTTAACGGGAAATCACTAATTGATGGTAAACTAAGCGCTGTAGAAAAAAAATGTTGCAAATAAAAGTTGTACATTTTTTAATTTTGTACGACTACATGCTGCCCATAACAGACAGGTGGAGTGCCAAATTATTTACACGACATCAGGGAAATCACTAATTGATGGTAAACTAAGCGCTGTAGAAAAAAAATGTTGCAAATAAAAGTTGTACATTTTTTAATTTTGTACGACTACATGCTGC
This sequence comes from Catonia carolina, assembly GCA_035578175.1. NCBI lineage: Eukaryota > Metazoa > Arthropoda > Insecta > Hemiptera > Achilidae > Catonia > Catonia carolina. The sequence goes on along the minus strand of JAQMRL010000021.1, from coordinate 4,960,251 downwards.
CCATAACAGACAGGTGGAGTGCCAAATTATTTACACTCAACCTGTTTGTTGCAGGGCTAAAATAAATAGTTCTGTTTCTTATCACATGGTCAGCCAGTTAAATGACTGAATCATTTAAGAACAGAAGAGGTAGAGGTGTAAAAGACACTAATCAGAGTTATCTTATCTGAAAGTAATGAATCTCATTGTACAGCCAGACCCTGTGGTGAATGAAGTGAAGGTGTCATTTGCAGGGTGAAAAGTTAGATGCTTTTCATAGGGCCCGACATGCTGATAAGTGTACTTTTCCATTCGGTGGGGAAGGCAATGGTAAATCACCTCACTCTTCGATTTACTTAGTAAAACCTCTACAGGTTCAAACCAGCCTACAGGCTGATCACCTAAACAACAACAACAACGGCTACATACGAGGTGTGGCTATTAAATAACGAGACTGATGTTGTAAAAAGTTTTATTTTTATTTTATACATAATCACTTATTGTCACCTTCAATATACACTCCTTCGCTATCCTTACAACGCTCCATGCGAATCTTCCATTATTGGAAACAGTGCTGGAAGTGATCTTCTGTCAGCTTCTTCAGGACACATGTCGCTTTCTCTTTTACAGCTTCCACAGACTCAAATCTTGTCCTTTTTAATGCAGATTTCACCTTATGGAACAGGTAGACAATATTTACATGTGATGAAATGTGGTTTTTTTACTAATGATCTGGAAATGAAGCGCCAATCCATGCACTGGAAGAGCCGAACTTCATCGAGAGCAAAAAAAAGCTCGAATGAGCAAGTCAAAATTTAAAGCAATGATGATTGTTTTTTTTGATATCCATGGGATTGTGTATCTTCACTGGGTTCGTGAAGGTAAAACAATTAATAAATATTTTTACTTTGAGGTACTTTCTAAACTACGTCTAAGAGTAAGGAAAAAACCACCCCGAAATGTGGAAGGACAAATCATGGGTTCTCCACCAAGACAATGGGCCAGCTCATTCCGCGTTATCTGTCAAGAGGTCCCTAGCCAAGTACAGCATTTTAGTGTTAGAACAACCACCTTATTCACCAGATATTACACCATGTGACTTCTACCTGTTCCCTAAGGTGAAATCTGCATTAAAAGGGACAAGATTTGAGTCTGTGGAAGCTGTAAAAGAGAAAGCGGTACGTGTCTTGAAGGAGCTGACAGAAGATGACTTCCAGCACTGTTTCCAACAATGTAAAATTCGCATGGAGCGTTGTATGGATAGAGGAGTGTGTATTGAAGGTGACAATAAGTGATTATGTATAAAATTAAAATAAAATTTTTTACATTGTCAGTCTCGTTATTTAGTAGCCACACCTTGTGTATACACTTTTTTACCACGTGAATGTTGAAGTTATACAGCTTCTCAACAATGCAGATCTGAATAGGACGCTATTTCATGTGAAACCTTTTGAACTGTTATAATGAACAATACTAAGTTATTAAGTCGTTATTTAATAGTTACTTGTACATATTTTGAAGTGTTTAGTAAATATTATTATTTTGTTTTTGTATGTATATAACGGGTGTTTTGTTTAGAGGTATAGAACTCTAAGTTGGCAGTACTGATTTCCATGGCAGCCATTTTTAAAACTGTTTTGTAATTTACGTTCAGTTTGGTTTGCCATTTTATAATGAATAGACTGCCGCCTGAACAACGCTTGTAAATTGTGCAGATTTATTTTGAAAATCATGGTTCGGTTCGTGAAACTTATCGCGCACTACGTCCGTTTTATGATCGACATAATCGTCCATCAGAGCAAATAATTCGCTCAACAATGAAACGTTTTCGGTCAACATTTACTCTGAATGACAACACACATCCTTTGAGACGTCATACAGTGCGTACTGAAGAAGCTATTGCTGCTGTAGAGCGTAGCATTGAGGAAGACCCGAATGAGTCCATCCGCCATTGTGCACAAAACTTGGAGCTGTGTCCATCAACTTTATGGAAGATTTTGCGGACTGATCTTAATTTGCATGCTTACAAAATCCAACTCGTTCAGGAATTAAAGCTGAATGACCACCTGGCACGGCGTGCATTTGGAGAATGGGCCCAGAACATGATTGCTGTTGATCCCGATTTTCACATGAAAATTTTGTTCAGTGATGAAGCCCAGTTTCCGTTGAATGACTATGTGAATAAACAAAACTGCCGCATTTGGAATGAAGGTAATCCTCGATATATTGCTGAGAAGCCTTTACATCCAGAAAAAGTGACTGTTTGGTGTGCTTTATGGGCTGGTGGAGTCATTGGTCCTTACTTCTTCAAAAATGATGCCGGGCAGAATGGTACAATCAATGGTGACCGCTACAGAGCCATGATCAATGACTTTTTTGTTCCTGAATTGAATCGCCTTAATTTTGGAGAGCTGTGGTTTCAACAAGATGGTGCACACAGCGCGTGGCACAATCGATTTACTGAAGGAAACGTTTGGTGAACGCATAATTTCACGTTCTGGACCTGTAAATTGGCCTCCAAGGTCGTGCGATCTAACACCGCTGGACCTTTTTCTGTGGGGGTATGTGAAGTTGCTAGTCTATGCCAATAAGACACAGACAATTGACGACTTGGAAGGCAACATTCGTCGCGTTATTACCAATATACGGCCCCAAATGCTGCAAAAAGTGGTCACAAATTGGACATCTCGATTGGACCACGTCCGAGCCAGCCGCGGCGGCTACATGCCGGAAATTATTTTTAAATAAAAATGGCAAACAGTTATCTTTAAAATAAAACCAATTCCACGTCAATTGTTCAATTATACTGTGTTTTATTTCATTTTAAAGTTCTATACCTCTAAAAAAAACACCCTTTATAACTGAATTTTCAGAATCTACCATAAAGATGAAACAGTGTTCCTATCAAATTTCTAGGAAAAATGTAACGACAATTCCAATTTACCAATTGCCCAGATGTTTTAAGCCCAAGTTTTTTTCGTTCTTCATTCCACATTAACTCTTGTACTTTCATTTGATCTTCTTCACTTAAATCCGACATCGGTCTACTGGCATCAAATTGTTTCGTATCAAGTTTCGGCTCTGATTTAAGAAGTCCATCCCACCAGCGTTCCTCGCCTTTTTCACAGTGGATCTGGAAATGAGATTACAGAATTTAAATATCTGTGAAAATAACCTGTTTTTAATTGACGAGGCTCTGGTGTCTGAGTGACTTTTGGAATAAACAGCCCCCTTCCACAAGGTGGAAGGTAGGGCAATCTCTTGTCCTGGAGGTTGTTATAAATATAACAAACTACGGTGGCATGTGGGCCGCACATGCGCAGTAAGTAGCTCCCCCGCCACAGCGTCGTAGCCTGATACAGGCTGCCTCTAAAGTAGTACTCACTACTCATTGTGTTCTGTTCATGCGGTAATAGTTTTGACATTTCTGTCGCTGTCGAAAGCCGCACGCCACCGAAATTAGTTGCGCGCGTACAAAATACGGGGAAAAATGTCTGCGATTCATTTTGGGGTAATAGGCAATAAGTTTTTTCTAAATGATGTACCTATCATAAGTTTTGACAGGCCCGAAAGAGAGGTACGTCATACCCTCATTTTGTTATATTTACTATACAGTTCTTTTTGTTAAAATTTCATACAACTGATATTGTGCGAGTTGATTTCTAAAAATTGACGAATGTTTGGTATAAAGTTCATACTATTAAAAATGATTCAGCTTCTTGGAATACTAACAGGAAGGAGACACCAGACGATGATCTATCTCTGACTTCCCTTCAAAAAGTGATTTTTTTCAAGCTCGTTTATTATTTCTCTTTCTGCCCTACGTATATCAAATTACAGATAAAATTTTATATTTTATAACAAAATAATAAAACGCGTATTATGTCGTCCTGGTAAAGAAGTTATATTAGCCTACGTGATACGCAAAAAATGCGATGAGATTTAAACGTCTAACTTTGTACGAGCGTATCTTATCTAAATATCAGAGTATAATAATAACATTTATAGTGTAATAAAATAAGATTCATTAGGAAGCAAAAGTAATTTTTTCAGAATTTTTTGATGAAAAATGAGCTTGTTAGAGTGTAGTGAACGAAACTGGCCGGCAGAGTGCCTTACCGTACCGCGTATTGTCACTATTGCGCTTGAACACCGTGCACTGATTGAAATGAGTTGAGGGGAACGGCGGCGCAACACATTATCTCTCTGTCTCACTACCCTCCCTACCTGCCGCCGTAGTTGGCGAACAGTATACTACTGGCTGTAGTCCAATCGGTAGAGTCGACATAGGACCGAATGGAACGGCAGGGCATCCGGCAGAGTAGTTCAAAAGGAAAAATGGTTGGGGAGGAAAAACCTTTGCTGGTGCCGCTGGCAAGCGAGTAGGGGATCGTCTATACCACTACCTAAAGAATAGAAGCGGTCGCTGATGCAGCAAACACCGTTTAACGCTACCTACAGGTGAAGCAGTCGCTAGTGAAGCGAAGGGAAAGGATTGTCTTCACCGCTGCCTAAAGAAACAGGAGTCGTCACCAACATAGCGAACACCCGAACACCATTCGCCACTGCCTTCTGGAGGAGCAGGTCGTTGGTAAACAGAAGAGAAAGGGAAGGGAAATTAGTAAGCATGGAGCCAAGAAATACTCAATGTTTAGTAATAATAGTTAGAATAATATATTGAGTGGAGAGTGTGTGAAAGTCGTTGCTTGATACATTGAACTGGTTAGTAAGGACAGAGAGTTTATGAAAAGGATGCCGTGGTATTCCTACCACACCCGTCACTCACACAAATCCTTACGTGGTACGCATACCACATCCGCACAAAATGGGTTAATTAAAAAATCTGGTGTGAAACACTCACACAACTTTCTCTTGCCAATGCAAATAATGACAAATATAACCTAACATTAGTAATAAAACATTAGAAATAAACAAAAAACTAACCTCAATAAACATAACCTAATTTTAATCATATATGAAAGACGCAAAATGAAAATCGATCTCAGTTTGCCTTAAAAATACAGAAAATCATCACTCTTTCACGCTAAACTAGGCTCTGTAGAGAAAAATGCTCTAAATAAAAGTTGTAGATCTTTTAATTTTCTATAAATTCGATTATATTCTTTTTTGTCATAAAATGCACACTAAGGCCGAAATCTTTAAAAAAATAGATTTTTCACACGTTTTCGTGAGAAAAAAAGAAAATTGCTAATTACCGCTAAACTAAGCGTTATACACAAAAATGTTTGAAATAAAAGTTGTAGATTTTTAAATTTTCTACATTATTTATTTTATAAAATTTTGCGCTACAATGCATATTAAAGCCGTAATCTTAAAAAAAAAACACTTTTTACATAAAAACAGCCTCACCAAGAATTTCAGCAAACATGGCGCCTACCCTATCTTGTAGAAAATAAAAAATTGAGTAAACCAGGCGATTTAAAAAAAAATCGTAGGACCAGTTTTTGAGAAAATTGCAAAAAAAGTAAAAAATTACACGAATAAACTACTACTTCCGGTTGACCGATTTTGATGAAAATGTTAGTGTCAGGTCCGGTAGTGGTATGTAACTTAAGTTTTAAGTTTCAAGTTCGTACGATGTTCCATTCTTGAGATATTTTGTATACACACACACACACACCAATCACTAAAAACATGTTTTGTTGGGTTCAGGGGGTCTGAAAACGTGTAGATCCGGTGAAAAATCGACATGAAAACAATACTTTCCTTCCTATATATTCATATAGGCAAGAGAAAGTAATCTATATATTTAAAATAAATCTTCATAATGCATCCTGCAGTTTGAAATTCTTTCTATTTCATATAATAATTTCACCAACCTTCTTTTTAAACTGCCTCACCTTTATTACTTTCTCTTGCCTATATGAATATATAGGAAGGAAAGTATTGTTTTCATGTCGATTTTTCGAAATCCAGTTTTCACCGGATCTACACGTGTTCAGACCCCCTGAACCCAAAAAACATGTTTTTAGCGATTGGTCTGTGTGTGTGAGTGTGAACAGAATATCTCAAGAACGGAACATCGTACGAACTTGAAACTTAAAACTTAAGTTACATACCACTACCGGACCCGACGCGAACATTTACATCAAAATCGGACAACTGGAAGTAGTAGTTTATTCGTGTAATTTTTCACTTTTTTGCGATTTTCTCAAAAACTGGTCCTACGATTTTTTTAAAAATCGGCTGGTTTACTCAATTTTTTATTCTCTACAAGATAGGATAGGTGTCACGTTTGTTAAAATTCTGGGTGAGGCTATTTTCACGTAAATAATAAAACATAAACTAAATAAAACGTAAAACATAATTTCTTTAAGATTACGGCTGTAATATGCAATTTAGCGCAAAAATTTATATAAAAAAAGTTGTAGAGAATTTAAAATTCTACAACTTTTATTTCGAACATTTTTTTGTATAACGCTTAGTTTAGCAGAAATAATTGATTTTCTGATTTTTTCTCACGAAAAGGTGTGAAAAATCAATTTTTTAAAATTTCGGCCTTAGAATGCATTTTACGACAAAACTGTATATAACAAATTTTATAGGAAATAAAAAGATTTACACCTTTTATTTACAGCATTTTTCTCTTCAGAGCCTAGTTTAGCGTGAAAGAGTGATTTTCCGTATTTTTAAGCCTAACTGAGGTTGATTTTCATTTTGCGTCTTTCACTCATGATTAAAATAAGGTTATGTTTTTGAGGTTAGTTTTTTGTTTATTTCTAATGTTTTATTACTAATGTTAGGTTTATTATTAATTATTTGCATTGGCAAGAGAAAGTTGTGTGAGTGTTTCACACCAGATTTTTTTTATTCTTATGTACACGTGTTTCGGTGGATTTACCATCATCAGAGTAAATAAAATAATTAAAACTGAAAAATATTGTTATCTCAATTATTTAAAATTTACAGAAGATGATACATCTTCAGTCCTTTTTATAAAACTGATTTAAAATTAATTTATTTTAATTTATTCCTTCTTATATTTACTGTAGATAGCAGCAGCATTGAATATAACTTCATCATTCCTAAATTTGACCTGTTCATTCATAATGTCCTGCTTTTGCTCTTTTAAATATTTATAAATATGGAATATCTCATATTTTTCAATTTTATTTTTATTGTCTATATAACGGGTGTTTCAAAAAGGACGCACTTCGAAGTTTAAGGGTTAATATTTTCTGCATAGGGAATATTTTTTCCCCCAAATAACAGTTGGCACTACCGTACTCATTTTTGACCCATTGTGTATTACTGACATGTACTAATGCTATCCCACAGTATTCATTTGTGTCTGTAGTGTCTGTATAAGTTCAAACATGGTTTTTTCAAAGGATGAACGTGTTTTTATTATTGATAGTTATTACGCATATAAATCTTACGAACGAGTGAAAGACGAGTTCCAGTTAAAATTTCCCGATTCTAAAGTACCTAATAACTCCAAAATATCGCGTCTGATTAATAAATTTCGTGAGACTGGCAGTGTACAGGATCGGAAAAGCACAGGTCGACCATCAGAGTTAACAGAACAAGTTTTGGACGATGTGAAACAACGTTTGACTACCTCACCCGGCAAATTACTTAGAAAGTTATCTTCACAGGCTGGATTATCACTATCTTCTGCTTTAGGGCTACAAAAAAATTAAATCTGCATCCTTACCGCATCGGTGTCGTTCATGAACTGAAAGAAGTTGACCATGGGAAACGTATACAGTATTGTCGTTGGATACGTTCTCTTGTTAATGACAACAGTGTTGAAATATTGGATCGTGTTTATTTCAGTGACGAAGCATGGTTCCACTTGGATGGTTACATCAACAGCCAAAACTGCCGAATATGGAGCGCTCATAATCCTCACACATTTCATGAACGTCCACACTATATATATGTAAAATTGATGTTTGGTGTGCGATCTCCCAGCGTCGTATTGTTGGGCCTTTATTTTTTGACACATTTGTAGATGGTGTGGTGTACCGCAACTTAATTGAACAATTTATAGCGTTGTTAGAATTACACGATCGAGATTGTTGGTTTCAGCAGGATAACGCAACGTGCCATACTTCTACTGAAACGCTGAATATGTTACGAGAATTTTTTGGCCATCGTGTGATATCAAAAAGATTGTGACCACCAAGATCCCCAGATCTTACTCCTGCGGATATTTTCTTTGGGGGAATTTAAAGAGTAAGGTTTTTAAAAACAATCCTCATACAATTGAAGAATTGAAGGCTAATATTGAAAGTGAGATTACAAACATTAGTGAGCAAACACTACAAAAAGTGGCTGCAAATGTTATGAAACGTGTCCGAACTTGCATTACAAGCGGAGGAAGTCATTTTGAACATTTATTGTGAAGTTTTAAAGGTAATAATTCATACCGTATAATTTGTAATTACTTAATGTAATAAATTAGCGTTCTCAAACTTCGAAGTGCGTCCTTTTTGAAACACCCTTTAGAAGATAGAAAAATGACACAAATAAACTACTACTTCTGGTTGACCGATTTTGATGAAAATGTTCGTGTCAGGTCCTCAAGTGGTATATAACTTATGTTTCAAGTTTCAAGTTCATACGATGTTCTATTCTTGAGATATTTTGTTCGCACACAAAGAGACCAATCGCGAAAAACATGTTTTTTTGGGTTCAGGGGGTCTGAAAACGTGTAGATCCGGTGAAAACTCGAAAAGAAAATAATAATACTTTTCCTTCTTATATATTCATATAGGCAAGAGAAAGTAAAAATAAACAATAATTGAACATTAACAAAACTAAATAAAAGTTCATACCGATATTTGTTGTCCTGGTGATAAACTCAAGTTTGTACGATGTTCTGTTCTCGAGATATTCTGTTCACAGACGCGCACGCGCACACGCACACACATACACACACAAACAGAGAGACCAATCGCTAAAAACATGTATTTTGGGTTCACAGGGGGTCTGAAAAGTGTAGATCCAGTGAAAACTTGATTTCTAAAATCCGACATGAAAACAATACTGTGACAATATCGAAGGAAGGAGTGGTTCTCAAAATTTCTAGTAGGATTTCATTCATGAAAATAGTAAAGAGAGGATAATAGAGTGAATGAAATAGTAACAATAAGTGACAATAGGACAAGAGTAACAATGGGGTGGCTATAAAGGTATGCCTGTTCGATTTCCCGCGTGGGATATCTTGAATTTTTTAAACACAATGAAATTACCCGCGACGGATAACTATTGAATTTAATAAAACGGCAAATAAACAATTGTTTTCGGAGGACCAGATTGCTTTTAAAAGACAGTTGGCAATCACAACTAAACGATTTAATGATTTTAACTGGCAATTTAAGGCAATTAAGAACGACTGACAGATTAAACAACAAAATGAATTAAATGACATCAAAGGAAATATAGGAATGCTCGCAAACCACAAACAATACAACAAATATTTAGCACTTACCTTGATTAAGTCTTGGAGTTTTTCGCACTGGTAGATAACACGTGATTGATAGATTGTAAAATTGCTAAAACATAACTTGCAAATTATAACAGTTAAAAATGCATAATACACCATGAAATTCGCACAATAGAGTTCTCATACAGAGATCGAACAAAGTACATCCACGACGGACATATATTTAAACAGAACGGTCATAGCACGCCGCTAATGACCGGAACGAAAAAAGTGCCTCAACATGCTGCATCGCTTGCTAACTTGCGAGAGAGTTTGGAGAAGAAAAGGAAATAAAAAGCTGTGGTAGGGAGAATGACGTATGTTATGATGTCACAGGAACTGCATTATTTGGTAGATTTGAAATGTTAGGTGGCGGGAGCCTAATAGGTTATTGCCAGTATAAGTTGCCTTAACAATGCCCATTCATGAAAGTTGTTTGAAAGGACACTGCGCTATTATCTATGAAAAGGTCGGCCTGTAACAACTTTTATTTACAAAAGATCTGTTGTTGACTTGTTTACAATGGATTTTTCTAGCACTCATTTATAAAGGGTTATTTTTTGTACTTTATTATTTGCATGGAGTTTCTCTGCTTTTCTGGAATGATCTTTTTGAATGAGTATATAAATAGACCCCCAAATACGGTCAGAGTGAGTATTCGTTTGATCTTAGACGAGCGATTATCGTGGCATTTTTTCAGGTTAACGGTTCCGAGATATTGTTATACCATCTTTGTGTGTGTGTGTATTGTGTAAAGTTAATGTACAGTTTTTGTGAATTCAGTATGTTGTGTTTTGTATGTTTGTGTTTTCTATAAAATTGATTGTAAGTAGTGCTAAGTAAATTATTAAATTATTTATTGTATTATTTTGTAATTATTTATTGTATTACTAAATTATAATTAGTTTATTATTTATTTTGTAAATCGTTTAGTGTAATAAATATTTGTAATTGTAAATTTTATTGTTGTCATCCGGATGGCGACATTATGTGGCTAACCTTATAATTTTGGTGGCCCTGAAAAGGGCCGTTTAAGCGTGTGTGTGTGTGTGTGTCTTGATGGGGAGCGTCGGTTGAAGTCGTCATGGCGGTCGAGGAGCTGGGCGACACAGCGTGTCGTCATCCAGCGGAGACGTCATCTTCTTCCCTCGCAGTAGTGCGTCGATGGCTGCTTCGTCGGGTCCGGTGAGCGTAAGGCTTGGTCGAGGGACCGCTGTGGGCATCGCTTGCGTCAGCAGGCAATGACGGTCCGGTCGACAGCTTACGGTGACGGGTCAGCGAGCGGAAGCATCATCTTCTCTCTTGCGGGGTCATCGATTAGCCTTCGCTGGAGTCTGGCAGCCGTGTGCCGTGGTGGACGTCTTGTCTGCTGTCTGGTTCGAAGTGAAGCTCTCGGTGTCTTGATTAGAATTGAATACTCTGCTCAGTGCAGCGCTCTTTATATAGCTGCCGGGAGCGCTGTGGTAGAGAGCGGCTACTGGTTTGGCCTTGATGACAAAGGCCTTTGCGGTGCGCAGCCGAAAGCTTTGTCGCTACGCCATCAAAGGCCGGGAGAACTATTGAAGCCGGCAACACAGTTAATGATTAATTAGAAGGGGTGGCGGTGACAGTGTAATAATTATTTTATAACCTAGATCCCGAAACGGACCTTAGCGATAAGTGTCACAATACTTTCCCTCCTATATACTCATATAGGCAAGAGAATTAAATTAAATCAAATTATTTACACTCAATCTGTTCGTTGCAGGGCTAAAATAAATAGTTCTGTTTCTTATCACATGGTCAGCCAATTAAATGACTGAATCATTTAAGAACAGAAGAGGTAGAGGTGCAAAAGACACTAATCAGAGTTATCTCCTATGAAAGTAATGAATTTCATTATACAGCCAGACCCTGTGGTGAATGAAGTGAAGGTGTCGTTTGCAGAGTGGAAAATATGTGTATTTCAGAGGGCCCGGCATGCTGATAAGCGTACTTTTCCACTCAGTGAGGAAGGCACCGGTAAACCACCTCACTCCTCGTTTTACTTAGTAAAACCTCTACAGGTTCAAACCAGCCTTTTGGCTGATGACCTAAACAACAACAGGCAAGAGAAAGTCAAAATAAACAATAATTGAACATTAACAAAACTAAATAAAAGTTCATACCGATATTTGTTGTCCTGATGATAAACTCCAAATAGATTCTTCTTTATTAATTCGATAACAAAAATGTTCGTCAATAATCGTTTTCCAATCGGCCGAATCAGGCTTATCTTTAAATTTGACTATTAATGTATTATCTCCAACATCGACATTGACATCTTTCGATTTTTTTACAAATTCTGGAACTGGTATCTAAAAATGATAAGTGCAGTTGTTATTTTTTAATTATGTAGGAAAACTTTGTTTTTGTTTTACATGTGACTTGTTTTTTGCAAATTACTGCTAATAAAGATGGTGAAAAGTTGATAAATGAAGACAAGTGATGAAAATATGCCAGACCTGATCGGGAATCGAACTCAGGACCCCAAAACAGAAGCCAGTTGCGCTAAACACTAGGCCAACGGGCCATCCAAAACTTGTGATTTGCTTACATGTGTTTCGTTTACATGTGATCTGTTTACATGTGTTTCGTTTACATGTAAGCTGCTTACAAGTGTTTCGTTTACATGTGATCTTCTACATGTGTTTCGTTTACATGTGATCTGCTTACAAGTGTTTTGTTTCAGTGTATCCACCATCATTGGAGTGTGGGAGGCTTTTGACACCTAATCACCTGTTTTATAATAAGCCAGGGTCTTTTCCACATGTGTCGTTTCCTATTACCTATTACTAAATTATATTATTGGCTGGATGATAATAGCGTTATTTTAATTACAGGTTATAGAATCCTGTTATTGAGCAGGCTGTAATTTTCAGTAACACATTATCAAAAAATCTGGTGTGAAACACTCACACAACTTTCTCTTGCCAATGCAAATAATTAATAATAAACCTAACATTATTAATAAAATATTAGAAATAAACAAAACACTAACCTCAAAAACATAACCTTATTTTAATCATGAGTGAATGACGCATAATGAAAATCGAACACAATTTGGCTTAAAAAAACGGAAAATCACACTTTCACGCTAAACTACGCTCTGTAGAGAAAAATGCTTTAAATAAAAGTTGTAGGTCTTTTAATTTCCTATAAATTTTATTATATACACTTGTGTCATAAAATGAATACTAAGGCCGAAATCTTTAAAAAAACAATTTGTCACACGTTTTTGTGAGAAAAAAACAGAAAATCGCTAATTACCGCTAAACTAAGCGTTATACAAAAAATTTTTGAAATAAAAGTTGTAGAATTTTACATTCTCTACAACTTTTATTATATAACGTTTTGCGCTAAAATGCATATTAAAGCCGCAATCTTAAAAAGAAAATGTTTTTACGTAAAAACAGCCTCACGCAGAATTTCAGCAAACATGGCGCCTACCCTATCTTGTAGAGCATAAAAAATGTAGTAAACCAGGTGATTTTAGAAAAAATCGTAGGACCAGTTTTTGAGAAAATCGCAAAAAAGTGAAAAATTATACGAATAAACTACTACTTCCGTTTGACCGATTTTGATGAAAATGTTCGTGTCGGGTCCGGTAGTGGTACATAACTTAAGTTTCAAGTTCGTACGATGTTCCGTTCTTGAGATATTCTGTTCACACACACACACACACACACACACACACACACACACACACACACACAGACCAATCGCTAAAAACATGTTTTTTGGATTCAGGGGGTCTGAAAACGTATAGATCCGGTGAAAACTCGATTTCGAAAAATCGACATGAAAACAATACTTTCCTTCCTATATATTCATATAGGCAAGAGAAAGTAAAAATAGCTTTATTTTCCATCAATACTACTTAAATCATCATTACTACGACTAAAAAGTTATGACAATTTAAGTCATTTTAAAAAAAAGCTAAAACAATACTTGTTTGATGAAACATTTTACAGTGTGCACGAATTCCTCCTAAATACCGTGCGTTCGGAAAGTCGCTGTGCACTGGAATTGTGACTATGGATTTATGAAAATATGTATAAAGAAATGACTAAGCATTTTGGAAAAAAATTTATTCAATACCTTAATTACATTGTTAAACCGTGATTACATTGTTTATAGAAGGTGTTCGAAATGACCTCCATTGGCATCAATACAGCATTGCACTCGTTTCATTTTGTTTGCAAACACCTTTCGCAACTGTATAAAACGTTATGCAACGTGTTTGGTGAACGAATAATTTCAAAGAATTTCTGGCCTGCAAGATCTCCTGATCTGACTCCCCCCGATTTCTTTTTATGGGGTGCGGCGAAACAAACTGTGTATCGGAACAGACCACACACGATTGACGAACTTAAAGCCGCAATAACGGCATACATTCAAGGAATCACTGTTCTTCAGTTGCGAAAGGTGTTTGCAAACAAAATGAAACGAGTGCAATGCTGTATTGATGCCAATGGAGGTCATTTCGAACACCTTCTATAAACAATGTAATCACGGTTTAACAATGTAATTAAGGTATTGAATAAATTATTTTCCAAAATGCTTAGTCATTTCTTTATACATATTTTCATAAATCCATAGTCACAATTCCAGTGCACAGCGACTTTCCGAACGCACGGTAGTTTTTGGTTGAAAAGTATTTAACTTCATAATTAAACAAATATTGTGTACTATTTGATACAAAGGAATCATGACAAGCCTACTGAGTTAAGCAGTAGCGGGAAAAAAATTATTGGTAAGTGATGAATTTAACATTGTGTTTTGACTTTTAATTTTGTGTGATATTTGATACAATGGAGCATGACAAAGCTACTGAAGTACGCAGTAGCAGAAACAAATTTTTGTTGGTAAGTGATGAATTTATCATTGTGATAAACTTTTAGTTTATCAGTTTTATCTTGAGATATCCTATACTCCCTCTGGAGTTTCCTGGATGCAAAAAAAAATTACCAGTAGGATCAAAATTAGATTAAATTGGAAGTTGAGCGTTGAAGCAGCAGGCGGTAGCCACGTTGAAGTCTTTTTACTTTCTCTTGCCTATATGAATATATAGGAAGGAAAGTATTGTTTTCATGTCGATTTTTCGAAATCGAGTTTTCACCGGATCTATACGTTTTCAGACCCCCTGAACCCAAAAAACATGTTTTTAGCGATTGGTCTGTGTGTGTGAACAGAATATCTCAAGAACGGGACATCAGACGAACTTGAAACTTGAAACTTAAGTTACATACCACTACCGGACGCGACACGAACATTTTCATCAAAATCGGTCAACCGGAAGTAGTAGTTTATTCGTATAATTTTTCACTTTTTTGCGATTTTCTCAAAAACTGGTCCTACGATTTTTTTTAAAATCGCCTATTTTACTCAATTTTTTATTCTCTACAAGATAGGGTAGGCGCCATGTTTGCTGAAATTCTCGGTGAGGCTGTTTTCACGTAAAAACGTTGTTTTGTTAAGATTACGGCTTTAATATAAATTTTAGCGCAAAAACTTATATAATTAAAGTTGTAGAGAATTTAAAAACCTACAACTTCTGTTTCAAACATTTTTTTGTATGACGCTTAGTTTAGCAGTAATTTGCGATTTTCTGATTTTTTCTCACGAAAACGTGAGAAAAATCGATTTTTTTAACATTTCGGTCTTAGTATGCATTTTACGACAAAAGTGTATATAATTAAATTTATAGAAAATTTAACGATCTACAACTTTTATTTAACGTATTTGTCTCTACAGAGCCTAGTTTAGCGTGAAATAGTGATTTTCCGTATTTTTAAGCCAAACTGAGTTCGATTGTCATTTTGCGTCATTCACTCATGATTAAAATAAGGTTATGTTTTTGAGGTTAGTTTTTTGTTTATTTCTAATTTTTTATTAATAATGTTAGGTTTATTATTAATTATTTGCATTGGCAAGAGAAAGTTGTGTGAGTGTTTCACACCAGATTTTTTGAAATTGTTAAAAGCACTAGATGGCAGTAAGCAATAATAATATCGCAAATTAACATAAAAAGCATCAATTAAATAGAATTCGTAAGCCATGGTCGTATTAAGCATCAGTACATAAACAAATCCTCAATATATCCAGCCATCGTCTGCTGGAAATATAACGTGGGAGCGACATACGTGTGTACACTTATAAAGCCTTTTACACAATGAGAACAAAGGGACAAAAAGAGCACGAATAGGAAGAGATAAGTGACACAGTAAAGAATCAGCGTTCGATTTACAGATGAAAAAAAAATCTGGTGTGAAACACTCACACAGCTTTACCTTGCCAATGCAAATAATTAACAATATACCAAACATTAGTAATAAAACATTAGAAATAAACAAAAAAACTAACCTCAATAAACATAACCTAATTTTAATCATGAGAGAAAGACGAAAAATGAAATTCTACCTCAGTGTGGCTTAAAAATACGGAAAATCACTCTTTCACGCTAAACTAGGCTCTGTAGAGAAAAATGCTTTAAATAAAAGTTGTACATCTTTTAATTTCCTATACATTTGATTATATAAACTTCTGTCGTAAAATACATACTAAGGCCAAAATCTTAAAAAAAATCGATTATTCACACGTTTTCGTGAGAAAAATAAACAGAAAATCGCTAATTCAGGCTAAACTAAGCGTTATACAAAAAATATTTGAAATAAAAGTTGTACAATTTTAAATTCTCTACAACTTTTATTATATACATTTTTTCGCTAAAATGCATATTAAAGCTGCAATCTTAAAAAAACAAATTTTTTATGTGAAACAGCCTGACCAAGAATTTCAGCAAACATGGCGCCTACCCTATCTTGTAGAGCATAAAAAATTAAGTAAATAAGGCGATTTTAAAAAAATCTTAGGACCAGTTTTTGAGAAAATTGCAAAAAAGTGGAAATTTACACGAATAAACTACTACTTCTGGTTGACCGATTTTGATGAAAATGTTCGTGTTGGGTCCGGTAGTGGTATGTAACTTAAGTTTCAAGTTTCAAGTTCGTACGTTGTTCCGTTCTTGAGATATTCTGTTCTCACACACACACACACACACACGCACGCACGCACGCACGCACGCACACACATACACACACACACACAGACCAATCGCTAAAAACATGTTTTTTGGGTTCAGGGGGTCTGAAAACGTATAGATCCGGTGAAAACTCGATTTCTTAAAATCGACATGAAAACAATACTTTCCTTCCTATATATACATATAGGCAAGAGAAAGTAAAAACAATGCTAACAGAACAATAGAGGAAAGGTGGTTCAGCGACGGAAATGAGTTGTATTTGTCCTGACCATACAAGCGAGTTAAACACAGTGCTTACCAGAATATCAAGTTCACCAATAGATTGACTCCAACGATACGAACCTCTGTCCGCACCATTATATATTTCACTACTATTCACTACTTTCTTCCTGTAATACAAATGGAAGAAAAAAATAATTAGCAACAATGAATCAATAACACACTAAGTCAAAGAATTTCCTCATATTTACAGGGTTTGTATAAAAAGTAACCGGACTGAGCTTGTGACGCCCAGGTAAAACGTTTGTAAACCGGTTGTTGGTGCTCTAGTGGTGGTGGGGGATCGAGGGAAGGGGAGCGGGCCCGAGTCAGTTGGTTCTAGATGCTTGGAGGGTTAGCATCGTGCGAGAGCGCAGTGCGTGTTCAGTGATACCGTCGGAATGCAAATGGAGCGTACCATCGAGCAACGTATTATTATCAAATTTTGTGTCAAACTCAAAAAAACGCCTACGGAAACTCTTAAAATGATCAATGAGGTTTACGGTGAGTCCAGAACTCAAGTCTTCCAGTGGCACAAGAATTTCCGAGAGGGCCGCGATGACGTCCACGATGAACAGCGCGCCAGACGTCCATCAACCAGTCACACGGACCCAAATGTGCAAAAAGTGCGTGATGTGTTGAACACTGACCATCGTCTGAGCATCCGAGCAATCGCAGAAGAGGTCGGGATCGATAAGACTGATCGCCCGGGTTCGCCGAGTCCGTCCGGAGATTGCCGATTCCTGGATCCTCCACCACGACAATGCGCCGTCGCACACCTGTCTGCTTGTTACCGAGGAATTGGCCAAACACTCGAGGGCGACGTTGCCACAGCCTCCCTACAGTCCGGATACGGCACCACCGGACTTCTTCCTATTCCCCAAGATCAAGAGAGTACTAAAGGGGACGCGGTTCGGGACTCTAGAAGCTGTTCAACTCGCTACGAGGAGGGTTCTACAAGCTTTACGGGTTGCCAACTTCCAGGGGGCGTTCAGGGACTGGAAAATCCGATACCAAAGGGTTATCGACTTCAATGGGGACTACTTCGAAGATTTCTAGAAAAAAAGTGTAGAAATTTTGCCAATAAATACGTTTTCTAAGTTCAGTCCAGTTACTTTTTATACAAACCAGGTATGTAGGTTAACTGTATGAATATAACTGTTACCGTAAACAGAAATGTCGGTTTCTTGAAAATGCAGTCGAACTGTTGACAGTGCTGAACGAAATCTAATATACAATGTAATAAAATGCTGTGAAGTTGAAGCTAAACAAAAATTTTAGTTGGAAACTTTGTTTGTTGTTTAGGTCATCAGCCTGTAGGCTGGTTTGAACCTGTAGAGGTTTTACTAAGTAAACCGAGGAGTGAGGTGGTTTACCATTGCCACAACTCACTGAATGGAAAAGTACGCTTATCAGCATGCCGGGCCCTCTGAAAAGCACATATTTTCCACTCTGCAAACGACACCTTCACTTCACCACAGGGTCTGGCTGTATAATGAAATTCATTACTTTCAGAGGAGATAACTCTGGCTAGTGTCTTTTGCACCTCTACCTCTTCTGTTCTTAAATGATTCAGTCATTTAATTGGCTGACCATGTGATAAGAAACAGAACTATTTATTTTAGCCCTGCAATGAACAGATTGAGTGTAAATAATTTGACACTCCACCTGTCCGTCATGGGCAGTACTAAAATGTAGTGTGTGAAATTTCACACTCCTAGGTGGGATGGTTCCTGAAATAAGTGTACCTAAAGTCAAAAAATACAATATGTGGAAAATGCGGATATAGTAAAAGCGTAATACCGTAACAGAAACACCTATTATTGCCAATTGGAATTAACTTCCAAACAACAACACACCAATATTTCCTCTACGGCTGATTCCCACGCGTTCTAGAAATTATCGTTTTTTTTGTAAACGCAATCTCCGTAATGTTAGAGCAGTAACATGATTATATTAATCTCAATTTAAAGGATTAAAAACGTGAAAAAATATTGAAATAAACACTACGTACCCTATCAACGTAAAAGCATAATTTTTCTCAATAGAAAAAGCAACAAATGTCATGTTATACATCAATTTAAATAGGGAAAAACGATCGATCAATATATAGTAAAATTGAAAAATCAATATTTTTTATTAAAATCAGTCTGCTCCTCTTAAATCAGTTTTATACGAATGACTGAAGATGTAAAATCTTCAATGAATTTTAAACATTTTTAGTTTCAAATGAAACAAATTTAGTTTCTAATGGTATAATACTAGATGATAGGAAACTTTGTACATTATTAAAATTTTTAAAGGAAATGGTGTTTAAGTGAAAAAATCTGGTGTGAAACACTCACACAACTTTCTCTTGCCAATGCAAATAATTAACAATAAACCTTACATTAGTATTAAAACATTAGAAATGAACAAAAAAACTAACCTCAAAAAACATTAGTGAAATACGCAAAATTAAAATCGACCTCAGTTTAGCTTAAAAATACGGAAAATCGCTCATTCACGCTAAACTAGGCACTGTACAAAAAAATGCTTAAAATAAAAGTTGCAGATCTCTTAATTTCCTATAAATTTTATTTTATACACTTTTGTCGTAAAATGCATTCTAAGGCCGAAATCTTAAAAGAATAGATTTTTCACACGTTTTCGTGAGAAAAAAACAGAAAATTGCTAATTACCGCTAAACTAAGCGTTATACAAAAAATGTTTGAATTAAAAGTTGTAGAATTTTACATTCTCTACAACTTTTATTATATAACGTTTTGTGCTAAAATGCATATTAAAGCCGCAATCTTAAAAAGAAAATGTTTTTACGTAAAAAGAGAATTTCAGCAAACATGGCGCCTACCCTATCTTGTAGAGAATAAAAAATTGAGTAAACCAGGCGATTTTACAAAAAATCGCAGGACCAGTTTTTGAGAAAATCGCAAAAAAGTGAAAAATTATACGAATAAACTACTACTTCCGGTTGACCGATTTTGATGAAAATGTTCGTGTCGGGTCCGGTAGTGGTATGTAACTTAAGTTTCAAGTTTCAAGTTTGTACGATGTTCCGTTCTTGAGATATTCTGCTCACACACAGACACACACACACACACACACACACACACACACAGACCAATCGCTAAAAACATGTTTTTTGGGTTCAGGGGGTCTGAAAACGTATAGATCCGGTGAAAACTCGATTTCGAAAAATCGACATGAAAACAATACTTTCCTTCCTATATATTCATATAGGCAAGAGAAAGTAAAAATCTGGTGTGAGACACTCACACAACTTTCTCTTGCCAGTGCAAATAATTAACAATAAAACTAACATTAGTAATAAAACATTAGAAATAAATAAAAAAACTAACCTCAATAAACATAACCTAATTTTAATCATAGCCTATATGATAGACGCAAAATGAAAATCAACCTCAGTTTGGCCTAAAAATACGGAAAATCACGCTTTCACGCTCAACTAGGCTTTATAGAGAAAAATGCTCTAAATAAAAGTTTTAGATATTTTAAATTACTATAAATTTGATGATAGGCCTATAAACTTTTCGAAAAATGCATACTAAGGCCAAAATCTAAAAAAAAATCGATTTTTCACATGTTTTCATGAGAAAAAAACAGAAAATCGCTAATTACCGCTAAACTAAGCGTTATAAAAGAAAATGTTTGAATTAAAGTAGTAGAATTTTAAATTCTCTACATTTTTTATTATAAAAATTTTTGCGCTATAATACATATTAAAGCCGTAATCTTAAAAAAACTATGTTTTTACATAAAAACAGCCTCACCAAGAATTTCAGCAAACATGGCGCCTACCCTATCTTGTAGATAATAAAAAATTGTGTAAACCAGGCGATTTTAAAAAAATCGTAGTTTTTGAGAAAATCACAAAAAAGTGAAAAATTACACGAATAAACTACTACTTCCCGTTGACCGATTTTGATGAAAATGTTCGTGTCAGGTCCGGTAGTGGTATGTAGCTTAAGTTTCAAGTTCGTACGATGTTCCGTTCTTGAGATATTTTGGATACACACACACACAGGCCAATCGCTAAAAACATGTTTTTTGGGTTCGGGGGGTCTGAAAACGTATAGATCCGGTGAAAACTCGATTTCGAAAAATCGACATGAAAACAATACTTTCCTTCCTATACAGGGTGATTCATGAAGTTCTCCCCCCACTTCTACAGCACATTGTACTAGTAAAAATAATGAAAAAATGTTATATAAACATAGGTCCGAAAACGCTTCGTTAGCGAGTTACAGCTAGCGAAAGATTTCGCCTGAATTCCTGGGCAAAGAGTAAAATAAAGCCATACTGAACTTTTGGAAAGGTTAATTAAGTAAGAAATGTCGTGGATTCTTATGTAATTTTACCTGATAAAGCTAATAAAATAGGTTTCAGAACTGTACCTGTAGTAGTTTTTGAGGGATTCACGGTTAAATGCAAAAAATTGGGGCACGAAACAATGTTTTTTTAAGTTTCATGTACAATAACTTTGTTAAATTGGTAATAAATACATAAAATCAACAAACATTAATTGTAGAGAATTTAATTCTGAGAAAATTGATATAATCAAAGTCTAAAATAAAACAGAAATAAGTATCAAAAAATCGATTTTATTCAGTATAATACATTACTAGTTTTAAGCAAAATTAATCAGGTTGGGGCCAACCGTACGCACCTTTTTATAATAGATGTTCGAAAATGAGGCCATCATTATCAATACATTTTGCAGCACGTTTGTGTATTGCTTTTGTTGCGTTTCTTAATTTTTCAGGGCTTCCCTGTATCTGCACAGCCGAATCCATAATACGGGCAATTAATTCATCACGAGAATTCACTTTTGTCTTGTATACAATGTCTTTCATCCATCCCCAGATGCAATAATCCAATGGAGATAGATCTGGGGATCTTGGTGGCCAAGGGTGAGGCCCTCCACGACCAATCCAGTGTCCAGGAAATTGATGATTTAAATAAGCAGAAACGGCACGTGAAAAGTGGGGAGGTGCTCCGTCATGCTGGAAGTACAAATTTTGTCTGAGACGTAAAGGAACATTCTCTAACAGCTGCGGCAACTCTTCTTGAAGGAAATGCAAATACAACTCAGCATTTAGGCGTCCAGGTAATATGAAAGGTCCAATCAGCCGATTGTGCAAAAGGCCACACCAGACATTGACGCTAAATCGGTGTTGAAAGTTCTGTTCCACTACCTCATGTGGATTTTCTTCTGCCCATGAGTGTTCATTGTGCAAGTTATTGACACCATCCCGAGTGAATTGTGCCTCATCCGTAAACAAAATACGCTTGTAGAGTTGATTATTAATATTCAAAAAGTTGCAAAACTCCAAGCGAAGCGGACCATCCCCTGGCTGTAGATGTTGAACCTTTTGTTTATGAAACGGATAAAATTTGTTTCGATTTAGTGACCTCCACACCGTTGACTGCGAAACTCCTATCCGCCTAGAAATACGTCGTGTACTTACACCTGGACTGCGATGAACAGCATTAATAACAATATCATCATCAAGTTGGACAGCTCGTTCATAATTGGTTCTAGTACTTGGTAGTGATCCTGTTTCCCGAAGAGTACGAAAAGTTCCTGAAATTGTTTTGGTATCTGGAATCCTCCTATTAGGGTAACGTAGTTCATATTCTACTACAGCAGCTCTAGCATTACCATTACAGTAACCCAAAATAAAAACCATATCAGCGTATTCCTCTGATGTAAATAAGTAAGGCATTTTTTCGCTGAATAAACAATCGAATTATAACTCACAAAAAAATTGCATTTAATAACACGATTCACAGAACCCGATCTCCTGCTGTAGCTTGCAAAACACCACTAATACACAGTTCTAACGTAACAGTACAGAATACCATTGTTGATCAGCTGTTATTAGTGCATTACCAACTTAGAAATTAATAAAACAAAAAACTGCATTTCGATTATTAGTAAACAATAATTGGAAAATGTTTGCTTCATTTATTTTCGAACATTTAATGTAAATTTTTATTTAAAAAAAAAATACAACGTAATAAAACATGATATTTTTATTTACAAACAAATTTATTTAACAGTTCATCTTGTTTTCTCAATTTATCTCATCATTAAGGAACAAAC
Organism: Catonia carolina; assembly: GCA_035578175.1. Taxonomy (NCBI): domain Eukaryota; kingdom Metazoa; phylum Arthropoda; class Insecta; order Hemiptera; family Achilidae; genus Catonia; species Catonia carolina. The sequence continues at coordinate 4,937,370 of JAQMRL010000021.1, read as the reverse complement.
ATTTTGTTTTTGTTTTATTTTAACTAAATACCGTACGGTATTTCTTTACAGATAGTAATGTATTATACTGAATAAAATCGATTTTTTGATACTTATTTCTGTTTTATTTTAGACTTTGATTATATCAATTTTCTCAGAATTAAATTCTCTACAATTAATGTTTGTTGATTTTATGTATTTATTACCAATTTAACAAAGTTATTGTACATGAAACTTAAAAAAACATTGTTTCGTGCCCCAATTTTTTGCATTTAACCGTGAATCCCTCAAAAACTACTACAGGTACAGTTCTGAAACCTATTTTATTAGCTTTATCAGGTAAAATTACATAAGAATCCACGACATTTCTTACTTAATTAACCTTTCCAAAAGTTCAGTATGGCTTTATTTTACTCTTTGCCCAGGAATTCAGGCGAAATCTTTCGCTAGCTGTAACTCGCTAACGAAGCGTTTTCGGACCTATGTTTATATAACATTTTTTCATTATTTTTACTAGTACAATGTGCTGTAGAAGTGGGGGGAGAACTTCATGAATCACCCTGTATATTCATATAGGCAAACGAAAGTAAAAAATGGGCTACATATATAACTAAAATAAAAATATAGCCTAAAACTGATTAATGCAAGGTATTTTAACTTAGAAATAAAAAGAAAATTTTGTATAAAAAACGAGAAAGTACAGGAAACAATTTACAACTGAAAAAATTAACAACGCACAATATAAATAAAATAGCGAGGTAGAACGCGGTGTGCAATAAAAATAACACTGTAATGTAATTATTTTACTGCGATCAGAAATGTAAAGGAACTACCCTCGTTTTGTTTAGTCTTTTAGATGAGAAACATAACAAGGGGAAGAGACTGAGAGAGGGAGAGAGAATGACTGAGAGAGAGAAAAGAGTGCGTAAAAATTCAAAGGAACCCAGTGAACAGACCAATATATCTTACGTAGCTATTATAGGGGCCTTGAAAAAGAGTAAGCATATTTTATCGTTTTGTCGATTAACTGTGAACAGTGAATGAGTGAGTGAATTTTTTCACTAGTTTCTAAGGTAAAGCATTCGTTCTGTCTTAAAAGTGACAGTGAACAGTGAATGAGTGAGTGAATTTTTTCACTAGTTTCTAAGGTAAAGCATTCGTTCTGTCTTAAAAGTGACAGTGAACAGTGAATGAGTGAGTGAATTTTTTCACTAGTTTCTAAGGTAAAGCATTCGTTCTGTCTTAAAAGTGACAGTGAACAGTGAATGAGTGAGTGAATTTTTTCACTAGTTTCTAAGGTAAAGCATTCGTTCTGTCTTAAAAGTGACAGTGAACAGTGAATGAGTGAGTGAATTTTTTCACTAGTTTCTAAGGTAAAGCATTCGTTCTGTCTTAAAAGTGACAGTGAACAGTGAATGAGTGAGTGAATTTTTTCACTAGTTTCTAAGGTAAAGCATTCGTTCTGTCTTAAAAGTGACAGTGAACAGTGAATGAGTGAGTGAATTTTTTCACTAGTTTCTAAGGTAAAGCATTCGTTCTGTCTTAAAAGTGACAGAGAACAGTGAATGAGTGAGTGAATTTTTTCACTAGTTTCTAAGGTAAAGCATTCGTTCTGTCTTAAAAGTGACAGTGAACAGTGAATGAGTGAGTGAATTTTTTCACTAGTTTCTAAGGTAAAGCATTCGTTCTGTCTTAAAAGTGACAGTGAACAGTGAATGAGTGAGTGAATTTTTTCACTAGTTTCTAAGGTAAAGCATTCGTTCTGTCTTAAAAGTGACAGTGAACAGTGAATGAGTGAGTGAATTTTTTCACTAGTTTCTAAGGTAAAGCATTCGTTCTGTCTTAAAAGTGACAGTGAACAGTGAATGAGTGAGTGAATTTTTTCACTAGTTTCTAAGGTAAAGCATTCGTTCTGTCTTAAAAGTGACAGTGAACAGTGAATGAGTAAGCGATCATTGTAACAGTGACTGGGGAACGGTTACTCGCCTATCTGAATAACTGTGGTCACCGTGACTTATAAGTAACCGTAACTCGTTCACAGTGACAGTTCTTTTGTCTCTTCTCTAGTTCATACAGTCGAATAAATTATTATTATTGTCTTTTGCGGCGCAAAAGACATCCTCGTGACTCACTATCTGTACATCCACTAAAACATAATTGAACACCATTGTGGATGTATAAAAAAGTAAAGAAATAGATCTATTTTTCAGAACTTACTTTTCAGTAGTTTGTTTAATTTCCTGAGTTCCTTTAGGAGTATCATTTTTTAAATTTATGTTTTCTGAAGTCGAAACTATTTCTTCTATAGCCACTTTCTGAGGAAAATCTTCATTTTTTTCTTGACTGAAACATCTCAAAAAAATTTATAATACAATTTTATGTAGTTTTGTTTACGTAATTTGCTGCTACATTTTTTTCCTTTCAAAACTATTATTGTGTCATTAAACATGAATATTTTTTTTTGTTTTATGAGTGACTATTTTGTAATTTCTGCTAATGCAGATGGTGGAGAATGATGATATATGAAAATGAGCGATGAAAAAATGCCAGATGACCAGGAATTGAACCCGGGACCCCATCGTAGAAGGCAGTCGTGCTAACCACTATGCCAACAGGCCGGCCAAAAACATGAATAACCTATAGTGATATTCATTACTGTTTAGGTTATCAGCCAAAAGGCTGGTTTGAACCTCTAGAGGTTGTACGAAGTAAACCAAGGAGTGATTTTTTTATTTTTGGTTAAACGCCCAACTGTTTTGCAATTGCTGCTAATACAGACGGTGAAGAATGACATGATTTTTGTAAAGTATGAAAATATGCCGTGCCTGAATGGGATTCGAACTCAAGACCTACATGATGAGAGGTGAGGTAAACAAGGAGTGAGGCAGTTTACCATTGCCTTACTGAGTAGAAAAGTATGCTTATCAGCACAGCAGCCCGCTGAAAAGCACATATTTTCCACTTTGAAAATGACACCTTCACTTCATTCAACATGATCTGGCTGTATAATGAAATCCATTACTTTCAGAGGAGATAACTCTGATTAGTGTCTTTTACACCTCTATCTCTTCTGTTCTTAAATGATTCAGTCATTTAATTGGCTGACCACGTGATAAGAAACATAACTATTTTTAATAGCCCTGGAAATAACGGATTGAAAGCAAATAATTTAACACGCCACCTGCCGGTTTCGGCAATGACATTCACTATAATGTTTTTCACGGTTGATGAATTCTCCTGTTCCACGCAATTAGACCAATCAAAATGTTTGCCAGCGTTGTCAGATTGTATGAATGTATCAGCCTGACAAACATTACGCGCGCATGCGTATAAGAGCCGCATTAGTTCGCTCGTGTCTTGCATCTCGTACTGAACACCTCGATTATAAAGTGCGTAAACATGCAATACATTTTAATATAATCAGCTGGTTGTACGAGGGGTTACCCAAAAGAAACCAGAATTATTTTTTAAAACTATTTATTTTTAATTTTTTTACAAAAGAACCTTATCCCCTTCAAAATACTCTCCATTACAACTAATACATTTGTCCCACCGGTGCTTCCACTGTTCAAAACATTTTTTGTACTCCTCTTCAGTGATGGCTGCCAGCTCATCCGTCGTTTTTTTCTTGACATCATCAACGTTGTTAAATCGGAGACCTTTCATGCCCCTTTTCATGCGTGGGAACAAGAAAAAATCACACGGAGCCAGATCGGGTGAGTACGGTGCGTGTGGTAGCAAAACCATGCCGTTTTTCGCCAAAAACTGGGTAACCGAGATTGCCGTGTGTGCAGACGCGTTGTCGTGGTGGAAAAACCAGTCCCCTGTCTGCCACAAATTAGGTCTTTTACGACGAATGCTGTTTCGTAGTCTTCTTAACACTTCAAGATAAAAAGCTTGATTTACCGTCTGGCCTGGTGGAACGAACTCTGAATGGACAATTCCCCTCACATCAAAAAAACAAATCAGCATTGTTTTGATGTTCGATCTGACTTGACGACTTTTTTTTGGTCGGGGTGATAATGAAGTCTTCCATTGACTGGATTGTTGTTTGGTTTCTGGGTCGTACCCATAGCACCAAGACTCGTCACCCGTAATGATCTTTGACATGAAATCTGGATCAGTTTCAAGCTGTTGTTTCAAATCACTACACGTTTCAATTCGACGTTCCTTTTGAGTGTCTGTCAGAACTCGAGGCACAAACTTGGCAGCGACTCTTTTCATTGTCAAGTCTCCTGTTAAAATGCGTTGGACTGAGCTCCAAGATAACCCACTAACCTGTGATATTTGGTCAATGGTCTGTCGTCGGTCTGTTCGTACAATTTCTTTCACTTTCACAACATGTTTGTCTGTTCGGGAAGTCGACGGTCGTCCAGAACGAGGTTTGTTCTCAATCGACATGTCGCTATTTTTAAAGCGCAAAAACCACTCGTACACTTGGGTTTTTCCAATAGCGTCATCTTTGTAAGCTGTGTTCAACATTACAACTGTTTCCGCGGCATTTTTACCGAGCAAGAAGCAAAATTTCACAGCCATCATTTCACAGTTCATTAAAACTTGCCATCATGAAAAACGACACGAGCACAAAACAGCACTAGCGAGAACAATCACTGCACGAGAACAGAACAAGCTAGATCAACGAACAAAATGGCATTGAACTGGCAATGAGTAGCGCTACAAGCAGCCTAGTGGTGGGAATTTGTACTGCACAAGCTCCGCCCACAGCAGAGCTATTCCGGATACTTTTGGGTACCCCCTCGTATATTTATAGGTTATGATTGTTATTGAAAGACAAAACAAATAGCTGACAAAATATTTAATAGAACTACGAGAGCAAGTATTGGCATTACTGCATGCAGTATCCGCATGCGACTGACGCATAGGTCGGGTAGTTTCGTTTGTGGAGTGTAATGTGCGATCCAACTGCACGTTCAGGTTAACCGAAACTTGGGTTGTCCGAAACGTCAAAAAAATACTCAGTATTTTAAATGTAATTTTTCTATAAATAACTGTAATAAAAACAATGTTGTTGTTTAGGTAAACAGCCGAAAGGCTGGTTTGAACCTCCAGAGGTTTTACTAAGTAAAAACGAAGAGTGAGGTGGTTTACCAGTGCCTTCCTCACTGAGTTGAAAGAGTTTGCTTATCAGCATGCCAGGCCCTCCGAAAAGCACTCACTTTCCACCCTGCAAATGACACCTTCACTTCATTTACCACAGGGTCCGGCTGCATAGTGAAATTCATTACTCTCAGAGGAGATAACTCTGACTAGTGTCTTTTACACCTCTACCTCTTCTGTTCTTAAATAGTTCAGTCATATAAGTGGCTGACTATGTGATAAGAAACAGAACTATTTTTTTTAGCCCTGGACCAAACAGATAGAGTGCAATTAAAATAACACTCCACCTGCCCGTTTTGGGCATAATATATAAAAATAAATAATGCCGTTTTGGGCATAATAAAAACAATAAATAATAAATTCTGTAAATTGTATTTCTGTACTGTTTAAGCAAACTGAACTGTAAATTATACCACGTAAAGTATTAGTGAAGAGCGTTCTCTGTTTCAACCAGTCACTGTGATCACGGTGACAGTGATTTTGCGTTCACCGTTACTTTTAAAAGTTACTAGTGATTTAGCAATAACTGTGTATTTTCTTAGTACATTTTTCAGTTGTTATCATGAACTAATAATAATAATGTTTACAGTTGTTATTTCATGATAACAACTGAAGTTTTGATAAATTAAAAAAATGGGCTATATATATATAACTAAAATAAAAATTAGCCTAAAACTGATTAACCCAAGGTATCCTAAATTTTTAATAAAAAACATTTTGTATAAAAAGAGAAAGTACAAGGAACAATATTTACAACTGAAAAATAACAACGCACATTATAAATAAAATAGCTAGGTAAAACGCGGCGTGCAATAAAAATAATACTGTAATGTAATTGTGTCACCGCGATAAGAGATGTAAAGGAACTACCCTCATTTTGTTTAGTCTAGTAGATGAAAAACATAACAAGAGGAAGAGACTAAGAGAGGGAGAGAGAAAGAGAGAGAAGAGTGCGTAAAAATAGAAGTAAAAATCTGGTGTGAAACACTCACACAACTTTCTCTTGCCAGTGGAAATAATTAACAATAAACCTAACATTATTAATAAAATATTAGAAATAAACAAAGAAACTAACCTCTAAAAACATAACCTTATTTTAATCATGAGTGAATGACGCAAATGAAAATTCACCCAGTTTGGCTTAAAAATACGGAAAATTACTCTTTCTCTCTAAACTAGGCTCTGTAGCGAAAAATGCTTTAACTCATTTGTGCCCACTGTAGACATTTGTCGACTTGGCACTAATTTTTAATTTTTTTATTAATGAGTGGTGGAATTCGAGGGAAAATCGTTTTGTATTAAAGGTTGGTATCTACTACGTTGTAATCTTACACCGTTGTTCTTTTTCGCGCCATAACGTATTCGTGAACTAAACTGGAAAAACCACCTGCATTTTTCAACATGACACACCGCTCTAGGTAAGTACGAGGGTAGGCTGATAAGTAATGCACACATGCTTGTAGAAGACAACTAAATAAACTTCAGTAGCGCGCCTGGTGGCATGTGGAAGTACTATTTCTCCTCTACAAGCCTGCGCAGTTTGAAGGCGTTGCTTTCATTCAGTTTGTTTTGAGTAGTGGAAGTATGGCGTCGTGTTCTGGTGCTATGTCAACGAGAATTAAACAACGCGCTGTTATCGAATTTTTAACTGCTGAGAAAGTGAATCCTAGTGAGATTTATCGTCGTTTAAAGGCTGTTTATTGTGACGATACTGTTGATAGGTCTACTGTGAATCGTTGGGTAATAAAATTTCGTGATTGCCAACCTGGAAAAGCCTTAATTGTTGACAAAACACGCAGTGGACGACCAATCACTGCCTCAGACGATAATCGTCGCAAACTCATCGATGATTTGATTCAAAATGACCGGCGAATCACTCAACAGCGTATCGCAAACCAAATTGGAATATCTAAGGAACGTGTTGGCTTCATTATTGAACAATTGGGATACCGTAAAATCTGTGCACGATGGGTACCACGCCGTCTGACAGACGAGAATAAACAGCGTCGATTGGAATGCTGTGAACAACTTTTGAAGCGCTACCGTGACGAAGGAGACGACTTTCTTTTGAATATTGTGACGGGGGACGAGTCATGGGTTCATCATTACGATCCCGAAGAAAAAAGGCAGAGCGCTGAATATCGTCATCCACATTCTCCTGTTGTGAAAAAGTTCAAAACACAACCGTCCGCAAAAAAAATTCTTTTGACTGTGTTTTGGGATGCTCGCCGAGTTTATGTGACTGATTATCTGGAACGAGGGGCAACGGTAAATTCTGCTCAGTATATACAGACTCTGAAACACCTCCGACGTCGAGTTTGTCGTGTTAGAGGCAACCTGGCGCCAATAATTTTGCAACACGACAATGCTCGTCCACACACTTCGCGTGCAACTGGAGAGGCTCTGAGAAACCTGAAGTTTCAACCAATTTTACACCCTCCGTATTCTCCCGACCTTGCGCCTTGCGATTTTTATTTTTTTCCTCTACTGAAGAGAGACCTTAAGGGTAATCATTACAGCTCGGACAATGAGGTGAAGGCAGCTATTGCGTCCTGGGTTCGAGGAAAGTCGGAAGAATTTTTCAGTGACGGAATGAAAAAACTTGTTAAACGTTGGGAGAAATGTGTAATGCTTAACGGTGACTATATTGAAAAATAAATAGATAATTTGGTAGGTTAAGATTTGTACTTTAATTTGTTATTTACCCCATCTTGCTATTTCTTTTTGTTCGTCTTCTACAAGCATGTGTGCATTACTTATCAGCCTACCCTCGTACATATCGATCCTATTTAACATATAACTAACATAATTTTTGTTGTTCACGTATCTTAAAATATCACGTTTTAGTGCTATGAAGTCAGTTTCTTCAGTTGGGTGATAATTCGTTACTTACGGCCAGTCCAATTTTAACGTCTACATTTGTCGACAGTGGGTCTGAAGGACTATAGGTAAGAATCTAACACGCTTTGCTTATCCTTCGTTTTAGATTGGCCGTGGAAGAAATTGCTAGCTTATTGGAGGAAGATGATGATTTACTTGATGTTACCGTTTTTTTTGAATCACCATAAAATGCTGTTCTGAGTGATGGGGACAGTGATGAAGAAGATGAACCAGTAGTGGACATAAACCATCTTTTCGGAAACCAACTACGTGCCGGCGCAGAATTAGTATGCAACAAAATATCAAACGAGGGTTTAGTAAACATCAGAAGTTGGGTTGAAGATGAAATAAGTTCTATACCGAGCGATATTGCAGATTTCCCGAATCCGAGTACATCGTCATGTCCTTCAGAAGTAAAAATAGTAAAGATAAATACCAGTAAAAATTCAAACAAATAAATATATGTAATAATAGACAATGGAAACAACATGATAAATATTGAAGATAAGTCTCAAGTAGAATTCACTCGACCAGATTTTTTGAATCAAGATTATTCACCTACAGAATTGTTTAACTTTTTTTATGACGAGGAAATAATTGACACTATTATTCAGTATGCTGACGGAAAGAGAAAAAAAATTAAATTATCAAGAAATGATTCACGGCTCTATATTTCTATTTTGTTTTTTCGGGCTACAATATTTTGCCACGTAGTAGGATTTACTGGGAGTGTTCGTCAGATGTACATAATTGTGCAGTATCAAGAGCAATGTCCCGGAATCGGTTTGATGAAATTATGAGGTACATGCACTTCTGTGATAACTCAATCTTACCAATAATGATCGATTTGGAAAAATACGACATATGTGGACAATGCTGAATGAGCGATGGCTGAAATTTTTTCCTGGAGATGCTTACCTTGCTTTCGATAAATCGATGGTGCCTTTTTTTGGTAGGCATGGCGCCAAACAGCACATTCATGGGAAACCTATTCGTTTTGGCTTCAAAGTATGGGCAATTTGTACTAGATTGGGTAGTATGACGTGTTTTATGAGTTAGTTTGTAAACGTTCAGTAGAAGCTTACTTTTTTAGTGCGTATTATTTATCTTTACGTTTATTTATAATTATTGTAAATGCTGCTTTTAGGTTTATTTTTGTTTGTATTTTATTTCATGTTTTCATTTGTTTGTTTTATTTATGGAATATATCTGGTAATTACTCATGTGCCACACTTTCAAAAATACGATATTTTGATACTGATGTAATACTAATAATAATATAATTCTAATTAATGTTATTACTTTGTTGTATTTCAGCAAATGACTGTATTTATCAATTTTTATTTATATAATTAGAGAAAATCTGTAAATAATTGTGGTATAATTAATTATGTAGGCATAAATTCAATTTGTAACATTTATTTATAACTTATTATCGTCATAATAATATGTCATGTAGGCCTAATATATGGTCGCTAATTACGTACTATAAAATAAAGAAACGTAATAAATAAAGAGTTGATAACATAAACATGTATTTTATTCCTACCATTAAAAGAAAATTGTGTACCCTCTCATTCCCACTGTCGACATTTGTCTACATAAGATGGCTAAACATTGTGTACTCACTCACGCTCACTGTCGACATATGTCGACACACGGAAAACTTAGTGAAAATTGGAAAGTAACGTAAAAAAATCATTAAAAATGTGACATGTCACTTTAAATACATATAACAAACAAAGTTATCAAGAAAAATAACCCAAAAAAAATTTGGGCTTAAATGAGTTAAATAAAAGTTGTAGATCTTTTAATTTTGTATAAATTAAATTATATACACTTTTGTCGTAAAATGCATACTAAGGCCGAAATCTTAAAAAAATCAATTTTTCACACATTTTCGTGAGAAAAAAAACAGAAAATCGCAAATTACCGCTAAACTAAGCGTTATACAAAAAATTGTTTGAAATAAAAGTTGTAGAATTTTTAATTCTCTACAACTTTTATTATATAAAGTTTTGCGCTAAAATGCATATTAAAGCTGTAATCTTAAAAAAACAACGTTTTTAAGTGAAAACAGCCTCACCCAGAATTTCAGCAAACATGACGCCTACCCTATCTTGTAGAGAATAAAAAATTGAGTAAACCAGGCGATTTTTAAAAAAATCGTAGGACCAGTTTTTGAGAAAATTGCAAAAAAGTGAAAAATTACACGAATAAACTACCACTTCCGGTTGACCGATTTTGATGAAAATGTTTGTGTCGAGTCCGGTAGTGGTACGTAACTTAAGTTTCAAGTTTCAAGTTCGTACGATGTTCCGTTCTTGAGATATTCTGTTCACACACACACACAAACACACAGACCAATCGCTAAAAACATGTTTGTGTGGGTTCAGGGGGTCTGAAAACGTGTAGATCCGGTGAAAACTCGATTTGTTAAAATCGACATGAAAACAATACTTTCCTTCCTATATATTCATATAGGCAAGAGAAAGTAAAAAAGAATGGACGTGCCGGTTATCAAAGGAGAGCACTAAGCCCAGTGAACAAACCAACATATCTTACTATCATAGGGGGCTATCATGGAAGAGTAAGCATATTCTGTCGTTTCGTCTGTTAAAACTGTGAACAGCGAATGAGTAACTGATTTTTGTAAAAGTGATTGAAGGAATGAGAGTTCTATTACTCTTCTATTCGTAGTATTACAGTCGCCGTGTCGTCCTGCCTTAAACAGTGAACAGAGAATGAGTAAGAGACCTGTGTAACAGTGACTGGGGAACGAGAGGTCTGTACTATTTCTGTAGAAGTACGGTGACAATTCGCCGTGTCGTCCTGTCTTCCAGTGACAGAAGAGTAAGCGATCTATAGTATGTAACAGTGACTGGGGAACGGTTACTCGCCTATCTGAATAACTGTGGTCACCGTGAATTATAAGTAACCGTGACTCGTTCACAGTGACAGTTCTTTTGTCTCTTTTCTATAAAGTATGTCTACATGACATTCACTACTGCAGACAGGATTTTAACTGATAACATGAGTATTTTCCTTGGAGCGGTAGCCTACTACTGGGCCTACTGTTTATTTTGGCTACATCACCTTCGCTGCAAACAGTCAATTACCAGGGAATGCCTGGAAATGAGAGAGCGGATACCTTAGCAAAGAAAGGTGCAGCCTCTCACTTCATAGGCCCAGAGCCATTCTGTGGAATTGGTGAGGGCTATTATAGAGGTATAGTCAGGGCCTGGGAAGAGGAGGCTAAAACCTCCTATTGGAATAAGGTGCCAGGCTGTGAACAGGCAAAGAAATTCATTGCCTATTCCAGCAGGAAGGCTGGGATATACAATAGACTAGGAAGACAGGACTTGAGGAGGGTAGTGGGCCTGATGACTGGTCATTGTAATCTTGGGTATCATTTATCCAAGATAGGAGTTGCTGAAGAGAGCCTGTGTAGATTCTGTCATGAGGCAGAAGAGAAGGCTGAGCACATTTTATGCAGTTGCAAAGTGGTTGGCTGCAAAAGAAGAGCGCTGATGGGTAAGGATGTGTTAACACCTTCTCAGGTAAGTGCAATAGATCCTAGGCAGATCCTGCGCTTTATTGAAAGTGTGGGTCTTGCATAAATAAGGAATAGGGGAATCACAAAAGATCTTTTAGGTCACGGTGAGGAGGGGCTGCAGAAGCCTGAACGCCCTTGTTGTAAAGTAAAGTAAAAAAAAACAGTCAATTAGTACTGTATTGTGGTTGAATGGGTACGATAGTGTCTTGGCCTTAATGTAGTTTTCATTTCGTTTTGTGGCTAATTAGTGTTACGTACTGGTAGTGGAAGTGAAATGATATTTAACAATGTCGTGTAAACGTAAACGCGTGGTCAAAACCATCGAAGCGATGCCCACTGATGTACTTTTAGTTAAACGTTGGCAGGACATTTCGGTAAAAAAACGAATAGAAAATAAAAACCAAAAAAATTTCTGACTTTTCAAAAAAGAATTAAAATGTACGGAAAGTAATTGACAATTAAATCGTACGAATAAAAGTTTTAGGACACAGTAATCATTTCTTTACAATAAAACACCATTTTCTTTTTAATTAAAAATCTGGTGTGAAACACACAACTTTCTCTTGCCAATGCAAATAATTAACAATAAACCTAACATTAGTAATAAAAAATTAAATAAATAAAAAACTAACCTCAAAAAACATAACCTTATTTTAATGTCTTTTACTCGTAATCAACCTCAGAGTTTGGCTTAAAAATACGGGAAATCACTCTTTCACGCTAAACTAGGCTCTGTAGAGAAAAATGCTCTAAATAAAAGTTGTAGATCTTTTAATTTTCTATAAATTTGGTTATATACACTTATGTCGTAATATGAGTACTAAGTTTTGCAGCACACTATACAAACTGCTGCAACCACTTTACATGTGTGGGAGTGCAAAGATATGGTACATATGGTATACGAGGTGTGATCAAAAAGTAAGGTGACTTTTTGAATTTCGCGCGCTATGTACACTCTAATTTCAAATTTTTTTTTGTTGTGTTGGTACACTCGTCACGATCATGTATTCCAAGTTTTAACTATACAGCACGTGTTGTTTTTATGTAAGAGGAATAAAGGTTAGACTGTGTTTGCGTGCTCGGCGATTTTTTGCTGCTGAAAATAATGGAGCAGAGAGTTTATATTAATTTTTGTGTAAAAAATGGTATTAAGTATTCAAAAACTCTTGAAATGTTGACAGTGGCCAACGGTGAGTCGACTTTGAGCACAAAAAAATGTTTATAAATGGTATAAATTATTCCAAGAGGGCCGAGAAAATGATAATGATGAACCTCGCTCTTGACGCCCCAGCACGTCAAAAACCGACGAAAATGTTCAGGAAGTGAAAGAAATTGTGTTGAAAAATCGTCAAATCACGATTAAAGAAATAGCTGATGATCTTAACATATCGTTAGGCTCATGCCAATCAATTTTAACGGATGTTTTGGGTATGACACGTGTGTCAGCGAAATTCGTTCCAAAACTGCTTAATTTTGATCAGAAGCAGTGTCGCATGAACATCGCCCAAGACATGTTGAACGACATCAATGATGATCTTGATCTGCTCAAAAGGGTTATAACTGGTGACGAAACATGGGTCTATGGTTATGACGTCGAAACCAAAGCCCAATCATTCCAGTGGAAGAGCCCAGGAAAGCCAAGACCAAAAACAGATGCCAAGTTCGTTCGAATGTGAAGGTTTTGCTCACAGTTTTCTTTGATTACCATGGTGTCGTGCATCAAGAATTCCTACCACAAGGTCGTACGGTAAACAAGGAGTATTACCTTAAGGTTATGCGGCGTTTGCGTGAATCAAGAAGAAAAAAATCTGGTGTGAAACACTCACACAACTTTCTCTTGCCAATGCAAATAATTAACAATGTAACCTAACATTAGTAATAAAACATTAAAAATAAACAAAAAACTAACCTCTAAAAATATAACATTTTAATCATGACTGAAAGATGCAAAATGAAAATCGACCTGTTTGGCTTAAAAATACGGAAAATCACTCTTCACGCTAAACTAGAATCTGTAGAGAAAAATGCTTTAAATAAAAGTTGTAGATCTTTTTATTTCCTATAAAATTAATTATATATACTTTTGTCGTAAAATGCATACTAAGGCCGAAATGTTAAAAAAATTGATTTTTCACATGTTTTCGTGAGAAAAAAACAGAAAATCGCTAATTACTGCTAAACTAAGCATTATACAAAAAAATGTTTGAAATAAAAGTTGTAGGTTTTTAAATTCTCTACAACTTTTATTTTATAAATGTTTGCGCTAAAATTCATATTAAAGCCTTAATCTTAAAAAAAACAATTTCTTTATGTGAAAACAGCCTCACCAAGAATTTCAGCAAACATGGTGCCTACCCTATCTTGTAGAGAATTAAAAATTGAATAAACCAGGTGATTTTTAAAAAAATCGTAGGAACAGTTTTTAGAAAATCGCAAAAAATTTAAAAATGGCACGAATGAACTACTACTTCCAGTTGACCGATTTTGATGAAAATGTTCGTGTCGGGTCCAGTAGTGAAATGTAAATTAAGTTTAAAGTTTCAAGTTCGTACAATATTCCGTTCTTGAGATATTCTATTCACACACACAGACCAATCGCTAAAAACATGTTTTTTGGGTTCAGGGGGGTCTGAAAACATGTAGATCCGGTGAAAACTTGATTTCGAAAAATCGACATGAAAACAATACATTCCTTCCTATATTATTCATATAGGCAAGCGAAAGTAAAAAACATCCGGAAGTGTGGAAGAAATTTCATGAATTCTGCACCATGATAATGCACCTGTGCACACGTCATTACTAGTGAGTAGTTTTTTGGCCAAAAACAATTTAATCATCATGCTTTAGCCACCGTATTCACCAGATTTGGCCACTGCGACTTTTTCCTCTTCCCAAAATTGAAAAGGCCTACAAAAGGACGAAGATTTACGACAATTGAGGAGATTAAGACTGCATCGCTGGAGGAGCTCAAGGCAATACGTAAAAGTGCATTTCAGAAATGTTTTGACGACTGGAAAATGCGCTGGCACAAGTGCATTGTATCAGAGGGGGATTATTTTGAAGGGGATAACATAATTTTGGACGAATAAATTAATACCATTTTTTTACTTTCTCTTGCCTATATGAATATATAGGAAGGAAAGTATTGTTTTCATGTCGATTTTAACAAATACACTCTTCACCAGATCTACACGTAAACAGACCCCCTCAACCTACACAACAACATGTTTTTAGCGATTGGTCTGTGTGTGTGTGTGTGTGTGTGTGTATACAAAATATCTCAAGAACGGAACATCGTACAAACTTGAAACTTAAAACTTAAGTTACATACCACTACCGGACCTGACACTAACATTTTCATCAAAATCGGTCAACCGGAAGTAGTAGTTTCTTCGTGTCATTTTTCACTTTTTGCGATTTTCTCAAAACTGGTCCTACGATTTTTTTAAAAATCGCCTTATTTACTTATTTTTTATGCTATACAAGATAGGGTATGCGCCATGTTTGCTGAAATTCTTGGTCAGGCTGTTTTCACATAAAAAATTTGTTTATTTAAGATTGCGGCTTGAATATGCATTTTAGCGAAAAAATGTATATGATAAAAAATGTAGAAAATTTAAAATCCTACAACTTTTATTTCAAACATTTTTTTGAATAACTCTTAGTTTAGCGGTAATTAGCAATTTTCTGTTTTTTCTCACGAAAACGTGTGAAAAATCAATTTTTTTAAGATTTCGGCCTTAGCATGCTTTTTTCGAGAAAAGTTTATATAATCAAATTTATAGAAAATTAAAAGATGTACAACTTTTATTTAAAGCATTTTTCTCTACAGAGCCTAGTTTAGCGTAAAGGAGTGATTTTCCGTATTTTTAAGCCAAACTGAGGTTGATTTTCATTTTGCGTCTTTCACTCATGATTAAAATTAGGTTATGTTTATTGAGGTTAGTTTTTTGTTTGTTTTTAATGTTAGGTTTATTGTTAATTATTTGCACTGGCAAGAGAAAGTTGTATGAGTGTTTCACACCAGATTTTTTTATAAAAATGAAAAGTCACCTACTTTTTGATCACACCTTGTAGTCAGATTTCCAGTTACAACATATTATACAATGTAAATGAAAATTTTTACTAAAATCTACTCACATATTTGGTTCAGTTGAGACTGGTTTCACTTTAGAGACACGTGAGGTGTTTTGCCACTTTTGAAAAACTGACAGCAAGATTTTTTCTGCTCCACCTGGAGGAAATCCTAATTTCCCTCCTTCTGATTGAATCACAAAGAAATCCGTTCTAAAACAATTAATTCATTAGTTAAAAACGATATAATGTAATACATTAATTTAAATATAAATTAATGGCGGGTTTTTTAATAAAGTTATTTCAAATCTTTATCAAAATAATAACCTAAAAAGTAAACAAACGTACCTTCGCCATAAGAAACCAAAAATTGCATCTAAAAAAGGTAAAATTTGTCGTTCTTCTGCTAAAATTCTTGAAATTAAATCGTCATAATTCCCTACTTCCATTATTTAATAAATAGGATTTAAAACGGTAATATTTATTTATAAATAAACCCTTACATATTCAAACATTTTGTTACCACTGTTGTCATTTTGACATCATAGATATGTATACATACATAGACTACCAGATGTAAATACTTAAGTGCATCAAGTGTCGTTTAAATAAATTAAGAACTTGTAAATTAACGTTGTGAATAAATACAATTGATTTCATATTAAAAACTTTATGTTATACAAACCTTACATACACTTATGTAGCTGTAAGTTGACGATTGCTCAAATTGTGCCGAGGATAGTATAATATCCATCCTACTAACATTAGCTAAATACAAAAGTACTATAGTATTATAAACGTGTAGGGAACTCAAAATGTAAATCACGGACTATTTAATCTATCACTAAATGTCAGGTATTTTCCATGTTCTGTATGCCACTATCATATACGAATTCCCTAAACGATTACACAATTCTCGTACTCCTGCATGCAGCGCGCCAATCGGACTATAGGCAAAACATAAAGAAATTACAGTGCAAGCGTTCCAAGCGGCAACCTTGGCGGGGAAACAATACCCCCACCATTGTAGTATTTCGCAGTAAAGACCAGCAATAGAATGTTTGATATTAACACGCCGAGGACAAACTGAGCAAGGGCAGAGTCCTCTCCGCCACACTCTCTCCCTTATTTAATTCGAAATCCTTCCCTCAAAAATTTAAAATTCTTATATATTCTTCTATCCTCAGGCCCTACCTCCTTTACGGGTCACCAGTCTGGTGGCCCCTCCTCTGCAAAACAATGAAACAAAAAACTTCCGCTTTCCAAAACAAAATCCTTCGAAAAATCACAAAATTCCACTACCGCATCTCGAACAAAACAATACACGAACACCTACACTTTCCTTCATTTGCCCGATAACCCGTCGAATTTCCTCCTTCAAGTCATTGATGTTTCGGGGTTTATTGGCATACACCAATGACTTCAGATGACCCCAAAGATGAAAGTCACAAAGCGTCAAGTCACACGACCTTGGTGGCCATTGATGGTCGGAATTACGAGAAATGATGCGATCCTGGAACCGTTCACGGAGCAACAACATTGTTTCTCGTGCAGCGTGACAGGTGGCACCATCCTGCTGAAACCACAACTCGTCAATGTCCATTCCATCCAAATGACGCCACAAAAACTCCCTAATCATCGTACGGTATCGGTCTCCATTTACTGTCACGGCTTGTCCTTCTTGATTTTCAAAAAAGTAAGGGCCGAGGACACCGCCCGACCAAAAGCCGCACCAAACTGTCACTCGCTGTGCATACATTTCCCTTTCATTAACCACGCGAGGGTTTTCTAAACCCCACATACGGCAGTTCTGTTTATTAACAAAACCGTTTAAGTGGAAGTGCGCCTCATCACTGAAAATGATTTTGTTTGCGAAGGTGTCATCATCCTGCCGTTTTCTCAATACTCAGTCAAAAAACTGTCGTCTCTTCTGGTGGTCTGCCACTTTCAAATGTTGCGTCAACTGAATTTTATACGGGTGATATTGGAGATCGTACCGAAGAATTCTCCGTACAGAAGAACATCGTAAACCCAATTGTTGAGAACGGCGACGTATTGATTTTGCTGGGCTAACAGCCACACTGTCACGAACCAACGCAACGTTCTGCTCAGTTCGGCCAGAACGACGACGTCCAGAACTTTTAAGGTCAACTGTTGAACCCGTCTCAAAAAACTTTTTCATGAGCCTGCGAACTGTTGATTCATTCGGTGCTTCATTACGTCCTAGAGTACCGCGAAGTCGCCTGACAGTAGCCGCATAACTCTCTCCACTCTGGTAAAATGTTTTGACGATTAACACTCGTTGTGCAATAGCAAACTTCTCCATGGTTAGACACAGACTGCGAGAGTACTACACTGCGAACAAGAGAAACTACAACTGAATCGTCAATCGGAATGTTCTCCAAAATAGAAATGAGGTCTAACAATGTTGCCAAACGATAAACAAAAATTTACCAGCCGTTTAAAAACCGGCGCTCTTTTTGAATCACCCGTTAGTAATATAAATATTACCAAAAACATGGCTGGGCGGGCTTGACTAACGTTAACATTTTAGTTAACTAATGTTTGATATTATAGATTTGAGGTCACGAGATTGCCTTTTGCGTATGTATGGGCAGTGGAAAGGGAAATGAAACATTTGTAGGGCTGCCAACCTCAACAGTGAGATACTACTCGTACATTTCACTACAGTGCAGTTTCTAGATACATTTTGTAAGCTGTGGTTTATTCCGAGAAAATGTTTTCTTCATAAACCTTGTAAGAAATAAATGTTACCTGTAATATTGCCTATAGCTTAAATACATGACTAGAAATGTTTGATTTACTGTAATTACGAATGAATCACCTTCTTTACTATTGCTGTCATCGGCGTTTTCATTATCAGTCTCTCTGGTATCTACCTAACTGTTTCATTTTTCTTACCAGGTGTTAACAAAACTGTTAAAGAATAGTTTCTTCACGTCCTTAATTTCCTTCTTTATATTTCGAATTGTGGAAAGAGAAACATCACAGTAGTTAGCCGCTCGTTCACGGCTTTTGTTAAGAGGCACGGATAAGCAGTTTTGTTTAGCAACTTCACAACATTTTATTACATTGCATTGACCACGTTCCCGACCACATTGTTCGACCACGTTTTCCGACATTTGTTTTTACGGTAACAAACAGTTATATTCGTTCAGTTAACGATAGGTTCAAACAGTTGTACAGACTTCTTTCACGCAAATCCAAGTTACCAACTACATCTAAAATAACCATTTACAGCTCCTACCTTTGACCAATATGGAGCTATGCCAGTCAGCAGTAGCAGGAAAAAATTATTTGTAAGTGATGAATTTATTATTGTTTGACTTTTTAATGTTGTGTGATATTTGATACAATGGAGTTCATCATGACAAGCCTACTGAAGTAAGCAGTAGCAGAAACAAATTTTCAGCGGTAAGTGATGAATTTATGATTGTGATAAACTTTTTGTATATCAGTTTTAGCTTGACATGTCCTATACTCCTTTTGGAGTCTCCTGGATGCAAAAAAATGGTTTACTGCTGTGCAAAACCATCGGTATTAGCAAAAATTCAGCGTTTTCAATCAAAGTTTTTACGGAGGATAGTTAACGCCCCCTATTATGTAACCAATAAAACGCTACGCTTATTTTTATTTATTTTTTTTTTTTTGGTTTAACGTCCGACTGTTTTGCAAATTGCTGCTAATGCAGACGGTGAAGGATGAAATGAATTTTTTGTAACGTATGAAAAAATGCCATGCCCGAGTGGGATTCGAACCCAAGACCGCGTGATGAGAGGCGAGCACGTTACCAACATCGCCAACGCGGCCGGCACGCTACGCTTAGACCCAAATGAACCTTACATAAATGACCTTTTCTTTAAATAATATACAAAATTTAGGCAGAAACTCACGAACCACCATAAACCATGTATCTCAAAAATATGACTACGCAGGCTCTCCCAAACAATCCAACAAGACAGTGGAGCCGAGATCTTATCAACTAACTTCTTCTTCTTCTTCTTCTGACATCCACGGCATAGGCATGTCTGCCTGTTCCGGTCTATAAGATTGCCTCCTTCTGTTAATTTTTAATTTTGTCGATTTCTTTTTAATTTCTAGTTTAGTTCCCATCTTTTCCTAGGCCTTCCAATATCTCTTCTTCCTGTTGGTTTATATTTCAGAGCCTGAAAGGGGATTCTATCAGATGGCATTCTTTCCAGATGTTCTCTCCATTTGATTCGATACTTCTCCATCATCCCGTTCAATGACTCCACCTTCATTTCATTTCGAATATCTTCATTTCGCAAGAAATCCAATCTTGTACAGCCTTTAACACTCCTTAGAAAGCGCATTTCTGCCGCCTGAATTCTGCTTGCTTCCTTTTTACCGAGAACCCATGCTTCACTTCCATACAACAATATTGGGATGGCCATGGTCTGGTAGAATTTCAGTTTCGTTTCTCTCCTTGCTTTGTTCTTCAAGCTCCTATGGATTGTTCCGCAAAGATATTGGAATTTATTTATTTTATTCGAAACATCTATGTCTTTCTCATAGGTGAGTGTACAGCCCAAGTATGTAAAAGCAGAAACTTGCTCCAAAACTGAACCTCTAACCACTATCTTCGTTCGAACCGGCCATTTCCCTTTGAAAGCCATCACTTTAGTTTTTGCAGCTGAGATACGAAGGTCATACTCTTCACATACTTTAGTCAGTTGGTATATGGAGTATTGCAGGTCGTCTTCTGTTTCCTGGATCAGGATTTGGTCAACTAACTTATTACTGTAATTGACAAACCATTACTGTGATCCAAATGCTGCACGTATTTATCTATTCACGTCGGAGTTCTGTCAATGGACTGTGTCTCCACTCACGTTTATTATCATTTTAATTTTGTTTCATATTTTGTGTTATCATATTTATTCCAAATACTTGTCCGCCAGTAAAACGGAGGTGTTGATTTACCACAAAGTGAAGTTGTGAAGTACCTGGGTATGCATCTTGACAGGCGGTTAACTTGGAAAACCCATGTGAGAATGAAGAGGAATGAATTAAATCAAAAATACAAAAGGATGTACTGGCTGATTGGAGGGAACTCTTCACTCTTTCTTGAGAATAAGTTGCTCCTTTACAAAATGTTACTTATACCAGTTTCGTTGTACGGCGTTCAACTTTGGGGAACTACTAGCAAAAGTAACATAGAGGTAATTCAAAGGTTCCAGAATAAGGTTCTTCGGGCTATAACAAGGGCACCATGGTTTGCAAGGAATGCAGAAATACAATATCATTGCAACCTTCCCGATGTAATGGACAAGGTCAGGTGTTTTAACAGAAAATATCAGGCAAGATTTGAAAGTCACGAAAACGAATTGGCCATAAATCTTCTAAACAATACAGAAGAAGTTAGGCGTCTGAAACGTTACCATGTTTTGGACTTGTCTGAAAGAGTTGAAATGTATATAAAATTTTAGTGAAAAGTATTCCATATTGTAAAAATGTAAATATCTTTGTACATAATAATTTTCTCTTTTAACACATGAATACTTGATATAATGAGAAGTACTCAGGGTAATGAGGCCTCAACTTATGATTTGTAAATTCAAAAGATTTGTTTATAGTTTATTTTTAAAAAACTGATTGCAAATAATGTTATTTAAAAAAAACAATATTCACTTATTGTATCTAACAGATTGTGAATTTCTTAAATAAATGTTAAAAAATATATATACCTATAATATATATTTAAAGAAAATTGGTACGATTGAAATTTTTGTTCTTGTGTTCTCCGCATCGTAGCGTCACAGTTCTTTCAGCGTTCGGGACCACTCGTTTGACATCAATCCGCGGATTAAGGTTATGTGTGGGCTTGACAGTGATTGTTGACGTTTATGTTATTAGTTGTTTACGGGTTTGTTTATTTCCTAAAGTACGTTAATTTTGTTTATATTCACATCAATATAATGTGAATCTTATAGTTTTGTAACGTCATGTAATTTAATAACCTCTAATTATATTATTATTAACAGAAATTTCTCGTAAAAATTTGATATAATACGTAATTAATTGTGTAAGTATGGTTTATTTCAAATTCTTCAAATTATTTATTTTTGGATTAGTTCGTGTAAATTAGAATTTTATTATTATTAGTTTTATTATACTATATGATTTATAACTCTATTTTGGGTATTTTTAATAAAATATTTTATTATGATGCAATATTATGTAGGCTGGTTTTTTTTTAGAATGTATTGTTATGTATGAAAGAAAACAATTACCTATTATTTTATTTTCGTTAGGCCTTTTCCTTCTTAAATTAATTTTTTAATCCTTACATTTTGTGGCCTTTGAAATGAAAAACAGCTTACTGACTTACAAACATTGATTTACAGATTAGGAAAAAATTCTTAAAACATTATGTTTGGAGTGTAGCATTATACGAAAGTGAAACGTGGGTGATAGGGGCTGTAGAAAAGAAGAGGATTAGAAGCTTATGAAATGTGGTGTTATAGGAAAATGTTAAAAGATTAAAGGTGGGTGGACAAAATAAGTAATTTAGAGGTTGTTAGGCGAGTGGATGAAAAAAGAAGTATATGGAAGCATCTTACCAAAAGAAGGGATAGGCTAGTGGGGCATATCCTAAGATATCCAGGTATTGGGCTATTAATAATGGAGGGTAATATTGAGGGAGTAAATTGTAGAGGGAGGCAAATATTAGAATATATAAAGCAAATTACAAAAGATGTTGGGTGTTACAGGTATTTTGATATGAAATGACTTGCACAAGATAGAACAGGTTGGAGAACTGCATCAAACCAGTCGAGAGACTGATGACAAAAAAAAAAACATTTTGTGAAATTTTCATAATGTTGTGTTTTTGTGCAGTAGATCAACTTTTAGAATTAAGAAAATACATTCAGCTTTGAGTACCAGAAATGTATTTTTGTAAAATACATTTTTAGTGGAATAAGAATTAATTTTTTTTCATTAAAAATTTAATAATTGTAAATTGGTTATCAGATTATCGACTATCACAACCAGATCCACTTTTCCGAACCAAAAATTTTTGGAAAATTGTGGTATAGTGTCTTTGTTCTTCATGTATAATATTCAGCTGAACTAATGTCCCCTAGCCGGTATACTGACGGCTCAGTGATGAGCGGAAGAGCGGGATTGGGGGCCTGGGGGGCCGGGGGAAAGATTTCCCTGGCCCTTGGGTGTAACATAACCATCTTCCAAGCTGAAATATTGGCCATTAAGGTCTGTGCGGAGAGGTGTATTGAGAGGCGCCTCAGTGGGTCGCACATTTATATTTTGTCCGATAGTCAGGCGGCCATCAAGGCTTTGAGTTCTTGTACTTTTGAGTCGCGATTGGCCTATGATTGTCGGGAAGTTTTGAATGCCGTGGCCAAGCGTAACGTGGTGACGCTGCGTTGGGTGCCGGGGCACCAGGGAGTGCCTGGAAATGAGAGAGCGGATGCCTTAGCAAAGAAAGGTGCAGCCTCTCACTTCATAGGCCCAGAGCCATTCTGTGGAATTGGTGAAGGCTATTTTAGAGGTATAGTTAGGGCCTGGGAAGAGGAGGCTAAAACCTCCTATTGGGAGAAGGTGCCAGGCTGTGAACAGGCAAAGAAATTCATTGCCTATTCCAGCAGAAAGGCTGGGATATATATTAGACTAGAAAGACAGGACTTGAGGAGGGTAGTGGGCCTGATGACTGGTCATTGTAATCTTGGGTATCATTTATCCAAGATAGGAGTTGCTGAAGAGAGCCTGTGTAGATTCTGTCATGAGGCAGAAGAGAAGGCTGAGCATATTTTATGCAGTTGCAAGGTGGTTGGCTGCAAAAGAAGAGCGCTGATGGGTAAGGACGTGTTAACACCTTCTCAGGTAAGTGCACTAGATCCTAGGCAGATCCTGCGCTTTATTGAAAGTGTGGGTCTTGCATAAATAAGGAATAGGGGCAATCACAAAAGATCTTTTAGGTCGCGGTGAGGAGGGGCTGCAGAAGCCTGAACGCCCTGGTTGTAAAGTAAGTAAGTAAGTAATGTCCCCTAGCCGTGGAAGTGAGAGAATGCATAACACTCTCACTCGCACAAGCCATACGTGCCTACCCAATAACATTGTTGTATAATTTTACTCGTTGTGAGCAAGCGTTTATGCATGCAGTAAACTAACAAGAAAGATAACGACTGTAGTATGTTTTCAGATTTGGATTACAACGGTAAAGACCTGTGAGTGCATGTGCAGTTATGCCGCATCACTACCTCTCACTCGCTCGGCTATGGGACATTATCTCGTTTGGTACCTATGCATAATGAACAACAAAAAAGACTCCATTTTCGTACTTCAGTTCGTGAATTTTTCTTAAAATTTTTCTCTCTCCTTAATATACCCTTTTCTCTGAAAATTTTTATAAACATTCCGCCTCTTGAATGTCTTCTGAAAGAACTATGGTTTTAATATCTTGATTTTGAATTTTTGAATATTGTGTGTTGTTTCGGTGATCAGCTGAAAGGCTAGTTTGAACGTCTAGAGGCGTGTAAAAGTATCAGTGAGGTGGTTTACCTTTGCCTTCCTCACTGAGTGGAAAAGGATGCTTATCAGTATGCCAGGCACTCTTGAAAAAATTTACTTTCCATCCTGCAAATGACACCTTCACTTCACCACATGGTCAGATTGTATAAATTGATTACTCTCGGAGGAAGATAACTGTCTATTTAGTGTCTTTTACACCTGTACCTCTTCTGTTGTTTAACATGTTAACTGCGGCCCGGGTGAAGCGATGTTATTCGCTGTGACTGAAACGTCGCCTGCCGCATTTATATGTTCCCCGCACACAGAAGTGCACAAGTCTGCGGCGCTTCATATCCTCATTACTTACTTACTTTACTATGTGGGCGTTCAGGCTTCTGCAGCCCCTCCTCACCGCGACCTAAAAGATCTTTTGTGATTGCCCCTATTCCTTATTTAAGCAAGCCCCACACTTTCAATAAAGCGCAGGATCTGCCTAGGATCTAGTGCACTTACCTGAGAAGGTGTTAACACCTCCTTACCCATAAGCGCTCTTCTTTTGCAGCCAACCACTTTGCAACTGCATAAAATATGCTCAGCCTTCTCCTCTGCCTCGTGACATAATCTACACAGGCTCTCTTCAGCAATTCCTATCTTGGATAAATGATACCCAAGATTACAATGACCAGTCATCAGGCCCACTACCCTCCTCAAGTCCTGTCTTCCTAGTCTATTATATATCCCAGCCTTCCTGCTGGAATAGGCAATGAATTTCTTTGCCTGTACACAACCTGGCACCTGTTCCCAATAGGAGGTTTTAGCCTCCTCTTCCCAGGCCCTAACTATACCTCTATAATAGCCCTCACCAATTCCACAGAATGGCTCTGGGCCTATGAAGTGAGTTCATATCCTCATATTCTCTCTACAATTACAATTTATTGTGTGTATTTTCATTCAATACTTTTATTGGATCTTTTCCGTTTTTTCACAAGAAATGTACTGCATTTAGCAAGTGTTATGGGGGTCACGTTACCCATTATTGAACATATGTAATTTGAACGTATGTATATTTTACAATACATAATATTTATTTAACTATTAAACTATTTATGACTCATTCCTTTACGCATAGCCATTACTCATAGTTAATGTTGTTCTTGTTATGTTATTACTGTTATTATTATTTTATTTAATTTAAGTTTGTCAACATGAGTCATCTCCTTCTATATGAATGTATAGGAAGGAAAGTATTGGTTTTATGTCGATTTTTCAAAATCGAGTTTTCACCGGATCTACACGTTTTCAGACCCCCTGAACCCAAAAAACATGTTTTTAGCGATTGGTCTGTGTATGTGTATACAAAATATCTCAAGAACGGAACATCGTACGAACTTGAAACTTAAGTTACATACTACTACCGGACCCGATACGAACATTTTCATCAAAATCGGTCAATCGGAAGTAGTAGTTTATTCGTGTAATTTTTCACTTTTTTGCCATTTTCTCAAAAACTGGTCCTACGATTTTTTTTTAAATTGCCTCATTTGGTCTACTTAATTTTTGTATGCTCTACAAGATAGGGTAGGAGTCATGTTTGCTGAAATTCTTGGTGAGGCTGTTTTCACGTAAAAAACGTGTTTTTGTAAGATTTCAGCTTTATAATGCATTTTACCGCAAAATGTATATAATTAAAGTTGTAGAGAATTTAAAATCCTACAACTTTTATTCCAAACATTTTTTTGTATAACACAGTTTGTTAGTTTAGCGGTAATTAGTAATTTTCTGTTTTTTTCTCACGAAACCTTGTGAAAAATCAATTTTTTTAAGATTTCGGCCTTAGAAGTCTATGCATTTAACGAAAAAAGTTTATATAATAAAATTTATAGGAAATTAAAAGATCTAAGATCTTAAGATCTAAGGCTTAAGATCTTAAGCCAAACTAAGATTGATTTTCATTTGGCGTCTTTCATATTATACGATTAAAATTAGGTAATGTTTATTGAGGATGACGCAAGCCGTCACTATATAGGTCTTTCATATTAGGCCTATATGATTAAAATTAGGTTAGTTTATTGAGGATGACGCAAGCCGCATAACAAGTGCTAAATGCAGTACATTTCTTGTTGGATAACGGAAAAGATCCCTTTTATTTTATATTTATACGTGTATGTTTATGTATTCTACTATAGATAAATGCATTTGTTTTTCGTTTTAAAAATACACACACAAAAGTATAAATACAAAACAAATGTAAAAGTCTGAATGTACTTTGCTTGTGTCACGTAAACCTATGAGAAAAAATTAAAAACCTATAGGAATAAAAGAATAATAATGACACTCTTACCTGAATAACTGCGGTGTGGCCTAAGGTTTTTGAAAAGTTGAAAGTAAGTAATAATATTACGGTACAGACGGCAGACAGATATTGGTACCTGTGACGGCTTTAGTCTTTCCGTGGACAGGTAAAAATACAATTCCAAAAATGGGGTCACCTACTTTTACTTTACAACAACCAGGGCGTTCAGGCTTCTGCAGCCCCTCCTCACCGCGACCTAAAAGATCTTTTGTGATTGCCCCTATTCCTTATTTATGCAAGACCCACACTTTCGATAAAGCGCAGGATCTGCCTAGGATCTAGTGCACTTACCTGAGAAGGTGTTAACACGTCCTTACCCATCTGCGCTCTTCTTTTGCAACCAACCACTTTGCAACTGCATAAAATGTGCTCAGCCTTCTCTTCTGCCTCATGACAGAATCTACACAGGCTCTCTTCAGCAACTCATATCTTGGATAAATGATACCCAAGATTACAATGACCAGTCATCAGTCCCACTACCCTCCTCAAGTCCTGTCTTCCTAGTCTATTATATATCCCAGCCTTCCTGCTGGAATAGGCAATGAATTTCTTTGCCTGTTCACAGCCTGGCACCTTCTCCCAATAGGAGGTTTTAGCCTCCTCCTCCCAGGCCCTAACTATACCTCTATAATAGCCTTCACCAATTCCACAGAATGGCTCTGGGCCTATGAAGTGAGAGGCTGCACCTTTCTTTGCTAAGGCATCCGCTCTCTCATTTCCAGGCACTCCCTGGTGCCATGGGGTCACCTAAGAAATGAATTGAATAGGCCTACTAGTATACTATTATAAGTGAATGACCCTGCTGCTTTGTGTGACTGTGCACGCCTCGTAGGCTCCTAAAACAATAAGTATTAATCAAATATTTCTATAACCAATTTTTAAATGAGGCAAATATTTAAAAAAAAAGTTAATACCTACTAGTTTCTTTAAAAAAAGTTAACTTTAGGTCTGTATGTTCAAAAAAATAGGCGTACTTAAATTTAAAGCATTTAGGTATTATATTCGTATACTCATATTTATTTATTTATTTGCACTTTTGCCACAATTAATATTTACTAAGTAAAGTAAATGTTGCGTAATTGTAAGAAAAGTAATATAATGAAGTAACATTTTATTAATAACAAATAAACGTTCAGTGCGGCCTAAACATGTTAATGCATCAGTCATATAATTGGCTGACAATGAAATAAGAAACTGAAATATTTTTTATAGCCCTAGAACTAGCAGATAAAGTGCAAAAAATTTAACACTACATGCCAGTTATGGGCAAAATATTTCAGTGTTTTAAATATTCCAGCTGAAAGTAAAATAATACGAGGGCAGTCCAGAAAGTCTGTCACGTTTTGCGTTGTAGC
The DNA here is from genome assembly GCA_035578175.1 of Catonia carolina. Lineage (NCBI taxonomy): Eukaryota > Metazoa > Arthropoda > Insecta > Hemiptera > Achilidae > Catonia > Catonia carolina. The sequence continues at coordinate 4,909,541 of JAQMRL010000021.1, read as the reverse complement.
TGCTAGGGGTGGAGCTATTGCGGCCATTTTGGTGCCGCGGCATTTCTACGTTCAGTGGCTATCCAGCCGTGCTAGCGAGAGGTCTGTGTCGCTCTTCGTTGTTTTTCAACAACAATTTAAAATGTGTGCCGCAAATCAAAATCCTGCCAGTTGTGAAGTACGGTCGGTACAGGAAAGGAGTTCTTCTTATCGATTTCTTGGAACGTGACACAACAATAACCTCTGCGAGGTATTGTGAAACACTTGAAAAGTTAAGAAGAGCGATCCAAAACAAGCGCAGAGGAAAGTTGACTGGAAAAATTCTCTTTTTGCATGACAACGCCCGACCAAACATGGCAAATCAAACACGTGAAGTCCTGGATGCTTTCAAATGGGAGGTTTTCCCACATCCGCCATACAGTCCGGACCTTGCGCCCGGCGATTATCACTTGTTCCCGACAATGAAGACATGGCTTGCGATGCAGCGCTTTGACGACGACGCGGAGCTGCAGGAGGTTGTGACTAACTGGTTAAGACGCCGGCATTGTGACTTTTATGACGCCGGAATTTCAAAATTAGTTCACTGCTATGATAAGTGTCTTAATTTGTTTGGTGATTATGTAGAAAAATAGCATTTTAGTTACACTTTTAAATGTATACTTGGTGAACCTGTGCGGGAAAACCTGCACAAAAGTGTAAATTTGTTTTTATAGAACTTCTCTCTGTAAACAAATTTTTTCGTTTATCTGCTAATTTTATCTGTTAATCTTCTTCTGTTCTCATTCGGCTCATGATGGAACTTCATAAAAAAATTGTATAGTGGCAGGCGATTTTCAGTTTGTGCAATTGCCTAATCATAATTTACCATGTCACCCAGTTTCTTTTAGCTTTGAGCATACGGATTGACAGCAGTCATAACTGCTCCAATTTTTTCTAAAATTCATTTAATTCCACATAAAAACAAAACCAAAATATAGCAGATCGAACTGTGTAGAAATTTACAACTACGTTGGAAATTCCAAACCAATCTGACCGTGACACTGCCAAACTGCAAAAATGCGTTGGTAGGCCTATACTTTAGTTCGTTGAACTTACCCCCTCTCCAAACTGAAATAGCTGTGCGAGATGTGGGAGGGATAGATAGAGAAAGAGAGAGGCCTATACTTCAGTTCGTTGAAATTTCCCCCTTCTCCAATCTATTTTAGACCTCCTATTTTATGGTCATAAATCGAAATATTTGATTTTGGATAGTTTTCTGCAAATCTACTCGAACAGATGATTCATTTGAGCCCACTTCGGGGTATATTGGTGAAGGTTCAGGTGGTTAAAATCGTGTTGAAAATAATGCTGCTCGCTATTAATATATAGATAATAAAATTTTTTTCTTGTACTTAGTTTTTTTTTTTTATCAAAACGCGACAGACTTTGTGTGCTGCCCTCGTAATTGTGTAACTAGGTTGTATTTTTTATTCATGCGTTGAGTTACAATATCGTTTTTATTTTACAGAACAATGTTATTCGATCCTCTATTGATGTCAGAATTATCGCTGGTGACGACGGCTAGTAGGCAGATAGTGAAGATGAATAATCCGGAGAAAGCTCTAACGCCATTATTATCGCTCGGAGGACCGTTAAAATGTGGATTCTTTTTCTTGATCCGTTTAGCGTGGGATTCGCACACGAGAATCCCGATGCTGATTGCGATTATATTTATGGTATTTGATATAAGAATGCAGTTAGAGATTAATGTCGATGTAGCACTCAGACGATTACCGAGACAAGTCGGGGAAAACGAAGAGGTAAGCGTATATTTAAAAAAAAAAATCTTGTGTAAAACACTCACACGACTTTCTCTTGCCAATGCAAATAATTAATAATATAACCTAACATTAGTAATAAAACATTAGAAATAGACAAAAAAACTAACCTTATTTTAATCTTGAGTGAAAGACGCAAAATGAAAATCAATCTCAGTTTGGCTTAAAAATTACGAAAATTACTCTTTCACGCTAAACTAGGCTCTGTAGAGAAAAATACTTTAAATAAAAGTTGTACATCTCTTAATTTTCTATAAATTTGATTATATACATTTTTGTTGTAAAATGCATACTAGGGCTAAAATTTAAAAAAAAATCGATTTTTCACATGTTTTTGTGAGAAAAAAAAACAGAAAATTGCTAATTACCACTAAACTAAGTGTTATACAAAAAAATGTTTGAAATAAAAGTTGTAGAATTTTAAATTCTCTACAACTTAATACATTTTTGCGCTAAATGCATATTAAAGCCGTAATCTTAAAAAAACAATTTTTTTACGTGACAATAGCCTCTCCAAGAATTTCAACAAACATGGCGCCTACACTATCATGTCGAGCAGAAAAAATGTAGTAAACCAGGCGATTTTAAAAAAAAATCGTAGAAACAGTTTTTCGATTAGCAATTGGTTTGTGTGTGTGTGTGTGTGTGTGTGCGTGTGTGTGTGTGTGTGTGTGTGTGTGCGTGTGTGTGTGAACAGAATATCTCAAACTTGAAACTTGAAACTTAAGTTACATACCACTACCGAACCCAACACAAACATTTTCATCAAAATCAGTCAACCGGAAATAGTAGTTTATTCGTGTAATTTTTCACTTTTTTACGTTTTTCTCAAAAACTGGTCTTATGTTCTAAAAAAAACTGGTCCTGGTTTACTGAATATGCTCTACAAGATATGGTAGGCGCCATGTTTGCTGAAATTGTTTATGAGGCTGTTTTCACGTCAAAAAATTGTTTTTTTAAGATTGCGGCTTTAATATGCATTTTAGCGCAAAACGTTATATAATAAAAATTGTAGAGAATTTAAAAACCTACAACTTTTAGTTCAAACATTTTTTTGTATAATGCTTAGTTTAGCGGTAATTAGCAATTTTCTGTTTTTTTCTCACGAAAACATGTGAAAAATCGATTTTTTTAAGATTTCGGCCTTAGTATGTGTTTTACAATAAAAGTGTATATAATAAAATTTATAGTAAATTAAAAGATCTACAACTTTTATTTAAAGCATTTTTCTCTACAGAGCCTAGTTTAGAGAGAAAGAGTGATTTTCCGTATTTCTAAGCCAAACTGAGGTTGATTTTCATTTTGCATCATTCACTCATGATTAAAATAAGGTTATGTTTATTGAGGTTAGTTATTTGTTTATTTGTAATGTTTTATTAATAATGTTAGGTTTATTGTTAATTATTTGCATTGGCAAGAGAAAGTTGTGCGAGTGTTTCACAGCAGATTTTTTTTTATAAAGATAAAAATTTTAAAATGACTTTCTGGCTAATCGATGATGCATTAAATATTTCTGAAACAGATATTAGGTAAGTATGCTTTGATGTTCACGTCATTTCATTACCTGTACTCATTAGTTTAAGTCTGAGATTAGCCAGTTTTCATTAGGGGTTTCCTATTACAAGGGTTGTCTGAAAAGTTTCCGACCTCAACATGAAGATGGCAGCACTTGTCAAATACATCATGTACAGGGTCCGGCAGAATAATCTGAGGATTTTGGAGGGTCAATAAAAAAAGCACGATTCGTAGTACAACAAAGTTTAATGGGTCAAATGAAAATTCAAATTATACAATTTTACTTACAGCATTTCAATAGTTCACTTCAATATTTCATTTAAAAATTATGTCATTCAAATATTTCCCATTGTTCCTCGCGCACTCATTTAACCTCATACAAAAATTTCTTGTCTCTCGTTCAACCATCGCTGGTGAAACTGCTGCAATTTCTCGCTGAATGGCGGTCTTGACTTTTGCAATTGAACGTGGTCGAACACGGTAAACTCTGTCTTTGAGATAGCCCCAAAGGAAATAATCACAAATTGTTAGATCAGGTGATCTGATCGTGTTGGCCATAGAATATTGCCGTGTCGTGAAATTAGACGTCCTGGAAAAGTTTCCTGTAAAACATCCATGGAAATTCGTGCCGTATGAGCGGTTGCGCCATCTTGTTGGAAGAACATTTCATTCGATCCAAGGCCAATAATTTTTGGTATCAAAAAGTTGTGTAACATTGTCACGTACCGATTAAACGTTACTGTTACTCTGCGATCTGCCTCCTCAAAGAAATATGGGCCTATTATGCCTAACTTTGAAATTGCGCACCATACTGTAACGTATTCATTATGAAGTGGTCGCTGGTGAACTTCTCGTGGGTTAACAGCGGCCCAATACCGAAAATTCTGCTTGTTAACTTATCCAGACAAATGAAAATGTGCCTTGTCGCTTGAAAGCATTATGGTGTCTAGGTGGACATTTTCGAGAATTAGCTCACATGCTGTTTTGCGAGACGCGTAGTCATTTTCAGTAAGTTGTTGCATGAACATCATCTTGTACGGATGGAACTGAAGGTCATCATGAAGGATTTTTCTTACACTTCGGTCAGACATTCTTAGTGCGAGTAGTGTAAAAATGAGAGATCCAGCACAACCTTGACCTTTGACCCCCCGGTTCGAGCACAACCTTGACCTTTGACCTCGACTTTGAAAAAAAAAAAAAAAAAAAAAAAAAAAAACCCCGCCCAAAAAAAAAAATAAAAAAAAAAAAAAAAAACCGCCAAAAAAAAAAAAAAAAAAAAAAAAAATCCCGCCAAATTTTTTTCCCGCCAAATTTTCAAACCCGATTTTCTCCGCAACCGCTGGGCCGATTTTGATGCGGACGGCACCCACGTGACCGGGAGATCGAGATCTACAAGATAAGCCTTAATCCGTAGCCGTATCCCCGATGGAACCCGAGATAGCTTGTAACACGTGACCCGGGGGTCGGATCAACGAGGTTCAGGTGCGCGCAGGATCCGGACATTCCGTAGACCGCGTTACGTCCGGTTTCGACCGTTAGGTTCTTTCGGGACCCTAAATATATAAATTTAGGAAATATGTTACCGTCAAAAAATAACGCGGGACGGACCGCAAGACTCGTCGCACCACCCGCAGGACATCCGTATCACTACCCGACGAGGTGAAGACTAATGATTGGGGCGATGAAATCTGTTTATTTGCAACTCTATTTTTTAATTTTGGCAATGACGCATGTTGTTGTTACGAGTCACGTGGCATGCGCGTGCCTTTCATTGACATCATTCGTTTTTTATCTATGCACTCGCCAGTAAAAAAAAAAAAAAAAAAATTCATTGACATCATTCGTTTTTTATCTATGCACTCACCAGTAAAAAAAAAAAAAAAAACAAAAAAAATCCCGTCAAATTTTTTTCCCGCCAAATTTTCAAACAAAAAAAAAAAAAAAAAAAAAAAAAAAAATCCCGCCCAAAAAAAAAAAAAAAAAAAAAACCGCCAAAAAAAAAAAAAAAAAAAAACGCGCACGCGCGCGCACACACGAAAAAATTGGCAAAGTTCCAAACCTGATTTTCTCCGCAACCGCTGGGCCGATTTTGATGCGGACGGCACCCACGTGACCGGGAGATCGAGATCTACAAGATAAGCCTTAATCCGTAGCCGTATCCCCGATGGAACCCGAGATAGCTTGTAACACGTGACCCGGGGGTCGGATCAACGAGGTTCAGGTGCGCGCAGGATCCGGACGCTCCGTAGACCGCGTTACGTCCGGTTTCGACCGTTAGGTTCTTTCGGGACCCTAAATATATAAATTTAGGAAATATGTTACCGTCAAAAAATAACGCGGGACGGACCGCAAGACTCGTCGCACCACCCGCAGGACATCCGTATCACTACCCGACGAGGTGAAGACTAATGATTGGGGCGATGAAATCTGTTTATTTGCAACTCTATTCTTTTAATTTTGGCAATGACGCATGTTGTTGTTACGAGTCACGTGGCATGCGCGTGCCTTTCATTGACGTCATTCGTTTTTTATCTATGCACGCGCCAGACTATTGATCGGGATGATGCAACTTGTTATTGCAATTAAAGATGATGCAACGTGTTTACTTTGTTTATTAGCATTGACGTCATTCGTTTTTTATCTATGCACGCGCCAGACTATTGATCGGGATGATGCAACTTGTTATTGCAATTAAAGATGATGCAACGTGTTTACTTTGTTTATTTGCAGTGACGTCAACCGTTTTTTATCTGTGCACGCGCCAGACTATTGATCGGGATGATGCAACTTGTTTATTGCAATTAATTTTTCTAGATGATGCAACATATCATCCGTTAAAGTCACGAGCCGTCGACTCAGTGTTTCAATTTTAAAAAACCGTTGACGTCATACCGCTTGTTATTCTCATTATGTACACAGAACCGCAAACTCTGCGTTTCCAATGCATTAGCATAGGAGAATTATGTGTATAAAAGCGCGCCGATTTTCCCATCGAATCATAACTCTACTGCCAGTAGTATCCACTGCCAGTCCGCTGACGTCACAGTTCTTCTGATTCATCTCTACCTACCTACCGCTAATTGAAGGTGAGTTTTATTATACTTTAAATATTTTTTAAATTTGAAAGACTCTAGCACCTTTATGAAATATACACTTTGAATCTTTAATAAAATTAAAACCTAAAATCTGTTTATGAAATTAAGACGTAGAACCTGTTGGTACGGCAACATTACCAGTTTTAGCCGTTGTTGGTGCAGCAACAACAACAACAACAACAACTACCGTAACTGTACACTGAATATGTAGTCTGATGTTTTAATCTGCAGCAGCAAGAACCGTTATTGACGTAAACGTAGAATTAATTACATTTGAACTCTATTGTTTTAATCTGCATCAACAACAACCGTTATTGATGTAAACGTAGAATTAAATAAATTTGAACCTAAAACCTTTTTGTAAATTAAGACTTTGACAATAGTCGTAAGTTGAACTTCGAACGTAGTAGTTTAAAAAATCGTTTTATATTTTCCTTTGACAGCATGATTTACGCTATAACAATATTCCTATGCGTTATAGCGTTACTGTTCATAGCGCTGTTTTACCTGCTATACAAAATCTACGACATGATAGTAGGCGAGTGTAGCGCCACATCGATCTCAAAAGAAAAACCTCTATGCTATTTCGTATAATACATGAGGTATTTACATACTAACTATTTTGTTTAAGAGACTGAAGGACTAACACCCGTTCAAAATAGACGGACTGTTAGAGTGTATTGACCCGGATGGAGAGGGTTCATGTAGTTATCATGGTTTTTATCAGACTTGTGTTTATTTTTTGTTTTAGAAATGGAGGCGTTACTAAAAAAGATGAATGAAGATACTATGAGGGTGTCTGAATTAGTGTTGAACAAGGAATACCGGTTTACGAAGGTCGGCAGGGCGCAGACCAAGTACGGCGAGCAAATAATTATATACATCGGCAATTTGAAGGTGTTCCTACCATCAAGATTTACAAAAACGCTGACTGATGAAGATATCGCTTTACTGAACGATAACGGGGGCGGGATAATCGTGTACAAGGGAAATAAAGACTTGGGTGATGGGAAAACAATGAATATGGTAGAATTTAAAAAATGAAGAAGAACTCGCAAGAGAATAAACCAAAGGCTGTATTATTTAATTAATAAATGTATATATAAAAATAACGTCTTTTCCATTCAAAATCCCCATTTAACCTAGATATAAGCAGTGTCGCTCTCAGTGCATCACACGATGAGCTTGAGAAGTGGTATAGCGCGCGAGCTTCACAAGCAAGCACGCAGGAACTATCCCACCAGAAACGTAGAGCTGAAGGGTATCGACGACTTGTATCAGGCCGATCTGGTCGAGATGATCCCATACGCCAGAGTCAATAAGGGCTACAGATACATAATGACAGTAATAAATTGTTTTTCTAAATTTGCTATTGCCGTACCGCTCAAGAGCAAGACGGCTGAAGAAGTCGCTAGCGCTCTCGGTCCCATACTGGAAAAACACAAGATGCGCCATTTTCATACCGACGAGGGTAAAGAGTGGTATAACGCGTCTGTGAGGTCCCTGCTGTCCAAGCACGGGATCAACCACTACTCCACTTACTCTCCGAAGAAGGCCTCGATAGTAGAGCGGTTCAACAGGACGCTGAAGGAGATGATGTGGAGAAAGTTTACAGAACGGGGCAATTACGTTTGGGTAGGTCTTTTAGACGACCTCCTGTCTCAGTACAATAACAGGTCTCACAGGACTATAGGTTTCAAACCTGTAGATGTAAATAAGAGGAACGAAGGTGAGGTGCTAAGAAATATATTGTACAATACTCGTAAGAAACGCGCTCCCCAAACCGCCAAGTTTGAGCCGGGAGATAAGGTCAGGATCAGCAAGTACAAAAAGACTTTCGACAAGGGTTACATACCGAATTGGACCAATGAGGTGTTTACCGTAGATCGTATTTTGCACACCCGTCCCGTCACATACTCGCTCAAAGACGAAAAAGGACATGTGATCAAGGGTAGTTTTTACGCCCAAGAACTGAGCAAGACGAAATACGGTGACGTATTCCTCGTCGAGAAGGTATTGAGGAGAAAAGGTGACAGGTTGCTGGTCAGGTGGTTAGGGCATGACAAGAGTCACGATTCATGGATCGACAAGAAAGACTTTATATAAGAGCTGTAATGTAGGTTTATCGGTTACTAGAGCAAAATGAGGTGTAGGGAGCAGAAGGAGAAACTCCCTGTCGTCAACTTAGATGTGCTTATCGAGTCGGGAGAAATAGGCGAAACGAGAAACAGACACGGTCGTCTCTTACCGAATAGTATCAGATGTTTGGCCGTAGGACCGTCGAATTGCGGCAAGACAAACGCGATATTCAACCTGCTGTTCGACCCCAACGGGCTGAGGTTCTGCAATGTGTACGTATTTTCAAAATCTCTGCACCAACCCAAGTATAGGTTTTTGGAGCGGGTGTTTCATGATATGGAGGGTGTAGACTATCACGAATTCAGCGACAACGCGCAAGTCCCGCCTCCGGAAGAGGTAGAGCCCAATTCCGTGATGATGTTTGACGATGTTGTATGCGAGAAACAACACAACGTGGTAAAGTACTTTGCTATGGGGAGACATAACAACCTGGACGTATTTTACCTATGTCAGACATATAGTAAGGCGCCTAAACAGCTCGTTAGAGATAATGCAAATTTTTTACTCGTGTTCCGTCAGGACGAGCGCAACCTACGTCATATCTTTAACGATCACGTAGTCCCCGATATGACTTTTGAAGAGTTCAAGAATCTGTGCGGCGAGGCATGGTCTCGAAACCAGAACGGGTTTCTGGTAGTCGATAAAGAGAGCGGTATCCTCAGAGGTCGTTATAGGTTCAATTTCGATACGTTCGTTACCGAACTGCGAGATGACCTGTCATAAGGACGATAAGGACCCGGTAGAAGCTGCTCAGTCGACTGTCCCGCTCCCTAAGCTGTGCAGTCGACTGACCTGCTAGCTGCGCAGTCGACTGACCTGCTCCCTAAGCTGCGCAGTCAACTGACCTGCTAGCTGCGCAGTCGACTGCACAGTCGACTGACCTGCTCCCTAAGCTGTGCAGTCGACTGACCTGCTAGCTGCGCAGTCGACTGCACAGTCGACTGACCTGCTCCCTAAGCTGCGCAGTCGACTGACCTGCTAGCTGCGCAGTCGACTGCACAGTCGACTGACCTGCTCCCTAAGCTGCGCAGTCGACTGACCTGCTAGCTGCGCAGTCGACTGACCTGCTCCCTAAGCTGCGCAGTCGACTGGCCTGCTAGCTGCGCAGTCGACTGCACAGTCGACTGACCTGCTCCCTAAGCTGCGCAGTCGACTGACCTGCTAGCTGCGCAGTCGACATCACAGCTCGATGAACTGCTCCCTGAAGCTGCATATGGTCATAAATCCAGGTCGAAAGATTGTAGTTTTTATATATTGGCAGGAATCGAAGGGATCCGGTTAGAAGGTATGGGCATGGCTTCGAAGCAGGTTGACGAACAACTCGTATTGGAGATTGCGGAGCTCCAGAGGAGGATACGGGAGAAACAGTTGGCTTTGAAACGCGGCTCGATGGAGGAGGACCTTAGATTAGAGAAGCAGCTTAAGCCTGTGACCGAATCCTTATCGAAGTTTCTCGAGGAGCAGAAAACGGATACAGATCCATTTCAAGGGTCTCCAACTGCGAAGACCTTAAAGCCCGAGGAGATAAACCAGTTGCATACTCAAAGGAATAAACAAATGGAGCATCCATCCAGTTACCCCGTTACCACTGACGAAGGTGATGATGAGGAAGATGTGGATCTCGATGATTCTTGGAAGGATCTGATGTCCGGACCGTACAGGTACGCCAATTCGAAGAGGAAGAGCGAAGAGTTAGGACCGTTGCAGGCCAAGAAGAAAACGCCCGACGAGTCGATGGATCTTGAAGACCCCTATAAATTGGAAGGGATGGATACGCGTCCTAACCTCCCTTTGGAGTTCACAGAACATGACGCTACGGCCGGAGCAACCGTGGAGATGCGGGACTCGAACAGACCGCAGGCTACACCGATGAGGACTCTACCTCGCGATGAGGAATTTAGCACCCCCAGCACCGTGGAAAAACTGTTGTCTACCCCGCTAGGTAAGGTTCGAGCTTCCGTATGGGTCAAAAACACGTTTCCCGGCCGTCTGGCCCGTCGGTACATGCATGAGGCCATCACGGACACGGATAACAATACGGATTCAACTTACGGTGTACACTTCGAGGGTAACAATTTGGTGATGGGGGACTCAACCGTACAGTTTGGACCCGACGACTCTGTGATCATCGGAGACGTGTCGTACCCAGGCACGCACGGTCTGTACGAGTTGATTTTCAAAAAGAAACCTAACTCTTACGTCTACTCCGAAGAAGACCTGGAAGAGTACAAAACCATCTTGGAAGCTACTAATGCACACAGAAGGAACAACTCAGCGTTCGGACAAGTGAAAGCCAACACGGGGAAAAAGTATTTAACAATCATAAGCCGGCTTTTCCCTCCGAAACCGGACCGGTCGAAGCGAGGTAAGGGCCTGAAAACACTACCTGCGATGGAGCTGAACGGAGACAGGAAGACCGAGTACGTATATTTCGACGATCCCAACGAGCTCTGCGACAGGTTGAGACTCCTCGTAGCTTCTAAAGACTCGGGCCATACGGGTCACGACAGCGAGATAAATTCTATAGTCGAAGAGCTCAAAGAGCTGGGGCTTATAAGAGGAGATCTACGTCTATAACTTTTATTCTCACCATGGACACCGGAAGATCGGTACGCCATTTTCTCACCCCTTACAGGGTGACTGCCGATGGAGATATGGACATGAGAGACCGGAGAATCTGTCGAGTAGGCGTAGCCCAGTCGTATACTGACGCGGTTAATGTTAACGAGTGCATGAGACTCATCCAAGCTTATGCCGAAGATTATGGAGTCCTCGAAGTTCACGAAGAGGGCGGCGGCGATCCATACTACGACCTTTACGGGCGCAGGATAGCACAACTAGGAGACCCGATCGATGACGAAGACGTCGTGAACCTCAAGTACCTGAGAGAATACGTATCATCCCTCTTCGAAAAGACGAAACCTTCAGTTCCCGTCGAAGACGAACGAGTCGGCGAAGTCTTGAAAATGCGTGATGAGATTCAAAAGTTACGCAAAGAGTTGGAAGAAATAACATTCCGCTTGGAAACACAAGGAGCTCTATAAATAGCCGGTGACTGCACCGCAGACCTCATTATAAATTTAAAATGGGGCGACGCAACACGACTCGCGGTAGAGCGCATGCAGGAGCCGGATTGGTAGGGAGCATCGCGAGCGGAGTCTTAGGAGCCGCCGAGAACGTCGTAGGAACCGTATTGAACAAAGCGATAGACGTTCTACCTGTAGAGCTTCACATACCAGGATATCAGTACTGCGGACCCGGCACAGACCTGTCGAAAAGATTGAGAAGAGGAGACCCGGGCATCAACCCTCTAGACGCCGCGTGCAAGCAGCACGACATAGCCTATCACAACCGCAAAGACTCAGCGGGTAGGGCCGAAGCAGACCGGGTATTGGCAGAGAGAGCCTGGGAGAGGGTGAAAGCGTCCGACTCCAGCATAGCGGAGAAAGCGGCCGCCTGGGCGGTGACCAACATAATGAAAGCTAAAAGCAAGTTCGGCGGGAGGATCAAGCGAAGGCAGACCGGGAAGTCCGTCCGTAAGAAGACCGTCCGTAAGACCCCTAGCAAGACCAATCGTCGCACTACCCGACGAGGTGAGGGACTGTATTTGAGACCGTACCCTACGCAGCACGCAGGATGCGGACTAAAGAAAAAAAAACTTCGTTGAAACTTCCGAACAAACCCCTATCCGATAGTCAATTGATGGCGGCTGCCGACGCACTCAAAATCTCGAACTTTAGAGGGGTGTTTATGCGTGACACGCTTCCTCACAGGCCCTACAAGAACGAATCAGCCATCATAAACTTAGACAGCGTGATGAACGAAGGAACCCACTGGGTGTGTTACAAGAAGGTCGGGGCGGTCGTAGATTATTTCGACAGTTACGGTAATCTGAGACCACCCTTAGAGCTGGTGAGATACCTCGAGAACGGGGGAGACGGACCGATCACCATAAGATATAATTACGAGAGGAGGCAAGACTTTGATTCAGTCGTGTGCGGACACCTATGCTTAGAGTTTCTGGCAGGTAAAGATGCTGTGTCTAAGCGGTAAGAGCTCTACGATCGAGGTCGATTACTTCCCTCCCATAGACCTCGGAGAGGGTCAGTGGGAGGTAGGTCTAGTAGATTTCATGAGCTACAACAACATACCCAACGTGCGGAAAGGGGTGAACAACCTGTTTTGCTTCGGCGATGGGGAGACTGTGGTACTGCCCGAAGGCATGTACGAGATAGACGACATCCACTCCAAGATCAAATACGAGATGTTGGAGATGTACGGCGGGATGAACTGTAAAATCAGCAGCAAAGAGGCGAACCGTACCGACGTAGAAGACATAGGATCCCTCAAGTACCAAAAGCTCTTGAAGGATCGGAAAAAGGACCAGAAAGAAAAAAGGGGAGAGAGATCGATTGACCCTCTCGTAGAGTTCCAAAAGAGATTGGAGAATGCGGCGAAAATAAGGGCTGCGATAAGAGCGGAAGAGGAAGCGAAAAGGGCGGAAGAGGAAGCGAAAACGGTGGAAGAGGAAGCGAAAGCGGTGAGCGACGTGATGAAGGAGACGGCAAAGGGGACAAAGACGGGCGCGGAATGTCGACCGTTGCCGAGACTCAACATGGAAGTAGACCCTACTACACTAAAGTGCTCGATATTCTGCGGAGAAAAAATAGACTTTACCGTACCCGGAACGATCAGAGAGGTGTTGGGGTTCGATCCGACGATCCTTGAGCCCAATAAATGGCATACTTCGCAGCGCCCTGTCAACATTACGGCTGTAAACGCCATCAGGGTAACGTGCAACATTGTGAGGGGCTCGTACACTAACGGATCCGAAGGACATACCCTGCACGAGTTCTTCCCGCAGGTGGAACGGGGTTATAAGATAATCGAAGTGCCCAAGAACGTCATCTACCTACCCGTAAACACTTCGAGGATAGGAAGACTGACCGTCTCTGTGGTGGATCAGGACGGAAGACCAATAAGTTTTCAGAACGAAGTCATCAGCCTCAGGCTTCACCTTAAAAGACGCACGCGATGGGGTTAGTCTACCTGGAAGAGGGTTATAAAAGAACCGTGCCAGACGGAGTGAAGAACATTCGTCCTGTAGAGCTCGACCAGCCACTTCGCGACAAGAAAGAGAAGAGACTCTCCTCAGATAACGCCGCTTTTTTGAGATCATTAGGATTCACCGTGTTGGAGAAATGAGCTACATAATAGACGTGGAATCCTCTAACGCCGTGGCGGATGACGACATCATAGGCACAGAGCTGCACACTCACACTCCGTACGCGTCAGCAACGTTCAGCAACAACGATGAGATCAGGATCCCAGTAAACCAGCAGGATGTGTACACCCTACCTTGTGACAGCCTGCTGTACGTCGACGGGAAACTTGCGGCGTCTGATGGTACTTTGGATCCGGCCTTGACTCTTTCAGACAACTGGCTTGCTTTCCTGTTTGAAGAGATCAGACTAGAGATGAACGGTATCGAGGTGGATAGAGTGCGCAATGTGGGTATAACGACGACTATGAAAAACATTCCGTCCTTCAGGTATGGAGAACAGAACTCTATAGACGTTGAAGGGTGGAACAAGGACGCCGTTACGGCCATTACCATCAGCACCACCGGTCGGTTCTCGGCTCACGTACCGCTAAAGAGGATCATAGGATTCTGTGAGGATTACCGCCGCATAATAGTCAACGCCAAGCTGGAACTTATCCTGCTAAGGTCGGCCACCGACGACCGCGCCGTGGCGGTACCCGCGGGCAAGGACTACAAGCTGTCTCTCACCAAGGTGGAGTGGAAGATGCCTTACGTCAGGCTTTCCGACGAGCGCAGGCTCCCGCTGCTCAGGATGGTGGACCAGGACGAGCCTATATCGATCGCCTTCCGCAGATGGAACCTGTACGAGTACCCCGTCTTACCGCAGAGCACCGACGTGCTATGGACCGTCAAGACCTCTTCCCAGGCGGATAAGCCCCGCTACATCATAGTAGGACTGCAGACCGACAAGAAGGCCAAGACGGCGGTATCATCTCATTTCGACCACTGCGAGCTCCAAGACATAAAACTGTACCTGAATTCGGTGTACTACCCGTACGAAAACGCGAAGGGAGAGTACTCACTCTTCTACGAAAACTTTAAGCGCTTCCACAAGGTCTACTACGGAGGACAATCCAATCAACCCCTCATTGATTTTACGAGCTTCAAGACGAAAGTCCCGCTCTTTTTTATAGACTGCTCGAAGCAGAACGAGTCGCTCAACACCGGCGCCATTGACATCAGAATCGAGATCAAGTGCAAAAACAACATCCCTGCCAATACCTCCGCCTACTGCCTGATAATCACAGATTGCGTCATGCAATATCAACCGTTAACAGGGACCGTCAGGAGGATAAATTAACCAGTGTGCGCTAGGTCTCGGTACGGGTAACAACATGCCTTCCTTCATTGTAGATTTTCGCACCATCAAGCCATCCGCTCATGAAACGGTCATCAAAGAGCTGGTAGTCCTCTCGGTAGAAGGTAGCGTCAAGCATCATTACCTGTTCAAGCCTCCTTACGACTACAACAGCATAATCACCATATCGAAGAAGAGGTGCATCCGGGATGATCAAGACAGAATCGGGATACAATGGAACAGCGGGTTCGTCGACTACGCACAGCTCTACCGCTTGCTGACCGAGTCGGTATCAGGAGGGAACATCTACGTCAAAGGAAAAGAAGCGGTAAAGGTCCTAGATAGAATTTTGCTGTGCAGCGAATTGAAGATTTTGGACCTAGACGACTACGGATGTCCTGCCATAGATCATCTGACACATACGTACGAGGTCGACTGTCAATGTCCGTTTTCTCACCCGGACTGCTCCATCAAGAGGGCTGAGGTGATGAGGATGTGGTGGAAAGAAAACAATGCAGTCTTTAACACCATCGAGAAAGTAGGAAAGAGCATAGAAATGGCGCTGCGTTCAGGGTTCAACAATCCCGGACCGGACGTACTCCGCTACTTACCCAAGGAGTTTCTCTTGGACCATTATGGCAACTGCATATCCGCCGTATACGACGACTTACCACCATACCTCAAAAATGATAAAGAACTTCTCTTGGAGATGCCATGCGAAGAACACGCTCAACAGGAGAGCGCCGACGATGAAGACGAATGGACCATAACCAAGAAGAGGAGAAACTGCATGCAATGCATTTTTAACTGTCGCGTCAGCCAGTAAAGCCGCGTATTGTATCCACGAGTTTTATTCTTCATGTACGGCTGTCCTTAGAGTCTGAACAATTGTAATTTAGTTATAACGTTTTGATTTCAGAATATATGTATTAAACTTATTTTCAAAACGTGTCATCATTTCAACACCTTTACACCTGTAGATATAAGTTTTGCTAAAGCCGAAGGCTTTCTCGGTCGTGAAGCGAAAGCGCAGCACGACGACAGGATCCAACCGGTAGGTCGGATCCCTTCGGGAATCGGAACTCGATTTCCCGCTTCAGGTATTTCAGATACTTGCATTTACAGTAAGAGGTGTCTCACCTTTCAGTAAACTCGAAGAGCTGACAGGTAGAGTTGTCGGTTTCTGATAAGTAGAATTGGCGGGAAATATGAAATATCGGGCTTTTATACAGATAATTGGAGCCTATTCAAATACAATGGAAACGCTGAGTCTGCGGTTCTGTGTACATAATGAGAATAACAAGCGGTATGACGTCAACGGTTTTTTAAAAAATTGAAACAAACACCATCGCTGAGTCGGCGGCTCGTGACTTTAACGGATGATATGTTGCATCATCTAGAAAATATAATTGTAATAAACAGGTTGCATCATCCCGATCAATGGACGGACGCGTGCATAGATAAAAAACGGATGACGTCACTGCAAATAAACAAAGTAAACACGTTGCATCATCTTTAATTGCAATAAGTTTTATGACGTCAATGAAAGGCACGCGCATGCAGCGTGACTCGTAACAAACAACATGTGACATTGTCAAAATTTAAAAAATAGAGTTGCATCATCTAGAAAAATTAATTGCAATAACAAGTTACATCATCCCGATGATTCTATGGGAAAATCGACGCGCTTTTATACTTGTATCGTCGTCAAAATCAGCTGTTTAACAGCTGTTTATCAGCTGTTAAACAGCTGATTTTCGGAGACGAAGGTTCCTGGTTCAAATCCTAGTAAAGGTAGTTACTTTTATATGGATTTGAATACTAGACAGTGGTTACCAGTGTACTTTGGTGGTTGGGGTTCAATTAACCATACTCTCTCAGGAATGGTCGGCCTGGGTCTGTACAAGACTACACCTCATTTACACGTCATACACATCATCCTCATCTCATTGGGTCATAGGGTTGCTTATTGTTCTGAATTGAACAGATTGCGTCGTACACAAATTAGGAATAAAAATAAAATAATTTTATACATGCGATTTCCCTATGCTAATACATGTGATCTATTCAAATACAATGGAAACGCTGAATCTGCAGTTTCTTTATTTATGACGTCAATGAAAGGCACGCGCATACCACGTGACTCGTAACAAACAACATGCGTCATTGTCAAAATTAAAAAATAGAGTTGCAAATAAACAGATTTCATCGCCCCAATCATTAGTCTTCACCTCGTCGGGTAGTGCTACGGATGTCCTGCGGGTGGTGCGACGAGTCTTGCGGTCCGTCCCGCGTTATTTTTTGACGGTAACATATTTCCTAAATTTATATATTTAGGGTCCCGAAAGAACCTAACGGTCGAAACCGGACGTAACGCGGTCTACGGAGCGTCCGGATCCTGCGCGCACCTGAACCTCGTTGATCCGACCCCCGGGTCACGTGTTACAAGCTATCTCGGGTTCCATCGGGGATACGGCTACGGATTAAGGCTTATCTTGTAGATCTCGATCTCCCGGTCACGTGGGTGCCGTCCGCATCAAAATCGGCCCAGCGGTTGCGGAGAAAATCAGGTTTGGAACTTTGCCAATTTTTTCGTGTGTGCGCGCGCGTGCGCGTTTTTTTTTTTTTTTTTTTTTGGCGGTTTTTTTTTTTTTTTTTTTTTTGGGCGGGATTTTTTTTTTTTTTTTTTTTTTTTTTTGTTTGAAAATTTGGCGGGAAAAAAATTTGACGGGATTTTTTTTGTTTTTTTTTTTTTTTTTACTGGTGAGTGCATAGATAAAAAACGAATGATGTCAATGAATTTTTTTTTTTTTTTTTTTACTGGCGAGTGCATAGATAAAAAACGAATGATGTCAATGAAAGGCACGCGCATGCCACGTGACTCGTAACAACAACATGCGTCATTGCCAAAATTAAAAAATAGAGTTGCAAATAAACAGATTTCATCGCCCCAATCATTAGTCTTCACCTCGTCGGGTAGTGATACGGATGTCCTGCGGGTGGTGCGACGAGTCTTGCGGTCCGTCCCGCGTTATTTTTTGACGGTAACATATTTCCTAAATTTATATATTTAGGGTCCCGAAAGAACCTAACGGTCGAAACCGGACGTAACGCGGTCTACGGAATGTCCGGATCCTGCGCGCACCTGAACCTCGTTGATCCGACCCCCGGGTCACGTGTTACAAGCTATCTCGGGTTCCATCGGGGATACGGCTACGGATTAAGGCTTATCTTGTAGATCTCGATCTCCCGGTCACGTGGGTGCCGTCCGCATCAAAATCGGCCTAGCGGTTGCGGAGAAAATCGGGTTTGAAAATTTGGCGGGAAAAAAATTTGGCGGGATTTTTTTTTTTTTTTTTTTGGCGGTTTTTTTTTTTTTTTTTTTTTTTTGGGCGGGGTTTTTTTTTTTTTTTTTTTCAAAGTCGAGGTCAAAGGTCAAGGTTGTGCTCGAACCGGGGGGTCAAAGGTCAAGGTTGTGCTGGATCTCTCATTTTTACACTACTAGTGCGGTTGCATGCTTCACTAAGGAATGCCGTGGAGACTGCGACACAGATAACCTTACAGCCTCAATGTTTTCAGGCGTTCTCACACTACGCTTTCGTCCTGTTGGTTTCAGTTTCAAAGCAGACGATGTTAAACGAAAGTTTTTCACCCACAGCAATATCGTAATCCTACTTGGAACAGACACGTTTCAGTTTAAATTAAAATGTCTACGAAATAAACGCTGCGTAGCAATAACGGAATCATTGTTTTTGAAATACGCTTCATTCACAAAAGCACGGTGCTCACACGAAAAACTCATGGTGGCTACTAAAATGGTAGTATTAGCGCTACCCCGTTACAACTGTACCAACTTCCTATTCACAAAGTTGCCAACATACCGATGAATACAAAATCGTCAGATTAATCTGCCGGACCCTGTGTAAGCACTTGTCAAATACGCCTCATATCATGCGGTCTTGGGTTCGAATCCCATTCAGGCATGGCATATTTTCATACGTTACAAAAATCATTTCATCCTTCACCGTCTGCATTAGCAGTAATTGCAGAACAGTCGGGCGTTAAACAAAGAAAAAAGAAAGCTGGTGTGAAACACTCGCACGACTTTCTCTTGCCAATGCAAATAATTAACAATAAAACGTAACATTCATCGTAATAACATTAGAAATAAACAGAAACCTAACCGCGAAATCATAACCTTATTTTAATCATGAGTGAAAGACGCAAAATGAAAATCAACCTGTTTTGCTTAAAAATAAGGAAAATCACTCTTTTACGCTGAACTAGGCTCTGTAGAGAAAAATTTTCTAAATAAAAGTTGTACATCTTTTAATTTTCTATAAATTTAATTATATACACTTTTGTCATAAAATGCATAGCCTACTAAGGCTGAAATCTTAAAAAATCGATTTTTCACACGTTTTCATGAGAAAAAGAAACTGAAAATCGCTAATTACCACTAAACTAAGCGTTATACAAAAAAATGTTTGAAATAAAAGTTGTAGAATTTTAAATTCTCTACAACTTTTATTATATTTATATTTTTGCAGTAAAATGCATAATAAAGCTGCAATCTTAAAAAAACAATTTTTTTACGTAAAAACAGCCTTACTAAGAATTTCAGCAAATATCGCGCCTACCCTATCTTGTAGAGCATAAAAAATTAAGTAAATGAGACGATTTTAAATAAAATCGTAGGACCAGTTTTTAAAAAATTCACAAAAAAGTGAAAAATTACACGAATAAACTACTACTTCCGGTTGACTGATTTTCATGAAAATGTTCGTGTCAGGTTCGGTAGTGGTATGTAACTTAACCCTTAACTGGTGAGGTGGGGTCTCACAGCCCCTCAAATTTTTTTCATTTTTTACACAAATTATAATTTTTTATTTTTATGCAATGGCTTAAGTACATTTTTAAACTTGTATAGAAATGTGGAATAGAGCTAGAAATAAAAAACACTTCGCTAAACCATTTCAAAAAAATATTTTTTATTTTACACTCGGAAAAATGAACTCAAAAACATTGTTTATTAAAATTCTATGTAAAATAGAAGAGTAGAGGAGGACACATGCATGACATCATTTTTCATACATGAAATCGGAAGGTAAGATGAACTTGTTGATGTATTTATTTTCAGTTTTTCAATAAAATAAATCTCTTAATTTGATATATCAAAACCGGCGCTCTTTTTGAATCACCCTATATACTCCCTAGCCTGACCGCGTATTACCTGCCTTTTCCGTAAAAACTATAGGCCTACTACCAAATGCACGAGTTGAAGACTTGTGAAAGGAATAGAAAAACAAAAATATAAAATTACAACATAGAGTCACTGTTTTTAGGATTTATAGTACACTTAGGCTGTTAACGCTGCTAGCACTATGGAGAGACTGATCACTTCCCCCACCATTAAACAGAACAGCTCAGTGGCACAGAGCGTTGGTGGGAGAGCTTCTAGCTAGAACAAATGACCTGTCTCTCCCTCTCACTTGCTCGGCTATGGGACATTAGTTCGTCTGATATAAATATAACCAACTACGGTGGCATGCGGGCCGCACATGCGCAGTAAGTAGCTCCCTCACCTCAGCGTCATAGCCTGATACAGGCTGCCTCTAAAGTAGTACTCGCTACTCATTGTGTTGTGTTCATGCGGCAATCGTTTTGACATTGGTGTCGCTGTCGAAAGTCACACCCCGTCAAAATTTGTTGCGCACGCACAAAATACAGGGAAAATGTCTGCAATTCATTTTAGTGAATGGGCAATAAGTTTTTTTCTAAATGATGTACCTACCATAAGTTTTGACAGGCCCAAAAGAAAGGTACGTCATAACCTCATTCTTTTATATTTACTATATGGTTCTTTTTGTTAAAATGTCAAACAGCTGATATTGTGCGTGTGTAGTTGATTTCTAAAATTTGACGTATGTTTCGTATAAAATTCACAACTATTAAAATTGATTCAGCTTCTTGGAATATTAACAGGAAGTAGACACCAGACACGATGATCTATCTTTGACTTCCCTTCTAAAAGTGATTTTTTCAAACTTGTTTATTATTTCTCTTTCTGCCCTACATACATCAAATTACAGATATAATTTTATATTTTATAACAAAATAATAAAACGCATATTATGTAATCCTGGAAAAGAAGTTATATAAGCCTACGTGATACGCAAAAAATGCGATGAGATTTAAACGTCTAATTAAACTAACTCTAATTTAAACGTCTATTTAAACTTCTCATACGAGCGTATCTTATATAAATATCAGAGTATAATAATAAAATTTTTAGTGTAATAAAATAAGATTCATTAGGAAGCGAAAGCAATATTTTCAGAATTTTTTGATGAAAAATGAGCTTGTTAGAGTGTAGTGAATGAAACTGGCTGGCAGAGTGCCCTACCGTACTGCGTATTGTCACTATTGCGCTTGAACACCGTGCACTGATTGAAATGAGTTGAGGGGAAAGGCAGACGCAACACATTCTCTCTCTGTCCCGCTACCCTCCCTACATGCCGCCATAGTTGGCGAACAGTATACCTATATCCATCCTCAGTTGTAATACTAAAACGTCCAATGCTTGCTCTTGTACACTTTTGTCATTATCATGATTGACTGAGTTCAATGATTTTCTTTTATGTAGGAAGATGATGAAGGAGAAGTAGATGATGATGTTATGGGCTCTGAAGTAGATGATGATGATGATGACGACGATGACAGTGAATATAATATCAGCAGTGATGAAACAGGTGATTAAGTACAAACAACATCCGTCAAAAATTAATGAATGCCATTTTTTTACTACCTTGAAAGAAATCACACCAAAATAAGCCAATAAAATTCTAGTGATTTTTTTTTTTTGCTTCTTTTATAAAATTTAAGAATATCTTGCATAATACGTATTTTAAATGTATTTTTTATTATAAGTGTTTCTTTTTTTATTGTATTGTATTGTATGTATTGTGGTGATTTGTGTCGGAAATTATCTATTGTAATTTGTATACGATTTGGTTTCTCTGTCATTTGTATCATGTATATTTGTTTGTAATTTTTAATATAAGTGTACAAGTAATATTAAAATACAATATTTACAAATACGTAATTATTTGATTTGTTTTTTTGCATTACCTTTTACGAGGGTGAGTCAATTACACTGGTCTGCAAAAAAAAAGAAAGTTTTTTTCACTTGGACTTTGATGGGTGATCGTTATGTATCTTGACCTTCTGAATCCAAATCTGACCTCAGTTTCTCTCTATCACCCACAGTTTTTGAGGGATCTCCCCGAAATTCTAAAAAAAAAACACCTAAAAGCGGTTATTTCTAATAAAGTGAGGGGCAGGGGGAGGTTTTAAGTACCCCATCCTCCCCTCCATAGAAAATGTTATCTCAGTGCATGCACATTTATGCATGAAGACCGAAGGGGGAGGGGTGACATCACCGTTAGTTCAGAGGTGTAGCAGGGTGGAAACCGGACCAAATGATAAGCTTAGCTTAGTGAAAATTATGTTGAACTCGTCGAAGAATTGCTATCTGCATACGAGTCGAAGGGTTGCAACATATTATTAAAATTACACCTTTTACACGCACATTTGGACTTTTACCCAGAAAACTTGGGAGCAGTTTACGATGCACACGGAGAAGGTTTCATTGGCACATTGTACTCTTCGAAAAACTGTTCTCTGGGAAGTGGAACTCAAGTATGTTAGCAGACTATTGCTGGTCACTCTTGCGTGAAACTCCCAGTGATCAGTACAAGAGAAAAGCTACCTCCAAGTAAAACCACTCTCTTTAACTATATATATTCGATGACAAGTATCTTGAATCAGAAAAATTGTATAAGTAAAAATGCACAAAATGTATCAATACATCAATACTCTCTTATTGTACTCTTTCAGTGTTAGGTAGGCAGGCCTTGAAGAACCATAAAAACGTTATACAACTGCAGAATTTCATATCATAGTTACACCAGACTAAAACAAAATTGAAATTTCCCAAATAAGGGGGAGTGGCCCAGCCCGTAAAAATGGTGGGTGATGGAGAAAAACGGAGGTCAGATTCGGATTCAGGGGGTCAAAATACATTAAGATCACCTATTAAAGTTCAAGGGGAATTTTTGATGGAGACCAGTGTTATTATCCGTAATGTAGTTTTTTCCCCGTAACAGACAGGATGTGTGTCAAATTATTTACACTCAATCTGTTCGTTGCAGGGCTAAAATAAATAGTTCTGTTTCTTATCACGTGGTCAGCCAATTAAATGACTGAATCATTTAAGAACAGAAGAGGTAGAGGTGTAAAAGATACTAATCAGAGTTATCTCCTCTGAAAGTAATGGATTTTATTAAATAGCCAGACCCTGTGGTGAATGAAGTGAAAGTGTCATTTGCAGAGTGGAAAATATGTACTTTTCAGAGGGCCTGACGTGCTGATAAGCGTACTTTTCCACTCAGTGAGGAAGGCAATGGTAAACCACCTGACTCCTCGTTTTACTTAGTAAAACCTCTACAGGTTCAAACCAGCCTTTTGGCTGATGATCTAAAAAACAATATAGTTATAAAATTTTATTGTGATCAATTAGGAAACTTACAAGTAATTTACATAATTTTTTGACATAGTCCCCTTGCTTTTCAACGCACTTGGTCATCGTTGTTCAAGTTTCCTGATGCCCTCATAAAAGAAGGTTTTTGGTTGAGATGCGAGCCAGGAATGCACCGCTTCTTTCAATGCTTCGTCTGAGGTAAATCGACGGCCCCTTAATGCATTTTTGAGTGGACCAAACAAGTGATAATCAGAAGGAGCAAAATTGGGACTATATGGAGGATGAGCTAGTACTTCAAAATTGAGTTTCTGGAGTGTTTCAGCTGTGTGGGCAGCAGTATGCAGATGGGCGTTGTCATGCAACAACACAACACGTTTTGACAGCAGTCCTCGGCGTTTGCTTTGAATTGCAGGCTTTAGCTTGGTAGTAAGTCTATCACTGTAACATACACTGTTTATTGTTGTGCTCCTTTCCTGATAATGTTCCAGTACTGGACCTTGTGAGTCCCAAAAACCGTAAGCATCAGTTTTCCTGCGGACGGTTGAATCGTGAATTTTTTCTTGCATGGTGAATTTGGATGTTTCCATTCCATACTCTGCTGTTCTGCAAGTCGACAACAAAATTATCAAGAGCACAAAGGAATTCAAGTACTTGGGGACCTACATATCATCAGACGGTTCAACTAGGAAGGATGTTAAAAATAGGATTGTGCAAGGGAGAATAGCAATCCGGAAATTGAACCCGATTTTATGGTCTGCAAAAATGCACATGAATACAAAAGTCCAGTTGTACCACACTATTGTGGAGCCAATAACAACTTATGGGGCAGAGTGCTGGCAAATAACATCAAAAATAGACAGCCAGCTTAAAGCAATTGAAATGGACTTTCTGCGCCGTTCATGTAGAGTGTCCAGGTTGGACCATATCCGGAATGACGACATCAGGAAAAGAGCTCATGTAGAAGATACCATTGTGGATAGGATAGAGAGACGACAACTGATATGGTATGGTCATGTGCAGAGAATGGGTGATGAGAGGTGGCCAAAAAGAATGTTGTCTTATGTCCCAACCAACAGAAGGAAGAAAGGTAGACCAAGGAAAACGTGGAAAAAGGGAATACAGGAAGCCATGAGGGAGAGAGGGATGGATGAGGGTGATTGGGAGGATAGAAGAGAATGGAGATTGAAGTGCGGGAAGCGGCGCCGGCCGTAGGAACCCCGGAAAAAAAAAAAAACTCTGCTGTTCACTCTCTGGCTCGTAATGATGGATTCATGTTTCGTCACCAGTAATGATCCTGTCTAAGAAGTTGTCCCGTTCATTACCATAGCGATCCAAATGTTTTTTTGCAGATGTCCAAGCGCGTTTGTTTATGTAACAGTTTCAGTTGTTTTTTGACCCATCTTGCACAAACTTTAAGAAACCCAAGTGTGTTGTGAATGATTTCTTAATCAGAACCGTGGCTAATTTGCAGACGATGTGCCATTTCGTCAATAGTTACTCGTCTGTTTAAGAGAATCATTTCATGTGAACGCTCAATGTTTTTTTCATTTACGGCGGTAATCGGTTGTCCTGCTCCTTCATCGTGCGTAACACTTGTGCGACCAGTTTTGAATTTTTCAATCCATTCGTAGACACTCCGTTGTGGCAAAACACTATTCCCGTACTGTACCGATAGTCTTCTATGAATTTCAGCCCCTGATACACCTTCCGACCACGAAATACGGATCACTGAACGTTGCTCTTCTTTGGTGCAAATAGAAAGTGGAGCAGCCATGATTAACAGCACGAAAGCGATAACGAAACTAACCTAGAAGCTTGAAACTTGCATTCATATAACCAAAAATAAACAAAGCATGCATCATCAACGCAAAACGACAGTACTGCCAACATAAACAAAAATTGGTGTGAAACACTTACACAACTTTCTCTCGTCAGTGCAAATAACTAACAATAAACCTAACATTAGTAATAAAACATTAGAAATAAACAAAAAACTAACCTCAATAAACATAACCTAATTTTAATCATATATGAAAAATGCAAAATGAAAATCGATCTCAGTTTGCCTTAAAAATACGGAAAATCACTCTTTCACGCTAAACTAGGCTCTGTAGAGAAAAATGCTCTAATAAAAGTTGTAGAACTTTTAATTTTCTATAAATTCGATTATATATACACTTTTGTCATAAAATGCATACATAGAATGCATACTTACACATAAAATGCATACATAAATTTTTGCGCTATAATACATATTAAAGCTCTAATCTTAAAAAAACACTTTTTTTACGTAAAAACAGCCTCACCAAGAATTTTAGCAAACATGGCACCTACCCTATCTTGTAGAGAATAAAAAATTTAGTAAACCAGGCGATTTAAAAAAATCATAGGACCAGTTTTTGAGAAAATCGCAAAAATGTGAAAAATTACACCAATAAACTACTACTTCCAGTTGACCGATTTTGATGAAAATGTTCGTGTCGGGTCCGGTAGTGGTATGTAACTTAAGTTTCAAGTTCGTACGATGTTCTGTTCTTGAGATATTCTGTACACACACACACACAGACCAATCACTAAAAGCATGGTTTTTTGGGTTCAGGGGGTCTGAAAATATGTAGATCTGGTAAAAAATCGACATGAAAACAATACGTTCCTTTCTATACATTCATATAGGCAAGAGAAAGTAAAAAAATACAATAATTTTTATTTCATAATAAAAAGTATTTAATTCACAAAATTTAATATTTAAAATAAAATTAAAATTTTTTATTTATCCCAGAATAAAAACAAATATATTTACATGTTTACAATAAATAAATTAATAATTTTTAGTGAGACCATGGCAATATGGAAAAATTAGTAATAAAAGTACTTTTATTCATACATAATTATTTTATGACTGTAAATATAATAGTACAGTATATTGTATAACGTACAGTAGGCCTGCAAAGGAAATACAGTGCATAGAAATCGCGATTTCAGAAAGTAACAGAAATTTCTTTTGAGTAATAATTAAACTATTTTTACGTAAAAATGTATTATTCTTACCTTTTATTTGTAAAAAGAAGTCACTGGGAATGAAGAAATTCATAGAATAAATGATATAATTAAATAAAACAATAAAATTACATGGCACTAGGACGTCTGAATAGGCTACAAAAATTTTAAAATTTGTTCGAAAATTCGCGGCAGTTGGTAACGAAAGATGATCTTCACAGTGGCGCTTGTAGAATAGATCTGAACCCCTGAACAACCTTTACTAGCATTGCCAGTACACCGGCGATTTAAAAAAAGCTATAGAAATGTGGTATTGTATATGAAGGCGGCATTAGTCTCTGAAATGAACCTCGATTTGCCGCCTTAAGGTGGCATCTGTCCTGAACGTGTTAAGTATGTTTTGTATTACATTATTCAATAGGCGTTTGTAAATGAGAAAGTTATGTGGCGCGGAGTTGATATGTTTAGTTAGTGCAGTAGCACTCAAAACCCCCATTGAAATAACGGGTGTTTCAAAAAGGACGCACTTCGAAGTTTTAGAACGCTAATTTTATTACATTAAGTAATTACAAATTATACGGTATGAAATTATTACCTTTATAACATTCAGATTACCTTTAAAACTTCACAATAAATGTTCAAAATGACTTCCTCCGCTTGTAATGCAAGTTTGGACAAGTTTCATAACATTTGCAGCCACTTTTCGTAGTGTTTGCTCATTAATTTTTGTAATCTTACTTTCAATGTTAGCCTTCAATTCTTCAATTGTATGAGGATTGTTTTTAAAAACCTTACTCTTTAAATTCCCCCAAAGAAAAAATCCGCAGGAGTAAGATCTGGGGATCTTGGTGGCCACAATCCTTTTGATATCACACGATGGCCAAAATATTCTCGTAACATATTCAGCGTTTCAGTAGAAGTATGGCACATTGCGTTATTCTGCTGAAACCAACAATCTCGATCGTGTAATTCTAACAACGCTATAAATTGTTCAATTAAGTTGCGGTACACCACACCATCTACAGATGTGTCAAAAAATAAAGGCCCAACAATACGACGCCGGGAGATCGCACACCAAACACCAATTTTACGTGCGTGTAGTGGACGTTCATGAAATGTGTGAGGATTATGAGCGCTCCGTATTCGGCAGTTTTGGCTGTTGATGTAACCATCCAAGTGGAACCATGCTTCGTCACTGAAATAAACACGATCCAATATTTCAACACCGTTGTCATTAACAAGGAACGTATCCAACGACAATACTGTATACGTTTCCCATGGTCAACTTCTTTCAGTTCATGAACGACACCGATGCGGTAAGGATGCAGATTTAATTTTTTTGTAGCCCTTAAAGTGGAAGATAGTGATAATCCAGCCTGTGAAGATAACTTTCTAAGTGATTTGCCGGGTGAGGTAGTCAAACGTTGTTTCACATCGTCCAAAACTTGTTCTGTTTACACTGATGGTCGACCTGTGCTTTTCCGATCCTGTACACTGCCAGTCTCACGAAATTTATTAATCAGAAGCGATATTGTGGTGTTATTAGGTACCTCAGAATTGGGAAATTTTAACTGGAACTCGTCTTTCACTTGTTCGTAAGATTTATATGCGCAATAACTTTCAATAATAAAAACACGTTCATCCTTTAAAAAAAACCATGTTTGAACTTATACAGACACAAATGAATACTGGGATAGCACTAGTACATGTCAGTAATACACAATGGGTCAACAATGAGTACGGTAGTGCCAACTGTTATTTGGGGGAAAAAATATTCCCTATGCAGAAAATATTAACCCTTAAACTTTGAAGTGCATCCTTTTTGAAACAACCGTTACATTGCTTATGGACTTCCCATACTGCATTCTGAATGCGAAATCGACTATTGTGTCTTCTACACCTGTACCTGCTCTGTTGGTAAATGCTTCAATCATAATTACGAGGTGTGGTTATTAAATAACGAGACTGACATTGTAAATCATTGTATTTTCATTTTTTACATAATCTTTTATTGTCACCTTCAATATACACTCCTCTATCCGTACAACGCTCCATGCAAATTTTCCATCGTTGGAAACAGTGCTGGAAGTCATCTTCTGTCAGCTCCTTCAGGACACGTGCCGCTTTCTCTTTCACAGCTTCCACAGACTCAAATCTTGTCCCTTTTAATGCAGATTTCACCTTAGGGAACAGGTAGAAGATAATAACATGTGATGTAACATGGCTTTTACTTATGATGTGGAAACAAAGCGCGAATCCATGCACTGGAAGAGCCGAACTTCACAGAGAACCAAAAAAGCTTGAATAAGCAAGTCAAAATGTAACACAATGATGACTGTTTTTTTTGTATATCCATGGGATTGTGTACCTTCACTGTGTTCCTGAAGGTCAAACAATTAATCAATATTACTACCTTGAGATACTTTCTAAACTACGTCAAAGAGTAAGGAAAAAATTCCCTGAAATGTGGAAGGACAAATCATGGTTTCTCCACCAAGACAATGCGCCAACTCATTCCTAGTTATCTAGAGGTTCCTAGCCAAGTACAACATCTCAGTGTTAAAACATCCGCCTTATTCACCAGATCTTGCATCATGTGACTTCTACGTGTTCCCTAAGGTGAAATCTGCATTAAAAGGGACAAAATTTGAGTCTGTGGAAGCTGTAAAAGAGAAAGCGGCACATGTCCTGAAGGAGCTGACAGAAGATGACTTCCAGCACTGTTTCCAACGATGGAAAATTCGCATGGAGCGTTGTAGGGATAGAGAAGGAGTGTTTATGGAAGGTGAAGGTGACAATAAATGATTGTGTATAAAATTAAAATAAAATTTTTTTACAATGTCAGTCTCGTTATTTAATAGCCACATTTTGTATAATTGACTCACCATGTGATAAGAAACAGAACTATTTTTTGTAGCCCTGGAATTAGCAGATCAAGTGCAAATAATTTATACACTTCACCTCCCTGTTATTGGCAAAAAATAGGTAGAAAAAAATAAAACAAAATTTTTTTTATAAAGAATGTAATCTCAGATATAAAAAAGTATAAAAAATTCTTAAACTAATAAAGTAAAAAAGTACAAAAAATATAACCTAATATTAACATTTATTCTAACTTACAAAAAGTTTTATCAATTTTGTAACTTTCAAAATAATTAAAATAAGTAATTGACGTGCAATTACAATATTATGCAAGAAATTAAAATCTGAATAAATTGATAAACTATAATGGAATTTGTTTATGTATTATGTTACATTTCAAATTATTTTTTCTTCGTAAATTTAACATAAATACTTAATAACTTGATGTCATTGTTGTTGTTGTTTAAGTGATCAGCCTGTAGGCTGGTTTGAACCTGTAGAGGTTTTACTAAGTAAAACGAGGAGTGAGGTGGTTTACCATCGCCACAACTCACTGAGTGGAAAAGTACACTTATCAGCATACCAGGCCCTCTGAAAAGTACATATTTTCCACTCTGCAAATGACACCTTCACTTCATTCACCACAGGGTCTGGCTGTTTAATGAAATTCATTACTTTCAGACGAGATAACTCTGATTAGTGTCACAGTACACCTCTACCTCTTCTGTTTTTAAATGATTCAGTCATTTAATTGGCTGACGATGTGATAAGAAACAGAACTATTTATTTTAGCCCTGCAACTAACAGATTGAGTGTAAATAATTTGACACCCCACCTGACAGTTATGGGTAGACGATGTCATATAATAAGAAATTTATTTAATTTGAGCAAAAATATTTAATTAATCTATTACCCTAATCTAACGTTATTTTAATGTACAGATATAAATAATGTATTTTGAAAGTTACAAAACGATTTGATTTCATTTACATAAATACATATAAAAAAACTTTAGTATCAAAAATATTAAAGCTACGATATTTTTATTATGTTATTCATCAATTATCCATTATTAGTTTCCCGTTTTGACGTATTTGTTACTATTACTATATATAACTATATCTACCAAGTAATTTGATATAATTCTTTTCTTGTATTACGATTCGGTATCAATTTATTTAACACTTGGAAATTTAAATTTAATTTTGTAAACTTCAGATTTATATTAAATCTGGATTACTTTTAAAGTTAGCTGGATTGTCAGTTAAATTTTTTTTTTAATTCCTAATATGTGTACGTTGAAATCTGTTCAATTCAGAACAATAAGCAACCCCATGACCCAATGAAATGAGGATGATGTGTAAATGAGGTGTAGTCTTGTACAGACCCAGGTCGACCACTCCTGAGAGAGTTTGGTCAATTGAACCCCAACCATCAAAGTACACCGGGCAACCACTGTCTAGTATTCAAATCTGTATAAAAGTAACTACCTTTACTAGGATTTGAACCAGGAACCTTCGCCTCTGAAAATCAGCTGTTAAACAGCTGATTTTGGTGACGACTTTACCTCTAGACCAACCCGGTGGGTTGTCATTTAAATTTAGCATACACTTTTAAAATGAACTGTCAATTGAAAGTTGATTTACGCATGGAAAGTGCTAAAAGCTGAACTTTGATATTTTTTATGCATCTAAACAGAATTTTAAGTGATTATTATTTTTGTAATTATATCATACTAATTAAAGTAATAAAGTAAAACTATAAAGTTAAAAATAATTAATGATTCTTATATTCTGGAGGCATTTTTGCTGATATTTCTTAAAAGTTACACGTATATATAATTAAATGCTCCTTCGGTAGCTGTTGTTTGACAGCTATATTATTATTTTAATAAAATTTCACTAAATTTTTTTTTTTTAGCATTTATTTTGTTATCGGGAACTGTACTTAGTTAACAACTACCCAATTTGATCGTTGCTTTTTGCTGTTTTTTTTTTTTTTTGACGTGGATTAGACATGAGTTTGAACAGGGACCCCCAGTAGAGTTTGTTCATGGATGGCTGTCACCTGGTCACCATACAAAGTCGCTTGTCCAACCAATGTTACTTAACAAATAATAGCGACTTTCTACCAGCTGACTGACTGGACTGACCCGAAGACCTTCACTAAATTAAAAATGTATTTTATAATTTCCAAGTGTTATTTAAAAATAGCACAAAATTTATTTTCAGTTCCTATACAATTCTTAAATAATATACACTATTAAAAATAATTACAATTTATTTTATTTCTATAGTTCCAATCCGCAGTTTATGTAATTAAATAATATTTATTATAAAATGTTTAAATAAAATTATAAAAAATGTTTATTATAATTAAATAATTTTTTGGTGAGGTGTGTACAATTTTGTAAATTTTAAGCATAATTTTGAAAAATATTATGTTACAGTTGATCATCAATAATTTTTTTAAAATGAATATCTAAAAATATAAATTTAAATTATAAAAGAAAAATTTTTTTCTAGTTAATAATGGTAACAATAATTCTGGTAACTTAGTTAAATAATTTTGTAAATTTATCAACAATTTTTCTATGATTCATAATTTTATATATAAAATATTACAAAGGTTTTTTAAAACCATATCTTGATGACTAGATCACAACTTAATTATTTTCCGTGTTTCTTTAAATATTTTAATATTATTATTTCATTAAAATTTGATAAAGTCATACTAGTGCAGTTTTAAAGTACAGTCAACTCCCGATTATCTGCGGAATTGGGTGGCACGAGTGCCGCGGATAATCCAATTCCGCGGATAATCCGCAAAATGACGGAAAAAAGTGTAGGCATAATGAGTAGTATACGTATCAAATCTTTATTAATTTTTTGTTATTTAAAGTACATAAATATATACAATAATGAAAACACTAACTTAAATTACAAAATATAACATTAAAATTTTAAATGTTGTTAATTATTTTTTGTCCCTAAAAATTTTTGTTTACTGTAATTTTTTTTAAATTAGTACATACAATGTATTTAGAAAAAAAACATAAAAATATTGTTTACTTATAAATGATGTGCAGAAGCTATGTTGTAATAGAAGTCACAACGTTTTAAAAAAGTCAGTCATCTGCTTTTGTTTTTTGAGTTAATACACTTTTTCTTGATTTTGGACAGAAGTTTTCTCAATATAAGTTTGTCACAAAGCAAAGCGTGTGCTTTACTTAACAAAGCGCGTATTTACAAATTTAAGTGTGTGCTTTACTTTACAAAGCGCGTACTTCGTGTGCTGTAAAATTTTATCTTTAATGTTATCACATTACAAGAAATTTACTTAACGTTAAGAAAAGAGAATGAAAAAAAATTTCATCCGATGTGCGCGGATAATCCGGAATTGACTGTATATTGAATTAATAAGGTAGGGAATGTTAAAATTATTTTAGGTAGGTAGTATTTTAAAAAAAACTTGGGTTTATTTAAGTTTGTATTAAATTGCTTCAAACTTCATTTTGGTTATTGGTGACTACTTAGGGGTATGAAACTTTAAGTTTTGGTACCAATAAATTCAGATCCTTGCCGGGAATTGAACTTTGTACCTTCCGCTTGAAAACACAAACTGCTCCTGATAAAGGAGAGTTTGGAGAATTAGGAGTCTGAGGGAGCGTTAACTGTAATTACTGTCTAATGAAACTTAAAACATTTTAATGCTGGAACAAACCAGTTGGCCATGAACAGAAGAACAAAAAAATTAAGTTTAACCGTTTCAGTGCCGAAACAATAATTAAAAGTTTGATCAAAAGTTCCATTTAATTTGAATAAGGGTGTACAAAAAGTGCCAGCCCTTATTTCGAAAACTTGCAGGTGTAAGCCTGCCATTACCGACCTAAATTTCAATGTTACCGAAAAATAAAATGTCCTGTTAAAAATTAATTGCTATTGTGTTTATATAAAAAAGAAATCGTTTTAACACTAAAAATATTCAAAATAGTTTTTTTTAATTTATTTAAAGTCGCATTGACAGCTTGGTCATTAGCAAGTGTTGTGAGTTTTGGTACCTTAACGATGGTTTTAATGTGTTAAAATTTCCAGACCCTAGCCGGGAATCGAACGTGGGACCTTTTACTTTGTAGGCTAGTGCGCTAGTCACTACGCCACGGAGGCATATTCAAAATATATTATTCTATTAATTTTTGTTTAAAATTTTTTTTGTAAATGTTCAGTTATCCGGATGTTGGGACATTATGCATAACTTACGGACGTCCGGAAAACACATTTATAACTACGAGGCGTATTTTTAAAGTAAGTACCGTTTGAAAATAAAAACAAAATAAAAGGAAATTTGCAAAAACTAATTTTATTTTCGGAATCTACATACTTTTATCTATTTTTCTACATAGTTTCCAAGTTTTTGTAAACCCTTATCATATCGCACAACTAAATTTTGGAAACCTTCTTCATAAAAACTTGCCGCCTGCTGTGATAACCAAGAATTCACGGCCGTTTTCAATTCGTCGTCATCGTCATAACGGCTGCCGCCCAAGTGATGTTTCAGATGACGGAAGAGATGAAAGTCGCTCGGTGCAAGGTCAGGGCTGTAGGGTGGGTGGTCCAAAACTTCCCAGCCAAAAGAGTCCAATGCAGCTCGGGTCTGGGCGGCAGTGTGAGGCCTTGCATTATCGTGCAGAAACAAAATTCCTTTTGTGAGCATGCCACGTCTCTTGTTTTGAATTGCTCTGCGCAGCTTCCTCAAGGCTTGGCAGTAGGCTTCTGCATTTATTGTCGTTCCTCGTTCCATAAAGTCTACCAGCAAAACACCATGCCTATCCCAAAACACGGACGCCATGATCTTGCGCTGTGACAAAGTCTGTTTGGCTTTGACCTTTACGGGAGAGTGCGTGTGTCTCCATTCCATGCTTTGTTGTTTCGATTCGGGAGTGAAATGCGAAATCCACGTTTCGCACTTTCATCTCTTCCGTCATCTGAAACATCACTTGGGCGGCAGCCGTTATGACGATGACGACAAATTGAAAACGGCCGTGAATTCTTGGTTATCACAGCAGGCGGCAAGTTTTTATGAAGAAGGTTTCCAAAATTTAGTTGTGCGATATGATAAGGGTTTACAAAAACTTGGAAACTATGTAGAAAAATAGATAAAAGTATGTAGATTCCGAAAATAAAATTAGTTTTTGCAAATTTCCTTTTATTTTGTTTTTATTTTCAAACGGTACTTACTTTAAAAATACGCCTCGTACATAAAATATTTCAATGTCCTGTTTTCCGAACGTTGGTACTGAAAGGGTTAAAAACATAAGAAAAGAATAACCCAAGTTTCAACTAGTAGTTTTTTTTGTTGTTATTGAGTAATGGTGCCTAAGTAAGCCTTGGTGTGAGTAGCAAAAATATAAGAAGATGTACAGATGAAAAAATACCAAACCTGACCAGGAATCGAACCTGGGACCCCAGCATAGAACTCAGTTGCACTGACAACTACACCATCGGCCATTAAAAGAAATAATAAAATTTTGCTAATTGTAAACTATATAAGTTTACAATTTAAAAATAAAAAAATTGACTACCCAACTAAGAATTTTTCGTGTACTGTGAATTGCATAATTTATTTAAAAAAAATTTTGGTCAGTATTTTCACACATTATATTCTAATATTTACAATTTTTTTTATCCTGACCCCATTTTAAATATAACATATAATCATTGGTTTCTAGCTTTTTGTGTGTATTAAGTACATAATTTAAAAATTTATTATTTTTACTACATAAAACATAAATAGCGGTTTGGAACTATATTATAAAATTACGTTATAAAATATTTGATTTTGTTTATTTTTTCTTAAAATATTCGTGTCCTATTGGATGTGTTGGAATTTCCTTCCATAAACTGAGGTCGATTGCTGGTATCGCATTTGTGTCTTCACATGGTACTAACGGATTCCTGTAAATAAAAAAATAAAGCATTAAATCAGTAATTTTTTTTTTATTTAATACTCGAGAGTTTTCTTACTTAATGTTCCAGGACTGGCGCTAAAAAAATAACTCAAGGATGGGTGCCGTTAAATTTTTGCAACATTTTGTAATATTGAAAATACGAGACGTGTTTAGAAAGTAAGTACCGTTTTTAAAAAAAACAAGTAAAACAATTTTTTTTTAACACAATTGTATTTCTACATGAAAACCCAAACCTTAAACTATTTTTCGACATAGTTTCCACCGATGTTCAAACACTTGTCGTAGCAGGTGATCAATTTGTCTACATATACCCTCTTCGTAGAAGGTTCCTGCCAACGAATGTAGCCACGACTCCACGGCAGTTTTCACTTCATCGTTGGTTTCAAAGTGTTGGCTGCCTAGCTTGCGCTTCATGTGCAGGAACAAGTGGTAGTCAGACGGTGCCAAGTCCGGGCTGTAGGGCAGGTGATCGAACTGCTCCCAACGAAATTGTCGAATCAATGTTTGAGTGTCACCAGCGGTATGGGGCCGAGCATTGTCATGGAGCAACACAATTCCGTTACTAAGCATTCCTCTCCGTTTATTTTGAATTGCCCGCCTTAGTTTTCTTAAGGTTTCGTACCTTGCTGCATTAATGGTTTCACCTCTTGGGAGAAAATCAATCAGCAAAACACCTTTCCGATCCCAAAAAACAGTGGACATGATTTTTTGTGCAGACATTATCGTCTTGAATTTTTGTTTCTTCGGGGATTGCGTGTGTCGCCACTCCATTGACTGCTGTTTAGATTCCGGTGTGATATGACGGACCCAAGTTTTATCACCTGTCACAATTTTGTTTAAAAAATCCTCACCATCATCACTGTACTGAGTGAGAAAAGTCAAAGCACTTCCGAGTCTCTTGGTTTTGTGCATGTCAGTGGCGGGAACCTTCTACTAAGACGGTATAGACAAACTGATCACCCGCTACGACAAGTGTTTGAACATCGGTAGAAACTATGTCGAAAAAAAGTTTAAGGTTTGGGCTTTCATGTAGAAATAAAATTGTGTTGAAAAAAAATTGTTTTACTTGTTTTTTTTTAAAACGGTACTTACTTTCTAAACACGCCTCGTAATTTCAAACTCTTTGGAGATTTCTCCTAGAAGTTTTACTTTTGATCATATTTGTGTTAATGTTTCCTTAATGGTTGCTATTGTTTTGATGTCCATTCCAAAGTCTTCTAAAATATTTAGTGGTGTTTCTCGATCGATCAAATAATTGTGAGTAAATATTAAATATAAACAATAATATTATTTGAGTGAAGTTTAAAATATTTGACTTACTTGTGAGAGATGACTTCAAAACCTTTAGGTTGCATTGAGTAGATGCTGTCACCATTGTCACACATGAGTCTTGATACAGTTGATTTACGAATTTCATTCAATTGTTCTGAAAAATGTACATAATTTTGTTATTATATTTAAATAGATAAAATTTCATGTAAACAAATAAAAATATGCTGATATTTTTGTTTTATATTTAACTAGTAATTTTTGTTAGATAACAAAATTGTCACTGCTTGATGTTTCTCCTCCCATCAAATGTAGTTTAAGGGGAGCACTATACCCCGAAAATCAAATAAAATAGATTTTTCTAATTTTGGCGCCACTGCCTTCTGTATCTTTTCTGTGTAATTACATATAACAATTGTAACTGTTATATAATTGGTAATGTTAAATAATATAATAATTTTGGTAACGTGCTCGCCCATAACAGACAGGTGGAGTGTCAAATTTTTACACTCAATCTGTTCGTTGCAGGGCTAAAATAAATAGTTCTGTTTCTTATCACATGGTCAGCCAGTTGAATGACTTGAATCATTTAAGAACAGAAGAGGTAGAGGTGTAACAGACACTAATCAGAGTTATCTTCTCTGAAAGTAATGAATTTCATTATACAGCCAGACCCTGTGGTGAACGTAGTGAAGGTGTCATTTGCAGAGTGGAAAATATGTGCTTTTCAGAGGGCCCGGCATGCTGATAAGCGTACTTTTCCACTCAGTGAGTTGTGGCAATGGTAAACCACCTCACTCCTCGTTTTACTTAGTAAAACCTCTACTGGTTCAAACCAGCCTTTTGGCTGATGACCTAAACAACAAACGTGCTCGCCTCTCATCATGCGGTCCTGGGTTCGAATCCCACTCAAATATGGTATATTTTCATAAGTTACAAAAAATCATTTCATCTTCCATCGTACAATAGTTGCACCCCAACGTCATCGCTAATGACCCCGTTGGAGTTGATGCGACGTTAAATAAATTAATTAAAAAAAAAAATTGTAACTGTGCGATAGAAATTATGGAAACTATGCAAATTTTTTTTAAATAATATTTTGATTGGAATTTTTTTTAATTGAGTTAATCTGTGGAAAAAATTAAGAGTTATGATATTCAAAGAACACAGAAAGCTGAGAAGGTAATGAAAAGTGTTTCAAAAGAAACAAGACAAGAGAAAATTATTTGAGGAAAAAGAACAGTCTGGTGAGGATCAATATTATGGTGCAGGCCGATTTTAGGGTAAGTAAAACTTTACAGCTCATTTCCCGCAAATTCACTTTTTTCCATGCAGGTACAGTTTTCTAAAAAACTATTTGACTTTGAAGGCTGAAATTTTTTGAGCATGTTTCGCAGTATAATTGTGACATATGGTACTAGAATCATTGCAGTATTATTACTAAGTTCGAAATAAAATAAAAAAATTCTAAAAAAAAAGTAAATTGTTTTTGCATTTTTTCAAAAAAAAAAAAAATCTCACAATGGTATAGCTAGCTCTATATTAATAATTCTAGTACCAAAGCTTAAAAAGATGTCATAGAAAAGGCGCAAAAAAATTAAAGCCGTAACTCTTAACGGTTTCTTAGAAACGTGTACTTAAAAAGAGGCCAATTTAAAATGGGTTAGATAGGAGGTATAGTGCTCTCCTTAATTCATTATCTAATGGTTATCATCAGATTTTTTCATATTAATTGGTTTGATGACTCATGAGGTGTTTCCAGTTTCTTATCTAGTGCCTTCCCAGGTAAGAGACAGGGGACTTCTTGTCAGATATTATGAATATCGGTAAAATAAAAACATGTTCGTTGACGTTGGGGTTTTTGCATTGAGCTAACAACTCAGCCAAATAAAAAATGTAAGGTGTTGTGAAACCAATACATTCTCCTCCTGTCAACACACGCATATGATTGTGCGTACGTTAATGCTATTTCGTTTTTTTTTAACCCTAATGTTTGTATAGGTATCGGAGGCGAAGTAAGTCAGTGATCGGCTGGCTTGCATGTGCCGAAGCATCACGTCCAAGAGAGCACACCTGCTCCCTTACTTTCTGTAGCAGTTTTTCGTGCCCGTGCCTCTGGAAACTCCTCGGCATCCTATGGTTACTTTTCAGCCATGCTTTGGTCCCGCCGAGGTGAGCTGAGATGCTGGGCTTCTGTCTGTCTATCCTGATCCTTGTCCCTGGCATCTAGCACTTTTTCTATCCGTGCTAGAGGCAACTTCTCCTACTGTAGCTTTTGCCCAACCCAGTGGTGTCAGGCGTTTACCGTGCCGAAGGGTGGATGGCACTGGGGCATTTAATCAGTGTCTTAACGGTGCCTGTAGGAAACTTGGCTAAATCCTACAGTATTTTGGCTTACCCCTGTACGCGGGGCTATGCAGGGGCGGACTGATTATTTCCCTAGCTGAAACGACAACTAAAAGTGGTTGTTGTTCCTTTTACTAGGAAAAGGAAGATGGCTCTAGATGCTTTGACTCTGGAAGGAGTGGATTTGAGCTACTCCCCTGAGGTGGAGTATCTGGGGGTTGTCCTTGATAGGGGCCTGACTTGGAGGGGCCACATGTAAAGGACTGCTGAGAGGGCTGCAAAGGCCTTATGGATGTTTAAGAGTCCGTTTGGGAGGACTTGGGGGCTTAGGCCTCGTATGGCAGAATGGGCTTATGTGAGCATCATTCTGCCAATGGTCACGTACGAAGCTTTTGTATGGTGGCCAAGAACAGATCGGCTGAGGAAGCTGAAGAGATTGGCCCGCCTAAGGACATGTTGTGCAACGAGCACTGGTCCAACGGCTACTATGGAGGCGTTGTTTGATTTGCCTCCTATTCATGTTCAAGTGAAGAAGGAGGCGATAAGAACTGCCTTGAGGCTGGAGGGCGGGTTCGGGGTCCCATCAGGGGAGATGGGCCACACCGAGATCTCCAAACGGATTGAGGGGATGGGTGTGGTAGGTGGTCCTCGGGACCGTATGTACAGAGAATACGATTTCTCCGACACACTGAGGGTGAAAATTTTTGATCGTCAGGAGTGGGCGGAGGGACAGCCAGTGATACCGGAAGGGGTTACCTTTTGGTACACTGACGGCTCAGTGATGAGCGGAAGAGCGGGAGTGGGGGCCTGGGGGGCCGGGGGAAAGATTTCCCTGGCCCTTGGGTGTAACATAACCGTCTTCTAAGATGAAATATTGGCCAGTAAGGTCTGTGCGGCTCAGGGGGTCGCACACCTATATTTATATGCAGTTGCAAAGTGGTTGGCTGCAAAAGAAGAGTGCTGATGGGTAAGGGTGTGTAAACACCTTCTCAGATAAGTGCACTAGATCCTAGGCAGATCCTGCGCTTCATCGAAAGTGTGGGTCTTGCAGAAATAGGAATAGGGGCAATCACAAAAGATCTTTTAGGTCGCGGTGAGGAGGGTCTGCAAAAGCCTGAACGCCCTTATTGTAAAGTAAAGTAAAGTAAAGTAGTATAGGTATCAGATGAACTAATGTCCCATAGGCGAGCGAGTGAGAGGGAGATATGTGGCATAACTACGCATGCGCTCAAAGGTCTTTACTGTAATAATCCAAATCTGAGAACATACTACAGTCGTTATCTTAGTTGTTAGTTTACTGCGTGCATAAACACTTGCTCACAACAATGAGTAAAATTGAAGACAATATTATTGGAACGGCGTGTATGGGTTGTGCGAGTGAGAGCGTTATGCATTCTCTCACTCCCACGGCTAGGGGACATTAGTTCATCTAAATACTGTACCCTGCCCATAACAGACAGGTGGATTGTCAAATTGTTTACACTCAATCTATTCATTGCAGGGCTAAAATAAATAGTTGTGTTTCTTATCACATGGTCACCCAATTAAATGACTGAATTATTTAACAACACAAGAGGTAGAGGTGTACTGTGACACTAATCAGAGTTATCTCCTCTGAAAGTAATGAATTTCATTATACAACTTAGTCCCTGTGGTGAATGAAGTGAAGGTGTCATTTACAGAGTGGAAAATATGTGCTTTTCAGAGGACCCCGGCATGGTGATAAGTGTACTTTTCAACTCAGTGAGGAAGGCAATGGAAAATTACCTCACTCCTCGTTTTACTTATACTATTTATGAAGGGTGATGAGCTGTGAACGTATGCATTGCCCCCTACCCACTTTATAGGTAGCCAATCACTTGCCACCAACTACACCAATACTTGCTCTTGTAGCTCTGTTAAATATTTCGTCAGCCATTTTTTTGGTCTTTCAATAATAATTATAACCTATGAACATACAATCAGCTGATTATATTATAAAGTATTGCATGTTAATGCGCTCTATAATCGATGTGTTTAGTACGAGATGCAAGACAAGAGTGACCTATTGCAGCTCTTATATGCATGCGCGCATAATGTGTGTCAGGTACAATCTGACAACGCTGGCAAACATTCTGATTGGTCTAAACGTGTGGAACAGCAGAGCTCATCAAACCGTGAAAAGCATATTAGTAAAACCTCTACAGGTTCAAACCAGCCTTAGGCTGATAACCTAAACAATAATGTGTGTACATTGCGATCTGTTCATTTAGAGCAATAAGCAACCCAATTACCCAATGAGATCTTCTTCTTCTTCTTCTTCCTTTCACGGGTTAGGCGTTGCTGCCTGTTCCGAACCTCCACCATCTGCCCATCTCTTCCTTGGACGTCCTCGATCCCTTTTACCCCTTGGCTTGTACCATAGTGCCTGCTTGGCTACTCTTTCATCCTTCATTCTACCTAAGTGATCTATCCACTTCCTCCTGCCCTCCATTACTTTATCATTTATGGAGAAGATATTAAGATGTTGTCGTATCTCCGTGTTTCTGTAACGGTCCTCTCTACTACAGCCATAAGTTTGCCGGAGAAATCTCATTTCTGCTGCTTGTAATCGGCTCTCTTCCCGTCTTGACAGAACCCACGTTTCACTTCCGTAAAGTACTGTTGGAGCAGCTATCGTTTTATAAAATCTCATTCTAGTGTCTTTACTTGTGATGTTTCTCAAGTTCCTGTGGATAGTACCACATATGTGTTGAAATCGGTGGATCCTATCATACACCTCCTTACTCTGTTGATAAGTTA
Source organism: Catonia carolina (assembly GCA_035578175.1). NCBI lineage: Eukaryota > Metazoa > Arthropoda > Insecta > Hemiptera > Achilidae > Catonia > Catonia carolina. The sequence goes on along the minus strand of JAQMRL010000021.1, from coordinate 4,867,830 downwards.
CATCGCAACCTATATAGTTAAAATGGGATATCTGTTCTATAATCTTATTATATATGACAATTTTACTTCTGACAGGATCCTTCCCCCTGAATGCCATTACCCTTGTCTTTTTGGTTGAAATTGTCAAATTATATTCCTGGCATATTCTACTCATCTCATACACTGCTCTCTGCAGGTCATCCTCCTTCTCCTGTAATATTATCAGGTCGTCAGCAAATAAAAGGCAGTTTAACTTCAAACTTTCATTCATGTAGATACCTGAATGTACTAATGGTTTCCAACTCTTGATCACGTCATTTATAAAAATATTAAATAGCGTGGGAGATAGTCCACATCCTTGTCTTAGTCCTTTATTAATTATTATTTCATCAGAGTAGGAATTCCCCGTATCTACTTTGATTTTCGTATCTTTATATAAGCTTTTAGCTGCCCTTATGAGATGGGGCGGATATCCTGTCTTCTGCAACACATTCCATAGTTTTTCCCTGTCTACTGACAATGAGATAAGTTATAGTTTTTCCCAATGAGATAAGGTTGATAATATGCATAATGTAAAAATGAGGTGTACTCTTGTACAGACCCAGGCTGACCATTCCTAAGAAAGTATAGTTAATTGAGCCCCAACCATCATAGTACACCGGTAACCACTGTCTAGTATTCCAATCCATATAAGAGTAAAACAGAATGCTCCAGAACCTTCCAAACAGTTAACACAATACAAACAACAACATAAACATTAAAATGTGTGAGTGTGGTTGTTGTAGTTTAGGTCAACAGCTGAAAGGCTGGTTTGAACCTCTAGAGGCTTTACTAAGTAAAACGAGGAGTAAGGTGGTTTACCATTGCCACAACTTACTGAGTTGAAAGAGTATGCTTATCAGCATGCCAGGCCCTCCGAAAACCACCCACTGTCCACCCTGCAAATGACACTTTCACTTCATTCACCACAGGGTCTGGCTGAATAGTGAAATTCATTATTCTCAGAGAAGATAACTTTGATTAATGTCTTTTACACCTCTACCTCTTCTGTTCTTAAATAGTTCAGTCATAAAATTGGCTGACTATGTGATAAGAAACAGAACTATTTTTTATAGTCGTGGAACCAACAGATCGAGTGCAATTAATTTAACATTCCACCTTCCCGTTATGGGCATATAGTGTGGTTACTGTCACCGCCACCCCCTTCTAATTAATCATTTACTGTGTTGCCGGCCTTTGTCGGCGCGGTAGGTCCTTTGGCGGCATACTGACAAACCTTTCGGCTGCGCACCGACAGAGGCCTTTGTCATCAAGGCCAAGTCAGTCGCCGCTCTCTACCACAGCGCTCTCGGCGACTATATAAAGAGCGCTGCACTGAGCCGAGTGATTCAATTCCAATCAAGACTTCGAGGGATTTACTTTCGATCCAGACAGAAGAAGACGAGCCCAGCTGAGATCAAACGCACCATCCCTGGTCTACGCTACCAGTGGTGGACGCTACATTCCCGCACCTGTCAGCCTTTACCAGCCCGGAGAGAGCCGCCTCGGCCGCGCTATTGGCAGACGGCCTACGCTGACCCGACATTGCGGGGCTCTGAGGGCCACCACTGTCACACTGCAGTGGAGACCCAACAGCTGCTGAACCTGGTAGCCGAGCCGTCACTCTTCGGGCTCCGCTTCCACCACGCCGGCTCGCCGCTTCCGATCCAGACAACGACTAGACGTCCACCACGGCACACGGCTGCCGGACTCCAGCGAGGACTAATTGACGACCCCGCAAGAGAGAAGATGATGCTTCCACTCGCTGACCCGTCACCGTAAGCCGTCAACCGGACCATCATCGCCCGCTGACACAAGTGATACCCACAGCGGTCCCTCGACCGAGCCTTACGCCTACAGGATCGACGCACTACTGCGAGGGAAGAAGGTGATGTCTCCGCTGGACGACGACACGCCGTGTCGCCCAGCTCCTCGACCGCCACGACGACTACGACCGATGCTTCCGATCAAGACGACCACCGCCCGATCCCGCTTCCGATCATGATGACCCTTTTCAGGGCCACCAAACAAATAAGGTTTAACACTTAATGTCGCCATCCAGTGACAATACATCAAGTGGATTATTTGTTGAATTACAAATATCAAAATTACAAAAAAAAATTTTAAAATACCTGGAGTGAAGGCACTTGGATTGCTGTGTCCTCTTTCAAAGAAGTAACGATCACCAACTCTAGTTCTGTAGAACTGTTCTAATGTTAAGCAAAGGAATGTTGGTCCAACCAATGTTTTATCAACATGAGCTTCTAGTGAACCTCCAACGACTAAATCTACATCATCTGGGTGAGCGTACAACAAACTTAACTTCTCAATGTTCTGAAATTAAATCAATTAATAACATAGATTAATTATTAAATGTTTATACAAAAAATCTGGTGTGAAAAACTCACACAACTTTCTCTTGCCAATGCAAATAATTAACAATATAAACTAACATTAGTAATAAAACATTAGAAATAAACAAAAAAGTATCCTCAATAAACATAACCTAATGTCAATCATGAGTGAAAGACACAAAATGACAATCAACCTGTTTGCCTTTAAAATACGGAAAATCACTCTTTCACGCTAAACTAGGCTCTGTAGACAAAAATGCGTTAAATAAAAATTGAAAATCTCTTAATTTCCTTTAAATTTGATTATATAAACTTTTGTCGTAAAATGCATACTAAGGCCGAAATCTTAAAAAAATTGATTTTTCATACGTTTTCGTGAGAAAAAAATAAGAAAATCGCTAATTACCACTAAACTAAGCGTTATACAAAAAATGTTTGAAGTTTAAGTTGTAGGATTTTTAATTTTCTACAACTTTTATTATATACATTTTTGCGCTAAAATGCATATTAAAGCTGTAATCTTAAAAAAACAATTATTTTTACGTGAAAACGGCCTCACCAAGAATTTTAGCACAAATGGCGCCTATCCTATCTTGTAGAGCATAAAAAATTTAGTAAACGAGGCGATTTAAAAAAAATCGTAGGACCAGTTTTTGAGAAAATCGCAAAAAAGTGAAAAATGACACGAATAAACTACTACTTTTGGTTGACCGATTTTGATGAAAATGTTCGACTCGGGTCTTGCAGTGGTATGTAACTTAAGTTACAAATTTCAAGTTCGTACGATGTTCCGTTCTTGAGATATTCTGTTCACACACAGACCAATTGGTAAAAACATGTTGTTGTGTGGGTTGAGGGGGTCTGTTTACGTGTAGATTCGGTAAAGAGTGTATTTGTTAAAATCGACATGAAAACAATACTTTCCTTCCTATGTATTCATATAGGCAAGAGAAAGTAAAAATGTCACTAGCTCGAGAAGAAACCCAACACCTGTGATGTGTAAAGTTTCATTTCTCTATCTTTTACCAATCCTATGAAAAATGTCCCTAAAAATAGAAAATTTAACATTGGCGGGATACAAAGTACAGCCTCACCTTAAGATTTATCATGATTGCCATTTATAAATTTTTACAGTCAGAATGGTAGATTTTAGTAAAAGTTGGCCAGACTGCTTTTAAATGGATCTTGATAAAAAATCTATTTGATGACCACTAAAATATCTTATAGGCTATGCAAGATTACTAAAGTACTGTTTAAAAGAATTGAACTTACATCTGGGCTGATGAGATCACTAAAATCTTCAAATTTAGATGCCTTTGGTAAACCACAGAAATGTCTGAAATCATTGTAAGAAGCCAAACCATGATCTCTACCTCTCTGAATGTCAGTTGCTCTAAGATCTCTACGCACTCTGATATGTG
>JAQMRL010000021.1:4856083-4863937 GCA_035578175.1 Catonia carolina | reverse complement strand
ACTTACAGGGAAGCGGGGGGGGGGGACCACCTACATGAGTTGAAGAACTGCAGCAACAGATAGAAATCCTTGAAACGCTGCACTTACCTATCGGGACGTAAATACAAGCGACATCAAAAGAAAAAAACACTAACTCATATATGTCTATAAATAAACGTATAAGTAAATTTGTGCAGGGATTGGCAATGATACCACCTCCACCTACAGCGTGCAAAGATAACAATAAGAAAGTAAACAATTGAAGGGGTCAGTGGATAAAGGTGTTAACTGACATTTTCACAGAAATTGAGTTTTCATCAGAAATGAAGGTTTTATGAGCATATTTTTCTATAGCACTAACACAGAAATCTCTATCTGCTTCCATTAAGAAGATACTAGAGGATGAAGGTGTTAACTACAAGTCAAACTGACATTAATTTGTGGATAAAGGTGCTACGTGTACTTGACACCTTTATCCACAATAAAGTAGGAAAAAATGTGCACATAACTCCTTTATTCACTCAAATCAGTCATAAAGTTAATACATTTTTTAGTGTAATATTTAAAATAAAATCCGATAATAACCATGAGAAACCACAAATTTTGTTAATTTTAAGTTAATATGATGGATTTTATATTATAATGATTAATGTTTAAAATATTTTTAATATTTCCCACGGAATATCTAATAGCTATACCGACAATCGTAGTTAAAAAAAAGGAAAATTTAATTTGTACTAATTTCCCACAAAAGAAAATATGGTAATGTAAAAAAATTCTTTTAATAGATATTGCAAGCAAATGTAGATTATAATCGTTTTAAATAAATTTGATAAACATAAAAATATTCTCATGATCATTAATCACAAACATTAGCCCTATCCATATTGTCTATCGGCCTAGTGTTTACTAAGTTTTCCATTTAGTATTAAGAAATAATAATAATAATAAATTTTTGTTTGTAATACATACTAATCATTAGTTACTTGATAATGTAAACACGCTATTTACTTAGGCCTACTATTAAAATAAATTTTTTATATTTCAAGATTTTTTTGTCATGCAGTTGTTACTTGACACCTTCATTCATTTTAAAATAGACATTTTATTAAAAAATATTTTAGTGAAAGAAGGTGTTATCTACATAAAAATGAGTTAAATTTTATTTTAAAAACTAAATAGATAAGGTGTAGAATAATTAAATAAATTATATATGTCTATGTTACATACTGACACCAAAAATTTAACTTTCTGAAATCAGTAAAAAAAGTTACAGCTTTTGAACTTTAACACTCATTTGCTCAGAACTGTATTAATGTCACATAACATCTTCATCCACTGAACCCTTCAATTCTAATACTGTAGTATAACTAATATATTTTATTATAATAATTATTATAATAAACACGATTATTAAGACTAATATAAGACGAAACTGGCTACTATACCGGGGTCCCGGGTTCGATTCCCGGTCAGGTCTGGCATTTTTTTCATCTGTAAATCACCACATAGCATTACCTACGCACAAGCCCAAGGTTTATGTAGGCATCATCACTCAAAAGAAAAAAAAATGGTAACATTTGAACCAAAAACCGGCAGAGTGTATGTACAACAGGGTGTTTACCGACGAAGACCGGTAAAGAGATCGGAACGTTTTAAGAAAATGTGGCCAAAACGAAAGGAAAGCATGCTTAGGAGTGCGCGCTTTTCAAAGAAACCCAACACTGGAACAGACCAAATCTTGAACTAGAGTGATCCTATGAGGTCTCAAAATTAAAAAAATAACACGATTATTATAATTTTTATAACAAAACAATTTACAAAAAAAAAGAAATTTGTTTATAAATGTTATTTTTTCTGAGTTTTTATTTCGATCATTATTATTATGCCCTTAACAGACAGGTGGAGTGTCAAATTATTTACACTCAATCTGTTCGTTGCAGGGCTAAAATAAATAGTTCTGTTTCTTATCACATGGTCAGCCAATTGAATGACTGAATCATTTAAGAATAGAAGATGTAGAGGTGTAAAAGATACTAATCAGAGTTATCTCCTCTGAAAGTAATGAATTTCATTATATAGCTAGATTTTGGGGTGAATGAAGTGTTGTTGTTTAGGTCATCAGCCAAAAGGCTGGTTTGAACCTGTAGAGGTTTTACTAAGTAAAACGAGGAGTGAGGTGGTTTACCATTGCCTTCCTCACTGAGTGGAAAAGTACGCTTATCAGCATGCCAGGCCCTCTGAAAAGCACATATTTTCCACTCTGCAAATGACACCTTCACTTCATTCACCACAGGGTCCGGCTGTATAATAAAATTCATTACTTTCAGAGAAGATAACTCTGATTAGTGTTTTTTACACCTCTACCTCTTCTGTTCTTATATGATTCAGTCATTTAATTGGCTGACCATTTGATAAGAAACAGAACTATTTATTTTAGCCCTGGAACGAACAGATTGAGTGTAAATAATTTGACACTCTACCTGTCTGTTATGGGCAGGAATGAAGTGAAGGTGTTGTTTGCAGGGTGGAAAATATGTGCTTTTTAAAGTACCCGGTATGCTGATAAGAGTACTTTACCACGAAGGCAATGGTAAACCACCTGACTCCTTGTTTTACTTAGTAAAACCTCTACAGGTTCAAATCAGCCTACTACAGGGTGATCAACTAAACAACAACAACAACAACAGTACTACTGTTATTATTATTATTATTATTATTAGTCGTAAAGCTCCCGAAGTGGAAGACGCTAAGTAAATCTGGTTTGTTTTTGGGAGTTCTTGTCCTTTTTATCCGCCCACCAGTTTTTCATTCTTTGTGAGAATTCAGCTTTTCTCTGTTCACTCCACTTTGTTCCGGTTCTTAGAGCTTTTGTCTCTGGTTTAACCTCCCATTTTTTAACTTTTGTTCTAAAATTGTCTCTTATGAGAATTTCTTCTTCGGTGATTTTGGCCAATTCTAAATCTTTTTACCACTTTGTATCCATTCCCCCCATTAGCAAGTGATGATACATATTTTACTATTCTCTTTGTGAGTCTATTGTCAGGAAGCCTCATAATGTGGCCATAAAATTGAAGACGTCTTTTCCTCATATCTGTCTCTATGTTAGAATACTCTTCAATTTTCGACGTTCTCTGTAATCTGTACCCGTTTTCGGTCCATCTAGGTCCAAGAATTTTCCTAATTATTTTTCTTTCTTCCTTCTTTAAGCTTTCCATGTCTGGTTTCCTGTTATGTGTCAAGGTCTCACTGGCATATAAATTTGTTGGTTTGATTACTATATTGTAATGTTTAATTTTGGCATTTAAAGATAAACATTTTTTATTATAAAGGGTTTGCACCAATCCTAGGCTTCTACGAGCTTTTTGTATTCTCTCCTGTTGTGAATATTTTTCAAAAATAACTTCTAGATAATTAAAGTATGATACCCTGTTAATTTCTCCATGTTTGGTTTGTAAGTTTGAAATTTTTAAATTTTCAGTAGTAAACTCTGTTTTTTCGAATGATATCTGTAAGCCAACTCTTTCTGCACATTCCCTTAAAGTACCCGGCATAACAGACAGGTGGCCTTACTGTTATTATTATTATTATTATAGTTGTAATTAACAAGCTCATATTCCCATGATTTTAATTATAGGAAATCACGCATGCGCACATCTCGATCTTTTTCTAACTTGCCGTTGAATAATATGAAATTCATATCATTGGAATAACGACCTGTATAGTAACCTTAAACGATTTATATAATATAATAATAAATTACAAAAATCTTTTGTTGTTTTTTAATAAAGAGAATAATAATAATAATAATAATTTTTAATAATTGAAGCATGTTTGCTTCTATTTTACTTATAACAAAGCCATACAAAGTACTGTGCTTATTTATGGATAGAAAGTTTATCGGTCAAATAGTTTTTAAATATTTATTTATTTTTACAATAGAATATATTTAAAAACTTTTAATGAGTCTCTATTCATGATTAAATGTATAAAATGATTAAAAATATTTATCTAATTAAAGGCTTTATTCAAATTTACTTATTGTGGCTTTATAACTACTTATAGATATTGTTACAGGTTATTACAAAACACAATGGCAGACAAAACGTTGTAAAATGTAAAGCCACTTAATATTAAGTAACTATTTCAGTCTCTAGTTTTATACGAAACTTATTTTATAATTTTTTAAACTATAAAATATAACATTATTCATTATTAAGTTTAAAATCTGGTGTGAAACACTCATTCCACTTTCTCTTGCCAATGAAAATAATGACCAATGTAACCTAACATTAGTATTAAACATTAGAAATAAAACAAATAAATAATTTCAGAAAACATAACCTCATTTTAATCATGAATGATGAAAAATGAAAATCAACTTCAGTTTGGCTTAATAATACGGAAAATCACTCTTTCACGCTTAACTAGAGAAAAACACTCTAAATAAAAGTTGTAGATCTTTTAATTTCCTATAAATTTTGTTATATACACGTAAATGCATACTAAGGCCGAAATTTTAAAAATCCAATGTTTTTTTACAGATTTTCATGAAAAAAAACAGGAAATCGCTAATTACCGCTAAACTAAGCGTTATAGAAATAAATGTTCGGAATAAACGTTGTAGGATTTTATACACTTTTACCCTAAAATTCATATTAAGGCCGTAATCTTAAAATAACCATTTTTTTCTACAATAGTACAGCTTTCCTAAGAATTTCAGCAGACATAGCGCCTACCCTACCATGTAGATCATAAAAAAAGTAGTAAATGAGGCCATTTTTAAAAAAAATCGTAAAAGCCGTTTTTGAGAAAAACGCAAAAACGTGAAAAATTGCACGAATAAATTACTACTTCCGGTTGAGCGATTTCCATGAAAATGTTTGTTACGGTTCCTCTAGTGAAACTTAACTTAAGTTTCAACTTCATACGATGTTTCGTTCTTGAATTATTTAGTGCACACACACACACACACACACACACACACACACACACACACACACACACACACACACGCACACACACACACATACACACACACACACACACACACACACACACACACACACACACACACACACACACAAACAGACAAACACATACGCACAGACCAATCGCTAAAACATGTTTCTTGGGTTCAGGGGGTCTGAAAACGTGTAAACTATATACGGTGAAAACTCAATTTCAAAAATCGGCATGAAACAATACTTCCTTTCTATTATATTCATAAAGGCAAGAGAAAGTACGTAAAAATGAAGTGTTTATGTGTTATATTAATTTTATTAATTTCTGTTGTTGTTTAGGTGATCAGCCGAAAGGCTGGTTTGAACGTGTAGAGGTTTTACTAAGTAAAACGAGGAGTCAGGTGGTTTACCATTGCCACAACTCGCTGAGTGGAAAAGTACACTTATCAGCATGCCGGGCCCTCTGAAAAGCACATATTTTCCACTCTGTAAACGACACCTTCACTTCATTCACCACAGGGTCCAACTGTATAATGAAATTCATTACTTTCAGAGGAGATAACTCTGATTAGTGTCTTTTACACTTCTACCTCTTCTATTCTTAAATGATTCAGTCATTTAATTGGTTGACCATGTCATAAGAAACAGAACTATTTATTTTAGCCCTGCAAAATACGAGGTATAGTATAACAATGTTAATCAATATTAAACAACAATATTTTATTATAGCTTACCTGAATTATTAGATGCAGCCGCAACGGTACTGATGAAGAGGCACAGTGTGGCCCAAGCCAACATATCTGATCTTTGTTCCAACAGCGACATCTGAAAAATTAAAAGAAAACATTTTTAATTATCATTTTGTTTAGTTTACGAGGTGTGGCTATTAAACAACGAGACTGACGTTGTAAAAAATTTAATTTTAATTTTATACATAATCACTTATTGTCACCTTCAATATACACTCCTTCTCTATCCCTACAACGCTCCATGCGAATTTGCCATAGTTGGAATCAGTGCTGGAAGTCATCTTCTGTCAACTCCTTCAAGAAACGTGCCGCTTTCTCTTTTATAGCTTCCAAAGACTCAAATCTTGTCCCTTTTAATGCAGATTTCACCTTAGGGAACAAGTAAAAGTCACATGGTGCAAGATCTGGTGAATAAGGTGGATGCTTTAACACTGAGATGCTGTACGTGGCTAGGAACCTCTTGACGGATAACGCGGAATGAGCTGGCGCATTGTCTTGGTGGAAACCCATGATTTGTCCTTCCACATTTCGGGGCGTTTTTCCTTACTCTTTGAAGTAGTTTAGAAAATACCTCAAGGTAGTAATATTGATTAATTGTTTGACCTTCAGGAACCCAGTGAAGGTACACAATCCCATGGATATAAAAAAACAATCATATTTGCTTTAAATTTTGACTTTCTCATTCGAGCTTTTATGGCTCTCGGTGAAGTTCGGCTCTTCCAGTGCATGGATTGGCGCTTCGTTTCCAGATCATTAGTAAAAAACCACGTTTCATCACATGTTATTATCGTTTCCAAAAAATTTGGGTCATTTTCAATCGCGTTCAAAGTGTCAGTACAAATATTTTTGCGAGCTTCATTTCAAACATTTTTAAGCGGTACGTGTCCTGAAAGAGCTGACAGAAGATGACTTCCAGCACTGTTTCCGACAATGGAAACTTCGGATAAAGCGTTGTAGTGTCACCGCCACCCCTTCTACTTAATCATTTACTGTGTTGCCGGCCTTCAATACTTCTTCCGGCCTTTGTCGGCGCGATGGGCTCTTTAGCGGCGAAGCGACAAAGCCCTGTAGCGGCGCCCGACAAACCTTCCGGCTGCCTTTGTCATCAAGGCCAAGCCAATCGCCGCTCTCTACAACAGCGCTCTTGGCAGCTATATAAAGAGCGCTGCACTGAGCCGGCCGAATCAATTCCAATCAAGACACCGAGGGATTCACTTCCACCAGACAGCAGACGAGACGTCCACCACCGCACACGGCTGCCGGACTCCAGCGAGAACTAATCAACGACCCCGCAAGAGAGAAGATGCTGCTTCCGCTCGCCGTCCCGTCACCGTAGGCCGTCGACCGGACCGTCATCGCCCGCTGACGCGAGCGATGCCCACAGCGGTCCCTCGACCGAGCCTTACGCCCACCGGACCCGACGAAGCAGCCATCGACGCACTACTGCGAGGGAAGAAGATGACGTCTCCGCTGGACGACGACACGCCGTGTCGCCCAGCCTCCGACCGCCACGACGACTACGACAGACGACCACCGCTTAAACGGCCCTTTTCAGGGCCACCAAATTAATAAGGTTGCCACTTAACGTCGCCATCCGGTGACAGTAGGGATAGCGAAATAGTGTGTATTGAAGGTGACCATATGTGATTATGTATAAAATAAAAATAAATTTTTTTACAACGTCAGTCTCCTTATTTAATAGCCACACCTCGTAAAAGCCACATCATAGTAAAATACCATTACTATTTCTTATACTTTGTGTTTTTTACTTTCTCTTGCCTATATGAATATATAGGAAGGAAAGTATTGTTTTCATGTCGATTTTTCGAAATCGAGTTTTCACCGGATCTATACGTTTTCAGAACCCCTGAACCCAAAAAACATGTTTTTAGCGATTGGTCTGTGTGTGTGTGTCTGTGTGTGAACAGAATATCTCAAGAACGGAACATCGAACGAACTTGAAACTTGAAACTTAAGTTACATACCACTACCGGACGCGACACGAACATTTTCATCAAAATCGGTCAACCGGAATTAGTAGTTTATTCGTATAATTTTTCAGTTTTTTGCGATTTTCTCAAAAACTGGTCCTACGATTTTTTTTAAAATCGCCTATTTTACTCAATTTTTTACTCTCTACAAGATAGGGTAGGCGCCATGTT